>OX401410.1:25915123-26515123 GCA_947846245.1 Cerastoderma edule
GTTAGCATACATTGAAAGCAGTGTGTGGAAAAGGACTTGTGTAATGAGTAATGTGAACTCTTTGTACATGTATGTCAAACAATAACAAAGAAAAAGGGAGGCAACTTTGCCCATCTTTTCCCCATGAGTAAACTTGCTGTTGATCCCCTTACTCTGACTTTCACGGCATACTATTCTAAGCAGCAGCGTGGATAAAGAAAGTGCCCATTCATAAGGGGGATTTCAATGCTTTGGGTGGAGTCGGGTGTGGGGGTCGGGTTTCTGGGGGGAAGTTACTCTGTCCGGATATGAACATATACACTAACAGTCTTGCCAGATTATGGGTAAAAGGTTAGCAATCAGAAACATAATAATCAGTAGAATTACTCAATGAAACACTGTAGGAAAAGGGACAATGGCTTATTTGATTATCTCCATATGGAAATATTGATCGGACGGGGTCTCGAACAAACGACATTCTGGTTAACGTGGTAAAATCAGAAACGTCGTCTGCATACTTCTTTAGAATAGATTGCCTTGAAGACTGAATCCCTAATTACCATATTTTACTATCATAAAGTACCGATACGTTTCAAAGTATTTTATTCTGTCGCTTGGTTTGTTTGGGACTTAACGCTGATGTCAACAGTATTCTAGTCATTTTGATGACTTTTTCCATCTGTTTTATTTTCCACGTAGAGCAATTTGGTGGGTTTGTCCAATGAGACATGTCGCATTGTCTTCGTATACCATTACCAAACAATAACGACATTTGACCAGTTTGTTGGAGGCGACTTTGGAAAAACGTTGTGGGAAATGAGAAATTGCTCTTCACCAGCAATTTCTCCTTTTCCCACAATGTTTTCTGCTCTATCCCAAGTTTATTTTCAAATTCATCGCATTTAGAAATGGCGTCTGAAACTCTTCCAGTTAGGGACTCTCTAAACTATTTCTCAACTATTTTTGGTAAAGGGTTAAACAAACAAAAGTTTGATCTGGCCAGGTCTCAAACTTCAGACTCCAGTCTTCCAAGTCATGAATGGGACAATCCAATGAACAAGTTAGCATACATTGAAAACAGTGTGTGGAAAAGGACTTGTGTAATGAGTAATGTGAACTCTATATATACATGTATGTCAAACAATAACAAAGAAAAAAAGGGAGGCAACTTTGCCCATCTTTCCCCCATGAGTAAACTTGCTGTTGATCCCCTTGCTCTGACTTTCACGGCATACTATTCTAAGCAGCAGCGTGGATAAAGAAATTGCCCATTCATTAGGAGGATTTCAATGCTTTGGGTGGAGTCGGGTGTGGGGGTCGGGTTTCTGGGGGGAAGTTACTCTGTGCGGATATGGACATATATACACTAACAGTCTTGCCAGATTATGGGTAAAGGGTTAGCAATCAGAAACATAATAATCAGTAGAATTACTCAATGAAACACTGTAGGAGAAGGGACAATGACTTATTTGATTATCTCCATATAGAAATATTGATCCGACGGGGTCTCGAACAAGCGACATTCTGGTTAACGTGGTAAAATCAGAAACATCGTCTGCATACTTCTTTAGAATAGATTGCCTTGAAAGACTGAATCCCTAATTACCCTATTTTACTATCATAAAGTACGGATACGTTTCAAAGTATTTTATTCTGTCGCTCGGTTTGTTTTGGACTTAACGCCGATGTCAGCAGTATTCTAGTCATTTTGATGACTTTTCCATCTGTTTTATTTTCCACGTAGAGCAATTTGGTGGGTTTGTCCAAAGAGACATGTCGCATTGACTTCTTATACCATTACCAAACAATAACGACATTTGACCAGCTTGTTGGAGGCGACTTTGGAAAAACGTTGTGGGGAAATGAGAAATTGCTCTTCACCAGCAATTTCTCCTTTTCCCACAATGTTTTCTGCTCTATCCCAAGATTATTTTTCAAATTCATCGCATTTAGAAATGGCGTCTGAAACTCTTCCAGTTAGGGACTCTCTAAACTATTTCTCAACTATTTTTGGTAAAGGGTTAAACAAACAAAAGTTTGATCTGGCCAGGTCTCAAACTTCAGACTCCAGTCTTCCAAGTCATGAATGGGACAATCCAATGAACAAGTTAGCATACATTGAAAACAGTGTGTGGAAAAGGACTTGTGTAATGAGTAATGTGAACTCTATATACATGTATGTCAAACAATAACAAAGAAAAAAGGGAGACAACACTGCCCATCTTTCCCTCATGAGTAAACTTGCTGTTGATCCCCTTACTCTGACTTTCACGGCATACTATTCTAAGCAGCAGCGTGGATAAAGAATTTTGCCCATTCATAAGGAGGATTTCAACGCTTTGGGTGGAGTCGGGTGTGGGGGTCGGGTTTCTGGGGGGAAGTTTCTCTGTGCGGATATGAACATATACACTAACAGTCTTGCCAGATTATGGGTAAAGGGTTAGCAATCAGAAACATAATAATCAGTAGGAGTACTCAATGAAACACTGTAGGAAAAGGGACAATGACTTATTTGATTATCTCCATATGGAAATATTGATCGGACGGGGTCTCGAACAAACGACATTCTGGTTAACGTGGTAAAATCAGAAGCATCGTCTGCATACTTCTTTAGAATAGATTGCCTTGAAAGACTGAATCCCTAATTACCCTATTTTACTATCATGAAGTACGGATACGTTTCAAAGTATTTTATTCTGTCGCTCGGTTTGTTTTGGACTTAACGCCGATGTCAACAGTATTCTAGTCATTTTGATGACTTTTCCATCTGTTTTATTTTCCACGTAGAGCAATTTGGTGGGGGTGTCCAATGAGACATGTCGCATTGACTTCTTATACCATTACCAAACAATAACGACATTTGACCAGTGTGTTGGAGGCGACTTTGGAAAAGCGTTGTGGGAAAATGAGAAATTGCTCTTCACCAGCAATTTCTCCTTTTCCCAAAATGTTTTCTGCTCTATCCCAAGTTTATTTTTCAAATTCATCGCATTTAGAAATGGCGTCTGAAACTCTTCCAGTTAGGGACTCTCTAAACTATTTCTCAACTATTTTTGGTAAAGGGTTAAACAAACAAAAGTTTGATCTGGCCAGGTCTCAAACTTCAGACTCGAGTCTTCCAAGTCATGAATGGGACAATCCAATGAACAAGTTAGCATACGTTGAAAACAGTGTGTGGAAAAGGACTTGTGTAATGAGTAATGTGAACTCTATATATACATGTATGTCAAACAATAACAAAGAAAAAAAGGGAGGCAACTTTGCCCATCTTTCCCCCATGAGTAAACTTACTGTTGATCCCCTTACTCTGACTTTCACGGCATACTATTCTAAGCAGCAGCGTGGATAAAGAAATTGCCCATTCATAAGGAGGATTTCAACGCTTTGGGTGGAGTCGGGTGTGGGGGTCGGGTTTCTGGGGAAGTTACTCTGTGCGGATATGAACATATACACTAACAGTCTTGCCAGATTATGGGTAAAGGGTGAGCAACCAGAAACATAATAATCAGTAGAATTACTCAATGAAACACTGTAGGAAAAGGGACAATGACTTATTGGATTATCTCCATATAGAAATATTGATCGGACGGGGTCTCGAACAAACGACATTCTGGTTAACGTGGTAAAATCAGAAACATCGTCTGCATACTTCTTTAGAATAGATTGCCTTGAAAGACTGAATCCCTAATTACCCTATTTTACTATCATAAAGTACGGATACGTTTCAAAGTATTTTATTCTGTCGCTCGGTTTGTTTTGGACTTAACGCTGATGTCAACAATATTCTAGTCATTTTGATGACTTTTTCATCTGTTTTATTTTCCACGTAGAGCAATTTGGTAGGTTTGTCCAATGAGACATGTCGCATTGACTTCTTATACCATTACCAAACAATAACGACATTTGACCAGTTTGTTGGAGGCGACTTTGGAAAAACGTTGTGGGGAAATGAGAAATTGCTCTTCACCAGCAATTTCTCCTTTTCCCAAAATGTTTTCTGCTCTATCCCAAGTTTATTTTTCAAATTCATCGCATTTAGAAATGGCGTCTGAAACTTTTCCAGTTAGGGACTCTCTAAACTATTTCTCAACTATTTTTGGTAAAGGGTTAAACAAACAAAAGTTTGATCTGGCCAGGTCTCAAACTTCAGACTCCAGTCTTCCAAGTGCTGAATGGGACAATCCAATGAACAAGTTAGCATACATTGAAAACAGTGTGTGGGAAAGGACTTGTGTAATGAGTAATGTGAACTCTATATACATGTATGTCAAACAATAACAAAGAAAAAAGGGAGACAACACTGCCCATCTTTCCCCCATGAGTAAACTTGCTGTTGATCCCTTACTCTGACTTTCACGGCATACTATTCTAAGCAGCAGCGTGGATAAAGAAATTGCCCATTCATAAGGAGGATTTCAACGCTTTGGGTGGAGTCGGGTGTGGGGGTCGGGTTTCTGGGGGGAAGTTACTCTGTGCGGATATGAACATATACACTAACAGTCTTGCCAGATTATGGGTAAAGGGTTAGCAATCAGAAACATAATAATCAGTAGAATTACTCTATGAAACACTGTAGGAAAAGGGACAATGACTTATTTGATTATCTCCATATGGAAATATTGATCGGACGGGGTCTCGAACAAACGACATTCTGGTTAACGTGGTAAAATCAGAAACATCGTCTGCATACTTCTTTAGAATAGATTACCTTGAAAGACTGAATCCCTAATTACCCTATTTTACTATCATAAAGTACCGATACGTTTCAAAGTATTTTATTCTGTCGCTCGGTTTGTTTTGGACTTAACGCTGATGTCAACAGTATTCTAGTCATTTTGATGACTTTTCATCTGTTTTATTTTCCACGTAGAGCAATTTGGTGGGTTTGTCCAATGAGACATGTCGCATTGACTTCTTATACCATTACCAAACAATAACGACATTTGACCAGTTTGTTGGAGGCGACTTTGGAAAAACGTTGTGGGAAAATGAGAAATTGCTCTTCACCAGCAATTTCTCCTTTTCCCACAATGTTTTCTGCTCTATCCCAAGTTTATTTTTCAAATTCATCGCATTTAGAAATGGCGTCTGAAACTCTTCCAGTTAGGGACTCTCTAAACTATTTCTCAACTATTTTTGGTAAAGGGTTAAACAAACAAAAGTTTGATCTGGCCAGGTCTCAAACTTCAGACTCCAGTCTTCCAAGTCATGAATGGGACAATCCAATGAACAAGTTAGCATACATTGAAAACAGTGTGTGGAAAAGGACTTGTGTAATGAGTAATGTGAACTCTATATACATGTATGTCAAACAATAACAAAGAAAAAAGGGAGGCAACTTTGCCCATCTTTCCCCCATGAGTAAACTTGCTGTTGATCCCCTTACTCTGACTTTCACGGCATACTATTCTAAGCAGCAGCGTGGATAAAGAAATTGCCCATTCATAAGGAGGATTTCAATGCTTTGGGTGGAGTCGGGTGTGGGGGTCGGGTTTCTGGGGGGAAGTTACTCTGTGCGGATATGAACATATACACTAACAGTCTTGCCAGATTATGGGTAAAGGGTTAGCAATCAGAAACATAATAATCAGTAGAATTACTCAATGAAACACTGTAGGAAAGGGACAATGACTTATTTGATTATCTCCATATGGAAATATTGATCGGACGGGGTCTCGAACAAACGACATTCTGGTTAACGTGGTAAAATCAGAAGCATCGTCTGCATACTTCTTTAGAATAGATTGCCTTGAAAGACTGAATCCCTAATTACCCTATTTTACTATCATAAAGTACCGATACGTTTCAAAGTATTTTATTCTGTCGCTCGGTTTGTTTTGGACTTAACGCTGATGTCAACAGTATTCTAGTCATTTTGATGACTTTTCCATCTGTTTTATTTTCCACGTAGAGCAATTTGGTGGGTTTGTCCAATGAGACATGTCGCATTGACTTCTTATACCATTACCAAACAATAACGACATTTGACCAGTTTGTTGGAGGCGACTTTGGAAAAACGTTGTGGGAAAATGAGAAATTGCTCTTCACCAGCAATTTCTCCTTTTCCCACAATGTTTTCTGCTCTATCCCAAGATTATTTTTCAAATTCATCGCATTTAGAAATGGCGTCTGAAACTCTTCCAGTTAGGGACTCTCTAAACTATTTCTCAACTATTTTTGGTAAAGGGTTAAACAAACAAAAGTTTGATCTGGCCAGGTCTCAAACTTCAGACTCCAGTCTTCCAAGTCATGAATGGGACAATCCAATGAACAAGTTAGCATACATTGAAAACAGTGTGTGGAAAAGGACTTGTGTAATGGGTAATGTGAACTCTATATGCATGTATGTTCAAACAATAACAAAGAAAAAAGGGAGACAACACTTGCCCATCTTTCCCCCATGAGTAAACTTGCTGTTGATCCCCTTACTCTGACTTTCACGGCATACTATTCTAAGCAGCAGCGTGGATAAAGAAATTGCCCATTCATAGGGAGGATTTCAATGCTTTGGGTGGAGTCGGGTGTGGGGGTCGGGTTTCTGGGGGGAAGTTACTCTGTGCGGATATGAACATATACACTAACAGTCTTGCCAGATTATGGGTAAAGGGTTAGCAATCAGAAACATAATAATCAGTAGAATTACTCAATGAAACACTGTAGGAAAAGGGACAATGACTTATTTGATTATCTCCATATAGAAATATTGATCGGACGGGGTCTCGAACAAACGACATTCTGGTTAACGTGGTAAAATCAGAAACATCGTCTGCATACTTCTTTAGAATAGATTGCCTTGAAAGACTGAATCCCTAAGTACCCTATTTTACTATCATAAAGTACCGATACGTTTCAAAGTATTTTATTCTGTCGCTCGGTTTGTTTTGGACTTAACGCTGATGTCAACAGTATTCTAGTCATTTTGATGACTTTTCCATCTGTTTTATTTTCCACGTAGAGCAATTTGGTGGGTTTGTCCAATGAGACATGTCGCATTGACTTCTTATACCATTACCAAACAATAACGACATTTGACCAGTTTGTTGGAGGCGACTTTGGAAAAACGTTGTGGGAAAATGAGAAATTGCTCTTCACCAGCAATTTCTCCTTTTCCCACAATGTTTTCTGCTCTATCCCAAGTTTATTTTTCAAATTCATCGCATTTAGAAATGGCGTCTGAAACTCTTCCAGTTAGGGACTCTCTAAACTATTTCTCAACTATTTTTGGTAAAGGGTTAAACAAACAAAAGTTTGATCTGGCCAGGTCTCAAACGTCAGACTCCAGTCTTCCAAGTCAAACCTATGAATCCACCCCACCCCAGCCTACCCCCTTCCCCATTTTACTGGAATATTCCTCCTTAAAACTCATTTCTTTTAATTTTTCAACAATAATGAATGCTTAACATCTCCATTAGGACCAGTCAATTGGGCATTTAAGGGGGAACAGGTTAATCATTGTCAACATTCTAATGGGCCGAACTACACCATGTCAATCAAACAGCATCATACAAAGTAGTTCGGTTATAATCAGACATTCTTAGCAAAAATCAAACGATAATGAATGCACAGCTTCTAGTGATACATTCCAATGAATAAGTTAGCATATGTTCAAATATGGCTTATATTATCATTTCAATTTAATTAATATTACCAAATTACATTTGTTTGAAGGACTATTTTTGGGTACTACGACCCGGAAGTATTGTGAAAGCACTCTGGAAGTACTTAATTTCTTAATTTCCCCAAAACGATAAAAATATTCAAAATGGAAAACATTGAAACTTAAGAGGTCATCGTTAATACATTTGTAATTCGTAAAGAATGTATTATTCATGCGTGTATCGTACACGGCATCACGTCATGGTTAACATAAATACCTCCATAAACTATACCCGTATTATGATTCTTATTGATTTATCATAATCCGATACTTGTAAACTTGTGATCTTGACAGAATAGGCAATGCTTGCTGAATTCAGCTTGACTTAATCAAGACATAATAAATATTCATAAAGAAAAAGAAAAGAGAAAAAACTTACATTACAGCCACATTTAGCCAGGAGCTTGTCCTTCCCTATATAACCTCCATGTTTTGCGAAAAATGAATTACAACGGTGTAATTTTTATTTATGAATAAACACGCTCACACATGTGACGCGTCTTCTGCAACAATGCATTTGTAATTACTATACACATAATCATTTCACAAATGCTGTATAATGTCCAGATAAAATAAGTCCATGTTCACACGAGATTGTATGAAAATACATGTATTCTAAACCATCTTCATTGCGTACCAAATCAGAAACAGATATGTTAGGAAAGTCTATTCTATAACCGCAATCATAATCATACATATATATATCAACAAAAAGTTGTCTACGTGAGAAAAGTAATGCGATTCAAACATCACGTGCGGGTGACCCAGATACAGTTTAAATTTATTTAGTTACAAATGCAGACGCTCGCGCTACAAGCCTGTCTTAAGAGAAGCCTTATAATACAAGAATGTGTCGTCTCTTTTTCAAAAATCTTGAATATCTACTTGATTTTGATGAGGAAAGATACTCAGAGTAGCAGACAGATTAGATCACAGGCCAGTCGCCAAATGAATTGGCGGCTGGCCTAGATCTTACCTGTTTGCATAAGCATGATGTCGGTTCCAGTACTATAAGGAATAAGAATGTTATCCTACATAAATTAAGGACGCTGAAATATAGTAGATGTGTTCTTATTTGCTTATTTCATTGAACCTTTTGTCAAACAGTGTTTACAGGGTTTTCTGACAGTTTTACTTCTCTGAATAACTCTTGACTAAACGAAGGAAAGACAGAAATAGTTTAATCATAGCTTTACTTAATCTTCCAAAGTACGATTCCTTACCAAGGAATATTTACTCCAATAAACAACTGTAAAGATTCTACGTATTTTCCATTTTATTTTGTTATGTATGTTAAAGGCACGAAAACCAAGTGTTGGGACCAAAGTCTGAGAATTCAAGAATATAATGATGTAACCAGGATTGAACCCAGCATTCTTCTTTAAGGGGGAGAGTGTCTATTAATAAAAATATCAAAGCTGTGATATATGATAGTCTCAATAATTATCCGTTCGAACGAAGCTTTTTTCATCATTTGGACATTTATCGTGCTTCGCTACCGAAGGCGTCAGTCATTGAGTCAAAATAGCAATAGCCTTCGAGGTCAGTTATCTAGAATATGATATCTGAATGCTTGCTTAGAACCAAAGACTGTGAACCAACGCTAATCGAACTCACATCTCCTAGGTTAGACCAATTCAAACAATACAAGAACTCTGCATGCATGTATACAATTTCCATTAGATGTCAGGCGAGAGTGCCTGCTCAAAATTACTGTAGACCATAGGTTCGTCTACTCATAACACTGTAGACAATCTTTTTATAAAATGCCACCATAGAATTAATATAGGCCTATGGGTTAAGCAATTGTTAATGCTTAGTTCCATCTATCAGTATAAGAAGTAAAGACTTTTTAAGATACTTGGGTTTATACACAAGACAATAGTAAGTCCTTCTATACACGTGAATCACACATAATTTAAGTTTTGTAATGAACCCTGGTATACTTCAAGATCTGTTGGGCAACTTGCAATGGCAGTGCTCCTGGTGTATTGCTTTAGAATATTTAAAGCATCGATCCTGATGCATATATTTTAAACGACAAATGCGTGCCCTACGCTACTTAACGACTTAGAGAAAGTAAAAATCATTTCAATATCCTAAAACAAACCTATGTTCACTTACAGCGGTTGATTGTCAAAACTGAAAGGAAGGTAACACCGTTGAACCATTAATAAAATATGCATGTATTTGAACACTTACTTTTTTTCTTTTCTTTTCTTTCATCTGTGTAAGGTATGTAAAGTATTTTCGGATCCCAAATACTTTCTGTAACCACTAATCACTTAACACATAATTAATTCCATTCATTTGAATATATTATGCACATATTAAGATTTCCTTAATCACGAATCACTATACACACCAATTCCATTCATTTGAACACTCTAAGACTATGCACACACACAGACATGATTTTTCTACATCTTTAAACTACGCATTCCGATGACAGAATTTCGATATCTTTGGGAGACAGTCTTCCAAATGATTAACGGAATGCCGATGTTTCTATCCGGATTGACCAGCCCTTATGAGCAGTTATGTATGTGGTTTTCCTCCATAATTATGAGTCGGGCATCACAACATAATTGAAATAATGTTGACGCAATATAAAATCCATATAATTGAATGAACTTAATTATGAATCACTTAACAAATAATTAATTCCTTAATTTTAACACTTTATTCACAAGCTTAAATGATTTCTTCAGTCATTTACGAAGCACTAAACACATATTTAATTCCATTCATTTGAACACACCTAGAAGCACCGATTCACTTTTTGATATTAACTTTTTAGGCACACTCGTCTACACGCGAATTGCGTGCAACACGTGCTCGGGACGCTAATACACACGTGTACATAAGTAAGGCCACTTCTATTTCTTTCTTTAGTTTCTCGGACGAATTTAGGTAAATGTCGGCTCAAGAAGATGGGAAAAAAGAAGAATCACAAATGATGACGCATTTTAAAATATTTCAATTTGCATATAGCCTTTAAAAGACAACGGTGTTTCATCATCAGACATCTGTTTGTTCATCTAAATATCAGTTGGATTTGGTAATTATTTTACATGGTAATTTTCAGACTAGCTTTGCTATCAATTAAACTAGATTGGAAGATATTTAATAACATGTAACCAGAATGACTGAATGAAAGGCGTTTTAGTTTTTGATGGAGTACAAGCACGTATTGGTAGCACAGGTATATTTTTCTGCTTTTTGGCACATCCGGTAGGCGGCCTGAATCCTTTCCTGAAGCAAGTATCACAAATTGGCCGAACGATTGAATGTTTTCTCTTGAGGTCTTACACTCCATTGAGTCACTCAAATCGGTATCCCAACAGTAGAAGTACACATTCTAAAGCATGGGAATGAGTCCGGTATGAAAATGTGAGGAAAATGGAAAATAATCTTTTGAAGGGGCAGAAAACATTGTGGGAAAAGGAGAAATTGCTCTTTACGAGCAATTTCTCCTTTTCCCAAAATGTTTTCCAGACTCGTCTGCAACAAACTGGTCAAATGTCGTTATTGTTTGGTAATGGGACGAGTGGTAGTAGACATTAGGCCGCGGAAGTTAAGGACCCCTAGTGCGGGGTATACCTACGGGCGCGGACCCCGGGCTATATAGGGTATGGGTATTGTGTGCAAGTCAAAACTGACAAGCATGTACAGTATCTTAAAAGATCATACATTATTGCAATGTGATACGTCATTTGAAGCGCCTCAGAGAGACGTTTCCAATGATGTGTTACTTAGCAAAATTGCTTGGCCCAACATTGAAATAAGACTGAATGTTGTTTTTAATTTACATAAATATTTAGCATAAACTGTTTAGTAAAACGATACCCAGGGAAAGAGCATCGGCTT
This sequence comes from Cerastoderma edule, assembly GCA_947846245.1. Classification (NCBI taxonomy): domain Eukaryota; kingdom Metazoa; phylum Mollusca; class Bivalvia; order Cardiida; family Cardiidae; genus Cerastoderma; species Cerastoderma edule. The sequence continues at coordinate 25,926,630 of OX401410.1, forward strand.
CTGGATACGTGAGCCGTGCGTTGCCTTGTGACCCTTCATTAATCCGCATTGGGAGAGAGTACTGGTTATGTATCCAGGAAGCAGAATCGAAAGTGATTTATCTAAGTTGTACGAACTTGTTTCACAATCGATATAAAATGAATAAGATAAAACTTAATCAAACTGTTGATATGAATAAACCCCTATGTAGCCTAAATCAGGCATAGATATATTCTGCAGATTTTTCTCTGTTGACCAGCTGACAATCAGATCTCAAAATGCTTTCTAAAAATGTGTCTGCAGCAAGTTCCATTGTTGTTTTCAGTAGCTTTTTTCAAAATGGAGAATTATGTAAGGAAAGATTTCTCACTTTATCAGATTGATTCTGTTTGAAAAACAGGTCTGCTGCAAGACCGAAAACGTCTTGCCTCCATAATGTTCGCATTTTTGACAAAACAATGATTTTTGTTTTTTTCCAAACAAGTATCATGCAGGAAGGAGCATTCTTTTTTGAAGGACAAACAAACAAACAACACAAATACAGGTTTTGATGATTCGTATAATTAAGTGATGTTAAAAGTACATTTATACAAAATTATTTCTACGAAAACAATGCTAACATATATTCTAACCAAAAACCTAATTATCAGGGCTTTGGTGTGACCCTTTAACACATTTTTAGATTGAAAGACAAATTTTTAAATGAAATGTTGGACAAAATGAAATATATATCACAGACACTTTTCTAGCTAAATCAGTCTCATGCTATGAAGAAGTATTTTGTCATTTTATTTTGACAAATTGTTGTTATCTGTAGACGTTTCCACCTGGGATAAGAAAAAATCATCATTTGGTAAATGATTGATGGGGAGCATACCTTGTGTACAAACACAGTTCAACACACTTATTAATGCCTTAGCAAACATATTCAATAACCCATCGGAAATCAAACTCTGTGAGGTTGGGTCCATCAGCAGGTAATTCATTTATTGTACAATAGAAAAAGAACTTCTACATGTAATTGATAAAAAAAACCGAGCCAGCAGTTTAAAGGTTCATGCACTTCCATGTATATGTAGTACATATCGGTAATAGAAAAAAAAGAGATGGCTGTATAAGATAAATGTCAAGAGAGAAACACATAGCATGATGTTTACTACAATACAAATAAAACACATATAACATACATGATAAATAACTGGCCTAAAAATCTACATATACAAAACACGACTCCAAGAACCACAGGTACCAGTAACACAAAAAAACAATTGTGTAATGTACTATATTCATATAAACAGTACAGCTGTACAAGGGGTTCCCTGCAGCTACGGCACACTCTATTTACTCCGATATCATAATGTTATTGTCATGTTGTTAAAGATGGATTCAGCGATAAAGGTATCTTATTTAAGTTGAATATATATTTGATTTATACAACTCATTTTTGATAAATGTTAATATTTCATTACAAGCATTTAATTTTTATATGTTCTTCTTTTGTTAAAATTGTTTACAGCACCATATGTAAAATTTGATTTGTTAGTCATCTGGTGCAGTGTAGGTAAATCAAAAGGGTATTATTAACCCTTTTCCAAACATAAAGTTTTCGGCTGCCCCAAATTGAAAGCGTTTGCAGACGACATCTCAAATTGTGATATATTTGAAAAACAATCTTCTGATAGGGCAGAAAACATTTTGGGAAAAGGAGAAATTGCTCATTATGAGCAATTTCCCCTTTTCCCACAATTGTTTTCAAGAGAAGTCTGTAACATACTGGTTAATTTTTTTAATTGTTTGATAATGGGTTTTTTCCAGAGTAGTCTGCAACAAACTGGTCAGATGTTGTTATTGTTTGATAATTGGTTTTTTCATAGAATAGTCTGCAACAAACTGGTCAGTTGTGGTTATTGTTTGATAATGGGATAAGTAAAAGGTTACCATATTAAGTAAAAGGTTACCATATTAAGTAAAATGTTACCGTCTTCAATAACAACTACAATTACTATAACACAAATCTACTTATTTACAAATGATATGATTTCAGCTTACAGCATATCTATAGAATGAATTATATACAAAGATGCAACTGATGTGGAAAAAAAATGATGAGTTACAATTTCCTTAAACCTTATACTGCTGGAACCGACGTCATGCCTATGCAAACAGGTAAGATCACAGGCCACCCGCCAAGTAAATTAGCAGCTGGCATGTGATCTAACATGTGTTCTACTCTTAGTAGCTTTCTTCACTAGAATTAAGCAGATATGTAAAGTTCGGAAAGCAGACGACACAAAAATCTATTTCCAGCAAATTACACCAGCATTCCAAGGGTTATATAGAATAAAGTGCAAATCCCTCATAATGAGCAATATCTTCTCGTGTAGCAAATGAGTCTAAAATCCTCTATGTCAGTTGCAGTAAAATTACAGGTACATGTACCAGTAATTGAAGTGAAATGTATAATTATATACTCGTAAAGTACAATACAAAATGTATAACTATATACTCGTAATAGTACAATACAAAATGTATAACTATATACTCATAAAGTACAATACAAAATGTATAACTATATACTCGTAATAGTACAATACAAAATGTATAACTATATACTCATAAAGTACAATACAAAATGTATAACTATATACTCGTAATAGTACAATACAAAATGTATAACTATATACTCATAAAGTACAATGAAAATGTGTAATTATATACTCGTAAAGTAAATAGTACAAAGTACAATACAAATTGTATAATTATATACTCATAAAGTACAATACAAAATGTATAATTATATACTATAGTACTCTCGTAATAGTACAATACAAAATGTATAACTATATACTCATAAAGTACAATACAAAATGTATAATTATATACTCGTAATAGTACAACACAAAATGTATAACTATATACTCGTAATAGTACAATACAAAATGTATAAATACAATATATACTCATAACAGTACTCATAAAGTACAATAGAAATTGTGTAATTATATACTCGTAAAGTACAATAAAAATTGTGTAATTATATACTCATGAAGTACAATACAAATTGTATAATTATATACTCATAAAGTACAATACAAAATGTATAACTATATACTCGTAATAGTACAATACAAAATGTATAACTATATACTCATAAAGTACAATACAAATTGTGTAATTATGTTCTCGTAATAGTACATCACAAAATGTATAACTATATACTCATGAAGTACAATACAAATTGTATAATTATATACTCGTAATAGTACAACACAAAATGTATAACTATATGATCATAAAGTACAATACAAAATGTATAACTATATACTCGTAATAGTACAATACAAATTGTATAATTACATACTCGTAATAGTACAACACAAAATGTATAACTATATACTCATAAAGTACAATAAAAATTGTGTAATTATATACTCGTAAAGTACAATACAAAATGTATAATTATATACTCGTAATAGTACAACACAAAATGTATAATTATATACTCGTAATAGTACAATACAAAATGTATAACTATATACTCATAAAGTATAATACAAAATGTATAACTATATACTCGTAATAGTACAACACAAAATGTATAATTATATACTCGTAATAGTACAATACAAAATGTATAACTTTATACTCATAAAGTACAATACAAAATGTATAACTATATACTCGTAATAGTACAATACAAATTGTATAATTATATACTCGTAATAGTACAACACAAAATGTATAACTATATACTCATAAAGTACAATACAAAATGTATAATTATATACTCGTAAAGTACAATACAAAATGTATAATTATATACTCGTAATAGTACAACACAAAATGTATAATTATATACTCGTAATAGTACAATACAAAATGTATAACTATATACTCATAAAGTACAATACAAAATGTATAACTATATACTCGTAATAGTACAACACAAAATGTATAATAATATACTCGTAATAGTACAATACAAAATGTATAATTATATACTCGTAATAGTACAATACAAAATGTATAACTATATACTCGTAATAGTACAATACAAATTGTATAATTATATACTCATAAAGTACAATACAAATTGTATAATTATGTTCTCGTAATAGTACATCACAAAATGTATAACTATATACTCATAAAGTACAATACAAATTGTATAATTATGTTCTCGTAATAGTACATCACAAAATGTATAACTATATACTCATGAAGTACAATACAAATTGTATAATTATATACTCGTAATAGTACAACACAAAATGTATAACTATATACTCATAAAGTACAATACAAAATGTATAACTATATACTCGTAATAGTACAATACAAATTGTATAATTATATACTCGTAATAGTACAATACAAAATGTATAACTATATACTCATAAAGTACAATACAAAATGTATAATTATATACTCGTAAAGTACAATACAAAATGTATAATTATATACTCGTAATAGTACAATACAAAATGTATAACTTTATACTCATAAAGTACAATACAAAATGTATAATTATATACTAGTCATAGTACAAACACAAAATGTATAATTATATACTCGTAATAGTACAATACAAAATGTAGAACTATATACTCATAAAGTACAATACAAAATGTATAATTATATACTCGTAAAGTACAATACAAAATGTATAATTATATACTCGTAATAGTACAATACAAAATGTATAACTTTATACTCATAAAGTACAATACAAAATGTATAATTATATACTAGTCATAGTACAAACACAAAATGTATAATTATATACTTGTATAGTACAATACACAATTTATTTTAGTAGGTGCTTTTTGTTCTTTCTGGTACCTGTGAGTTAAATGAGGCATTATGGAGAAAGGGATCAAGAAATGGTGTAACTCATCTATAACTGTACTGATAAATGAAAAATGATAATTATGTTTACAACATTGGAGATTTTATAATAAAACTACAATATTACATTAACAGTATTTCATGGACCTGCTTTAAGATCAGTCTTGACATTTAGACAGGTCCATGTAGTGTGTTTATATATACGATATATCAACACCTGTTTGTTCAACTCTATAATGTGGGTACGATTGACGTAATCAACAAAAGAATGATTTTCAAAATTGCAGGTTATGGGTATTCTACCTTAACATCAATTTTTACCTAATTAAGTACAGCAAACATAATGTTTTTACCTATCTGCTTTTACGTTCAAATACCGATCAATAAAAAATGCGATGTCAAGGTTCAGGTAGCCTGGAGGCCTGGCTCATGCATACCCGCATTAGGGCCAGGTGTCAGAGAATGAAGCGTTGCTTCTGATTGGCTAACGGATTGTCGACAACTATAATAAAACCTTTTTTTTTCATTTTAGAAAAAATATCAATCTAAGATGGTATCTTAAATCCTGATGTTTAAATCCGACAATAAATTGATTAAAAACGAAATGCAATGAACCAATTTCCATCAAAGTGCAATTGATTTATAAGAATAAAGTAAAGGTTACCCTGAATTAGGGATGGAAAAAGGGTAAAAAAGATAGGGGTTGAACAGGGTGCACATTTCAAACGCCATTTTGCTTTTCATACTATCGACATTCCGTTAGCCAATCAGAAGCAACGCTTCATTCTCTAAAACCTGGCCCTAATGCGGGTATGCATGGGCAAGGCCTCCAGAGCTAGAGCATCACCAGTGAGGGTCATGGGTTTGATTCCTGCAGATACGTGATAAAACCCAGCCGCGCCCAACTGATCTGATTGTCATCTAACAAACTGTATTGGACTGGACCTTTTAAGGTTTTATCACCATCCAAAATATCGTTAAAATGATGAGAAATAAAATGGTAGCAACAAAAATGAAAAATACAAGAAATAGAATACATCATATATTTTAATTCAATTTGTACAATGATAAACATTTAAGACAAAATACATTTTAATAAAATAATTTTAAAAATTCATCCGCCATATCCAATTGCAGCACCTTCAATCATTATCACATAAGGACACTAAAACACATTGACAGTTGCAGATGGCATGAGAAAATATTTTGACAAAGCAAAACACAAAACTGCTTTTGAAGAATTTGTTTGTTGGGGTTTTACATCACCTTTATAGTATTGGATTTAAGATTAGATGACTGGCCCATAATTAATGGAAGAAGAATCAAATTTAACATAAGGGATGTTCAAGCCAGCTTGAACCATCGGCATTCCAATAGTCGGTTGATAGACTGACTACCTGTCATCAAAATACAAATCTACTGCTACCATGATTTTAACCAACATGGACAGAGAACATGTACTTTAAAGTTTGTACTCTTACAATAAGGCCAAGAAAGCCCTGCTTATGAAGGATAACCTCTTGTTATGTCCCAGTGTTTGTGAATGTCTTCCATTAAACTCATGGCTCCAAACCAAATAAAGCTTGTTTGGAAAAATGATGGTTTTGTCTATATCCCCATCCCGGTACTTTCATATATTGGCCCATATGAAGCGAAAGGCCTAAAGAAAGCATAGTAACAGAAGGTAAACTAGCTCATAACAAGGGTTCAATGTAAGACTATAGTAAGTGCTTCATAAACATGAAGCACTTACTATAGTCTTGCACTGAACCCTCCATAGGCTATTTCTTCATTTTATGGATAATTTGCTTTAATCTTACTTTGTATCCTCAACATTTCAAAGCATGCATGTCATTCAGAGTAGTATCATACTGTGCAACCAATGCCTTGCTATGTTCTGAAGGAATGCTTGTAAAACAGTGATTTGAAATGAACAGAAGGAATGCATGTACACACAATGCATTGTAACAAATAGAACAAAAGCATTATATGTACAAACAATGCTTTTGGATGAACAAAAAAAATGCATGTACAAACAATGCTTTGCAATGAACAAAAGGAATGCATGTACAAACAATGCTTTTGGATAAACAAAGAAATGCATGTACAAACAATGCTTTTGGATAAACAAAGGAATGGATGTACAAACAATGCTTTTGGATAAACAAAGGAATGCATGTACAAACAATGCTTTTGGATAAACAAAGGAATGCATGTACAAACAATACTTTCGAATGAATAAAAGAATGCATGTACAATGTCTTGCAATGAACAAAAGCAGTGCATGAACAAATAATGCTTTCAGATGAACAAAAAGAATGCACGTTCACGCAATGCATTATAACTAATAGAATAAAAGCGATATACATGTATTTACAAACAATGATTTGCAATGAGGAAACAGGATGATGTACAAACATTGCCTTGTAATGGACAAAAGGAATGCATATACATATACAAACAATGCATTGCAATGAACAAAAGGAGTACATATACACATATTATCACAGATAATCATACTATATTGCAAATCACTAATATGACATAAAAAATGTTCCCTTCTTTATCTATGATTTAATAAAGAATGTACAGTCATTGCCTATAAGTACAAATAATACTTCATAAGTATGATAATCATTATAACACCTATAGCTTAAGAAGCTTCAGAAACTGTTCCAGCAAAAGGAGAAACAACTCATGAAAAGCACTTCTCTGTTTGCCACAATGGTTTCTGTTTTGTTCTCTGTTTTGTGTGTATGAACTTATGTAAGATGTGGTCAGCATCAATCACTAATGTGAGAGGCGCAATAGATAACTCAAAGAGGTAACGTGTTGTTGCTTTGGAGTTTAATCAATGACTGATAAGCCTTGCTGCGGACAGCGGTTAGTTGCATGTATAATCTATAAATAGATTGGTTGTTAGTAATCAGATTACGTTACAGTTTCAATACAATTTGAAAAGGAAATTCGACACAAAGCCTGAAGTCATACATCGTTTGATAAAATAATGCACATCAACCAATCTTTAAATCATCCATTATTTTATAAGTTCTTATAAATAACTGAATCTGACAATGAATTAAAACCATTGAACCATAAAACAGTTTGTGATATATCTGAAATGAAATGACCCACAAATGTGATTGTAAAGAACTGAAAGCAACATCTTAAAATAAAAGCTGAGTAGAAACCATTGTGCCAAACCAAAAGACAACAATGCTTGATTCAAGCGAATTTTTTCCTTTGTCACAAAGGTTATTAACAACAGCTGTATAAAAGTAAATAGATATGGATGAATTGGATGAAACACCTATAAATAAAACCTTTGACAAAATTTCAAACATGAAACCCTCTTTAAAACATCGGTTAAACTAAATAAAGAACCCATTATACCATTAAATTAATAATTTCCTAAGTGTAAATTAAAACCCTATAAGTCAATTCTTTCACATTAAAAAGATTTTAGAGTTTCATAGGTAGTAGGCTAGGGTTCTGCAGTGTCTTACCCAAGGACATTCCCACAAAATACCAAGTGTCCCTGGAGAGGATTAAACCCAGTACCCTATGTCACAAGTCCTACACCATAATCACTGGGTCACGCAGGACCCTATCTCATAGCTTCAACTTTAAAAACAAAATCCTTTTTTAAGAAACAATATTAGCTTTGAAATTTTAAAAAACAACCCTTATAGTGCTGAGTAATTTTCCAAAAATAGATTTTTGTGTCGTCTGCTTTCGCAAACTTTAAATATTTACTTAATTTGGATGAGGAAAGATACCCAGAGTTAAACACAGGTAAGATCACAGGCTAGCCGCCAATTTACTTGGCGGCTGGCCTGGATCTAACCTGTTTGCATAAGCATGAAGTAGGTTCCAGCACTATAAGGGTTAAAAGCCAATTCACTATATTTAGTCCGATAGGGGTCCTCTATAGAATGGTCTTCAATGTCCGAGTTAACCAAACCCTCGGATTCTTGGGTATTCTTCAGATGTATCCCACAATAAGTTGTATTTGTATCTCCGGGAACACTGCTTCACCTTGCTGATAAATAAGGGGACCTCTCGGAAAAATATGGGCAGGATGCATAAAATGGTTAAAACTGTCTGAAAGTAGAAATCATATTTAACGTTAAAACATTGTTTACACAGGCAAAATGAAACTTACAAATTCAAGTTTCAAAGTAACATTCTTCAACAATCTTTCTTAAACAATCAAAAGAAAATTTACCAATACAGTTAATTAATAAAACACCACGATCTTTATTAAGAAAAGTGTATCAAGACAATATTAACCATTACAATTAACAGACAGAACAACCAGATCTATAGCAAGTTTATCATAAGTGTATTTACCAAGATTTTTTTAAAAAGAGTTTATTAAAAGAATACTTATCATTTCAATGAATTATCAATAAACCAACTTGATCAAAAAATTATTTAGCATAACAATGAATAGATAAAACACACAGTTCTTTTTCAAGAGTGTTCATCAAAGGAATAGTTACCGTTACAATAAGTAGATGAATAACTGACTTCTTTATTAATAAAATAATTCAAAACAATATACACCAACACAATGAATAAATAGGACACCAAGAGCTTTTTTAACCTTAGAATGCTGGGTGTGTTGTCTGCTTCCCAAACTAAGTATCTGCTAAATTTTGATGAAGAAAGATACTCAGAGTAGCAAACAGTTTAGATCACAGACGAGACGCCAATTTACTTGGCGGCTGGCCTGGATCTTACCTGTTGGCATAAATATGAAGTTTGTTTCAGCACTATAAGGGTTAAGAGAGTTTATCAAATGAATACTTACCATTACAATGAATAGATAAAACACTGAGTGCCAACCAAGGTGTTCCTGCAGCAATGGTACCAATATCTGGAAAGAAAATTTGGTTTAGTAACTTTGGTTCCAAATATGTTTGTATTTGCTTTTTTTCCTTTTTACGTTATTTGCTTTACATCGATTGTGAAGAAAGCTTAAATCCACTCTTGATGACTACTTCCTGGATACTAAACCAGTACTCGCGCCAATTTGTGGGTAAGCCCTAGAAATTTTCAGTTTGCATAATAGGGATTCAAACCCAGGACCCACAGAACAAGAGACCTCTACACCACATAGTTATTGTACTCCAATAGAAACTATTCATTCATGTTATGTATATTGACCTCAATGTAAGGAACCATATCAGAGACAACTCAAACACTAATGTGTCAAGCACTGGCAAGGAAATAACATTTATCATGGATAGTACAATTTTTTGGTTAACCAATTGAGATACATGTCCGTTCAGCACATTTGTGCATGATGGAATTTATAACTTATGCAAACTAATAGCACTTACATACAACTCTTATAAACTATGAAATATAACATATATTTCATGGTGTTTTTAAGAAACCATTTTGAATTTGTTACCAGGACAAATTACTCCATTTGAGCATTTTATCCATTTGTTATATTGGTTTTAAAATACTTCTTCAGCACAGGCATCAGGTTTTGATGGGATAAGGGGTTTGAAGTTGTGTAAAGCCACAATTAAACTCTGTTTTTACCTGTCCAAGGGCCGCACCCACGCTACCTGACCCATCCACAATGCCGGTGACAGTGGCAAGCGCCTGTTTGTTTCCCTGTATTGGACCTTGTTTACCTGTCATGATAGTTAACAAAAGGATATCAAATATCTTATCAAAATGGTACGCCAATATGGGTAATACCTGTTTGTTTCCTTGTATTGGACCTTGTTTACCTGCATGATAGTAAACATAAAAAAATGTGACACCTGAATTAGAAAGAAAGTCTGATGTCGATACAACTTCAAAGTACCCCTTTTTCTCCAAAGTGTACAACAAATTGACATTGGGTATAGAGAGGTGTAAATAGGTACATTTAAGTACTTTTTCTTTATAAAATATAGACTGGATGTTGTTTTTATTATAATATCACATATATTTCCACAAAACAAGGGGTACAACTATACATACCTAAATCTGCCGATATGGCTGCGCTTATCAAGTTTGCCACTCCCCCAATAAAATATCCTGTGATGGTCATGAGCCCTGCATTCCTTGTGAGATCATTTGGGGAATCTGAAAATATAAATATTCTAACTCATTGACATCTTCAGGATATAAACATATAAGGACAATAAACTATCTAAAGTGTTATATGGAACTAGCAGTGGATGACATTAAAACAATCTTTTAGAGAGATAAGAATAATAATGAAAAAAGCAAGAATAATTCGTGACAATTGAATGATTGTAACAGATATATGTTAAGCATAAGCAAATTCTACCTTTGTCACAAAGTACATCTTAGGTGTTGACCGTATCATATGTACCCGGTATTAGAAAGGAGAAAAAATAATAAATACTTATTTTATAAATTAAACAAAAACTGCCTTTACTTAGACTATTTTTTAAAAGTAAAACATTTTAGCTCAACAATATGCTTTTCAAAATGATATATTTCTTGATTAGATTTTTAACATCAACCAAATTTCCATAACCATTGTCCGTAAACTACATTAGAGAGTTTTTTTTTTATGGGTTTTACATCACATCAACATTATTTCAGTTATGTAGCGATGCCCGACTCTTTATGATGGAGGAAGACCCCATACTCAACTGCCCATAAGGGCTGGTCAAGGCGGGTAGAACCATCGGCATTCCGTAAGTCAGTCGGGAGACTGCCTCTCATGAAAATCCATATCCCTCTCAGGATTTGAACCCACGCGGAGAGGGGCCATGTGATTTCAAGTTCTGTACTCTAACCACTAGGCCACGAAGGCCCCACAGTTGTTTCGATCAAACTTTTTGAGGAATAAAAAAGAAGTAACCGACAAAATTTAACTAGCACTTACTGCTGTATCCTAGTAGAGATGGAATGGACAGAATAAGCATGGGGACCACAACTATAGACCTCAGTTGGAACCAATCCTATAGAAATAAGTTACATGTACATCATATAAGTCATACAAGTAACTACTAAGTCTAAAAGGAGCTTACAGAAATGCTCTTCAATATTTAAAGCAGACATTCTCTGGTTGAGCAAAACTTATGGTTCCAATATCTTAAACAATACTTTCAAAAGGTGGGCTAATATTTCTTTTTTGAAATAACAATATCAATGAATTTAAGATTTAACACATTACTTCAAAACAGTATTTTTGTTTTTATACCTATGAAATGTAATCTGTTATAGCTTTCAAGTTGAACCAGTTAAAAGTTTATGTGAGGAATAGGGGTGAAAGGTCACTCCCACGAAGCCAGAGGTGTCAGTTGGGCTTAACCACTTAACATTAATCACTGGACCTAGCAGGACTCTTCATTCTTATTAGACTAGGGCTTAGAAATATCTTGACACCATATACTCATTCAAGCCTAACCATATCAAATTTCCTAGTTTACAATTCCCATATATATGTTAGACTTTTAGAGTTGATTTTTCAAAAGAGATAAACAGAAAACAAATTGAAAAGTATAAATAAACTTACGGAGACTACCCCTGCTATAGTTCCACCTGAAAGGTAAGATAGACATTTAGTATGTGTACATTTCTGTTTATTTCATACTATTTTATTTATAGGCTAAAATGCATTTAGTTCATGAAAAATAAGTAATTTGTTAAAATCCATCACGAAAGTAGAAAAAAAAATATAAGGAAACATTATGAATCATTAAGAAACATATTCTTAAAACAGTGTGACAAAATGACAAGCAATTTCTCACATTTAAACTGTTGTATGCTGCCAATGTATAATGAAAAAAAAGGATATAAAACAAAATGAAAACACAAAACAATGCCATATCCTACATACCTACTATTCCGCCTATATCATACCAAATGGAAATCTTGTCTGCAGTGGGTTCGGACCAGCCAAATGATGCATGCAGATAATACGGTAACCAGAAGAAGAATGAGTAATTGACTAGCTTCAGACAGAAATAGGCCAGGGCATACTGAAAAAAAAACCCAAAATATTTAATCAATCTTACTAGCTTCAGACAGAAAATTATTTAATCATTCTTGGAATAACCAAAACTCAATCATGGAAAATGATCCAAGGTTAACACAGTTGTTTGTTTGTTCATTTATATGGGTTTAACCCCTTTTAACAATATTTCAGTTTTGTTACGATTTTCCTTGATTTGCTCGTACTATGCTAGGGCTCTGCAAACTCTCCCAACAAAAGAGAGGAACCATCGGACTCAAACCTGTGACAGGCTGCCACCTTAACCATCAGGCCAAGCATGACAGCATATTTCTTTTTTATCTATATGGGATTTTTTCTTTGTATCAACATCATTTCAATAGTGTTGCCATGCCTGACTCTTAATAATGGATAAAGATTCCATACTCAACTGCCCATAGGGACTGAGCAAGTTAGTTGAAGCAATAGGCATAACAGTCAGGCGGGAGGACTATCTCACTTGAAAAGCAAAATGCGTTCACCAGACTTTAAACCCATACAGAGAGGGGCAATGCGATTTCAAGTATTGTACTCTAACAACTAGACCAAGGAGTCCCCCTCCTCGACCCCTTAACCCACTTGTATATTCCATTTATATATAAAGAAATGTTGCCTACCAACAATACTCCAGGCAGACAGAGTGCATTCCAAAAGCTAAGGGCCTCATCTTGATGCTGGGAGCCTTCTGATCTTTCAGGTCTTATCTCAGTTAACAATGGTCCTGCAAAGAAGTTATCAAAGTGACTGTTATTTGCAAACTTATATAAAATTCATTCCATGTGTGTGTTAGCAGAGGTTGTTGAAATCCTGGTTTTAATTCGCTTTTCAGAAAACAAGTAGAAATTGGTATTTAGAGGATGTCACATTTCATGACCTCACAAATGACATCATGATTCATCATGTGCATGTGTGCTATACATTTAGCGCCGGATATCACCAATGCTATATGGCACCTTGTTATTGAACCAAAAATTGCACTAATGACAGGATAAAATGAAATACATGTGTCCTCATCATTATCACTCATGTCCCCTTGATCATAGTTTCTGTGGGAGTTGACTCTGATTTCCTCTTCATCATCATCTTCATCTGTAATAGCATCTGTGGCAGGCAAACCTAGAAAAAATTATAGTTTCTTCCATTACTAGAACAAATACAGTGATGTCTCCTTAATCCAAACACGTCCGTTCCCAACAAAATTTCCGGATGACCGAATCATCCGGACTAATGAAGCAGACCATGTTTCTATACACATAAAGACATAAACAGTCTATAAGCAAGTGTATACTTATAACCCTTTAGCACATGCCAAATTGTCCACCGTACCTAATTGAAAGAGTATGCAGATGACATTTCAAAACGTGATGAAACTCAAAAATAATCTTCTGATATGGCAGAAAACATTGTCGGAAAAGGAGAATTTGCTCGTCACGAGCAATGTCTCCTTTACCCACAATGTTTTCAAAAGTCGTCTGCAACAAACTGGTCAAATAATTCCGTTCCCTTACAAATTCGTTCAGATTGCGAGACATCCGGATAATCGGGGTCCGGATAAACGAGGCTTCACTGTACTGTGATATTATTTAATTACTTCATGGTATATTGCAATCTTTTCTTCATATTTTTATCAATAAACTCTCTCATTGTTCTGAAAATATCAACTAATACTTTTATCAAATTATGAAAGTATACAAGATAATTCATCTTTCAATTTCATATGGGTTTTAAATCAAATCAACATGTTGCAATACAAAGCTCATTTCGATAGAAGACACTAAACTTGACTGCCCATAACAGCTTGTCAAGCTGGGTAGATCCATCAGCATTCTGTAAGTCAGCAAGGAGACCACTTCTCATGACAGAGTTCATTTGGAATTACTATTGAAAACAACAAAAGATATGTAACACTGAATGGTGCAGCACTTCAAATTGTATATCAAAAAGTATCTATAAATATTTCTAGGATTTGCTCAGAGAAAGCTCAATTCAAGGTTCACCTATTTTCTCTGGTGAATTCACCTGTCCCACAAAGTTTATCAGACCCCCAACAAACAGAACTGTTGCTGTCACCAAGAAAGAAAACTGGAAAATATAAAACCACAGTTATATTTTAATTCCAGTTTAGTTTAAAATTATTCTGAAAATAATCCCTCATTATGGGAATATGTGACAGATCCCAATCAAAATCAACTAACACAACTGCACTATGTGAAATTTAAACCCATTATCTACAGTAGTTATCTCCATCAAGGTGTATAAATGGGTCCATTTGAGGGAATAGACCAATGTGTTGTGGCTGCATTAGCGCCATATGTAAACGGCCAGTTTATCACCCAGTGATCGGGGAGGTAATTGTAAGAGTCTCCTGAATATGCCTAGCATAGATATAAGACTGTAAACCCATACCTTTATGTTTAACGGCCAGTTTATCACCCAGTAAGAGTTGCCTGAATATGCCTAGCATAGATATAAGACTGTAAACCCATACCTTTATGTTTAACGGCCAGTTTATCACCCAGTAAGAGTTGCCTGAATATGCCTAGCATAGATATAAGACTGTAAACCCCTACCTTTACATTAGTTTTTGGTTAACAAGATATCCCAAGGTGTGACAGCCATGCCCAGGAGGCTTTATTCTTTAAATAGTCAAGCTAAAAATAAAGTAAAATGATAGCCTGTTAGTCTTACCTCATACCCATACTTCAGTACTTGTGACACCATTAAAGCACCAATGATGTTGCCCACAGAGGCACAGGCACTCCATAGACCCAGAACAAAAACCTCGGCTAAAACATAAGAAATGAAGCTAACATTTCTTTCTCCCAACTATGGACTAGAAAAATAGTAAGATAAATTTAATAGTGTTTAATAATTTCCTGTTATGAAATTCATATTGGTCTGAACGGAGGGAACAATAGACAAACATTAACTAAAATTGCCATTATAATTGTTATTTGGGAATTAAGTTGGTTGGTTTACAGGAATCAAAATTTTTAAGCCATTTTCAACAATATTTAAGTCATATTGTAGTCGTAGTGCAAATTTCAAGAATTGGACATTACAATTTTCTTGAGTTACAGACAATAAAAATCTGGATCAAACAAGCTAGTTTTTACCATATCATGGTTTTGTTCTTGTCAAAACTCATCATGCATTGTAAACTTGATTGTCTTCCATGTTTGAATTAAATTCAATCTGTAATTAAATCAGTCTAAATGAGTTACCAAAACATAAAAAAAAATCAACCCTTATAGTACTGGAACCGACTTCATGTTTATGCAAACAGGTAAGATCCAGGCCACCCGCCAAGTAAACTGGCAGATGGCCTGTGACCCACCCTGTTTGCTTCTAAGAACATCTTTCCTCATCAAAAATAAGTATATATCTAAGGTTTTGAAAAGAAGACGACACAAAAATCTTTTTTTAGAAAATTACCCAGCATTCTAAGGGTTAATTATCAAACAAGACCATATGGTAGCGAACAACATACAACTTTCTGATACTGACAACTCTTACCTAGATTTTCCAAACCAGTTGCCCATTACAGCCACCACAGTAGGCCAGCCTGAGGATTGTAAGAGACCATTCAGACTCCATACAACCACGTACAGATACTTGTTATAATAGTGAGTCCACTCTTACACCGGCCCAAACACTATAACCTAAAAAAGATGAAATACAGACCAGTCTTTACATATTCCGCAATACAAATTTACAATTAGAATAGTTATGAAAAGTACAGTGACAATGTGTGAATTTCTAATTAAAGAACATTTTCTCTCATATGAAAATGCTTTTTTTCAAAATATGTAACTTAAAAATGACCTTACCCTCTATTATCATTTCCCATTATATCAATTTTGGTTTCTACCAAATTTTCAAATGAAATGCATTTTTCTGTATCATTTAATTGTCGTCTGCTGATGCTTTCAATTTGGACCAGCCCCAAACTTTCATATAAGAGTAAATGGGCTTAACCCATAACCAAACAATAACGACATTTGAACAGTTTGTTGCAAGTCTGGAAAACATTGTGGGAAAAAGGGAAATTGCTCTTAACGAGCAATTTCTCCTTTTCCCACAATTTTTTCTGCACTATCAGAAGATTTTTTTTCAATTTCATCACATTTTGAAATGTCGTCAATTTGGGACAGTCGAAAATTTGGTGTTTGGTATAGAGTTAACAGGGTGGATAAACTTACAACAAGGCCTGTAAGGCACATTCCAATGGATAACACCTTTCTGAGTTCAAACCGATCTCCAAGTATCCCACTGATGTATAGCCTCTGAAAAATAAAAAAAATCTCATTAACTGTTGTGTATGTAGAGAGTTTATCAGGTCTTCCCAGACATTTTAAGCAATGTAGGGCCACAGCACCTGAGTTTCAGAATTAGCATTCCCCCAGGGCCTGGAATGAAAATTCCATAACGCCTTTAATATTCCTGCAAGCAGTCTACTTGCTTTTGACACTGTTTGATACATTTGATTTGGTTTAAAAACAGTAGTTTTCGTCTTCTATTTCTAAGATACACCTAGTAACTTTCCATTTTGGGATGAATATTTTAAAAGAAATTGACAGGGAAGGTGATATCAGCTATTATGCAAAACATTCCTCCCAATCAGCAAGCTCTCCAGTGCCTGTTTGTGCAAGCTGAAAGGATAAGCAATGTTATAAAGAGCATGTGTATATATATAGACATCACAACCAGGGATCAGGAAAATGCCGGTTTTGGACCGATTTCGGCTGTACTGGACCGGTTACAAGTTGAGATTTGATGAAAAAATCGGTCCTGATAATAGACTGATATGACACTCTACACACCTAACAATACCTCCAGAATCACATAATTAATCCATTGATTGTTATCCCCGTGTCCAACAATGCCCGAGGCACGTATTAAGTAGGAGTTTAATTGTAAACAAACAGGCAGGCTTGATTGAAAAGTACATGTGACACCATTATTTCAAGTAGAAAAAAATCAGAGTTTTTCTCTGTTAAGATGTAATTTTGCTTTAAAGGAGTCTTTTTGCTTGGTGTGTTGTATAGATTAACTGATACAACAGTTTGCTACATATATGCACTTGAATTTGAAGATTTAAGAAATATTTCATAACAAAATTAAGCAGATATTCAAGATGTTGGAAAGCAGATGACACAAAACCTCTATTTTCAGAAAATTACCCAGAATTCTGAGGATTAAAGTATCATGAGCACCGTTGAGGCTACAGGCATACTTACAGCAGCATAAGACACCATAAATACAGCATCCAGAATTCCTAGGTACGTCTCCGCATCTCCAGACTTATCAAACATCAAATGGGAATTCCACACCTGTAACATACATTTACTATGAATATATTCATATATCTATAAACCATTGCTCCACATATGGCTGGTACTCATTTTGAATGTACTTGTATTGGAAAAACTAAGAAGACTGTGGGAAAAATAAGAGAAACTGATCAAGCATTTAGAGCAAATGATCTTTTTGTCTGAAGTAAGTTCTAATTCAAATTACGATAACATTGTTGTATCAATTAAATTATTTCAATTAAGGCTGTCAACAAAAAGAGGCTAGATATAGGCAATATGTTGAAGGTCCATATTAAATTTTGTGTTTACATAATACTTAATTGTAATAGAAAGCAGAAAGCTCATAATGAGTGATTTTCGTCACTTATTTGAGAATTGTAAATTACAGAGTTATGGTATTCTTTTAACTAATGAGCTAGAAAATGTATTATTAAAATTGTATAAAAATGTGAGACTAGTATTTGATCTTTTATCAGCAGCAGAATAAAATTCATTTGAAACAGAGGAGCTACTATTATATTGAAATTGTAAAATCAAACATTTTTTTAATAACAAATCATTTTCTAGAAATGACTAGGAGCTAATAAAATCTTACATTTGTAGGTTTGTCTGGACATGTACTGTTCCCTTCTGTTCCACTCCATTCTTCAGAAATAGTTGATTTGATATTACTAAATGTGTTTCTTGTTGCATGAAAAAGTGCATAACTGAAACAAAAAGTGAAACATTTTTATATAGAAATAAGTTTCGCTTTCTTTTAAATTGTGTACTTTTGTTTATACCTTCAGCAAAATTTGGTCCAAAATAATAAGTTTCCATCACCTTGCAACCTTTCATTAATCCACACTTGGTGCATACATATATTGGTTATCTATCCAGAAAGCAGAACTGAGAGTGAATAGTCAAAGACGTAAGAGATTGTTTCACTTATTTCCATGAGTACTGGTTAAGAATCCAGGAAACAGAATCAAGAGTGTTGAATCTAAGTTGTCAGAACGTTAAGGTTCTGCGGTGGTGTAGTGGTTAGTGTTGGGGACTAGAGACTGGTCATACCGGGTTCGATACCCAATGGCCGCTTATTATTTCACTGTAGAGTGTCCTTGGGCAAGACACGTTTCCTAGCCTAGTACTGGTGGGAAACCAGAGAACATGTACTACAATACTCAAAAATACTGGTGTACCCTAATTCCGTGGTATACTTAATGGTTACATGAATAACAGAAAGGAAGGTGAACTTAGATATCATCATTCAGCTTTTCTAACATATTTCATTCCTCATTTACGATCTTCTCATCATTGTTTTTAAATGGAGCACATAAATGCTCTACGTAACGTAAATTAATTGAGTCACTGACAGCCATTTGCATTTTTTAGGTCTTACCCTAATTCCGTGGTATTCAGGTCAAACACAATTTTTTAAGTATCAGTCCAAAATAATTAGGGTGAATCATACTAGGAACGAATCCTGAAACAATTTGGTCGTGTCTGACCCAAAAATGGTGGAGAATTACAGACGAACTCAACAGTGTGAAAGGATTTGTTTAGGGTCTTAGATTTGAGTAAAAAGGTGAAAATATCGTTTACCGGACTTTCCTGGGGACAGGTATAAAACATGGCGCCTACCCCGTTATAGCGCGATTACGGAAGAAAAACACGGCGCCCCCTGTTAACTTTTTTATTTGTGTATATATCTCAACAAACTTGGTACCAAATGAAAGAAGACACTCTGAACTTTCTGGTGGTGTTTAAAAATCTAAAATATGTTCACCAAGTACCGAGAAAATGCATGTCAAATATGGGCAATCTTTTTTACAAAAATGACGCTTAAAAATTGAGATTGAAAAACACGGCGCCCCCTATTATATTTTTTGTTCTAAATAATATTTTTCTAACTTTGATATATTTTGAAAAGGCATAAAATTACCTTTCAAATGATATTAAATATTTGAAATTTGGACGAAAGATGGCTGAGAAATAGCTGTTCAAACATGAGTATTACTCCAGCCATTTCGACTCACAACAGATTCAAGCTCGGAAAACACGGCGCCCCCTACTAACTTTTTTATTAGTTCAATGACTGTACATTATGTGGTATGTTCTTTTAGAAGACACTTTTTCCTTTCATATGATGTTAGTTTTGTTAAAATTGGTTGATTGATAACCGAGATATGGCCTGTTAAAGATGGGCGTTTTTTCCGTACGTCCCGATTTTGCTTGGAAACCGTTTACAGTTACACAAGAAAAACAAGGCTCCCGTATTAACTTAATCATTTGTTGAATTTGTAGAATTTACACAACAAACTTGGTATCAGATGAAAGAACACACATTAAACTCTTTTATGGTATGCAAAGAACTTAAATATATGGACGAAGTACCGGAAAGAATTGATGGCGAATATTGTTAGTGCTTTACCAAAATGCCGCTCACGGATTAACCTCGGAAAACATCACTCCCCTGTTTTCTTTTTTGTTATTTGTCATATTTTTTTAATGTTAACTATGTTTCAAAATAACATATGATACACGTTCAAATGATGAGATGATATTAAGATTAAGAACGTTCTTTGCAAACATTTTCCTATTGTCTCTTAAGTATCATGGATAAATTACACAGCTTCTTATCCGTGATCTCTCTCTCTCTCTCTCTCTCTCTCTCTCTCTCTCTCTCTCTCTCTCTCTCTCTCTCTCTCTCTCTCTCTCTCTCTCTCTCTCTCTCTCTCTCTCTCTCCTCTCTCTCTCTCTCTCTCTCTCTCTCTCTCTCTCTCTCTCTCTCTCTCTCTCTCTCTCTCTCTCTCTCTCTCTCTCTCTCTCTCTCTCTCTCTCTCTCTCTCTCTCTCTCTCTCTCTCTCTCTCTCTCTCTCTCTCTCTCTCTCTCTCTCTCTCTCTCTCTCTCTCTCTCTCTCTCTCTCTCTCTCTCTCTCTCTCTCTCTCTCTCTCTCTCTCTCTCTCTCTCTCTCTCTCTCTCTCTCTCTCTCTCTCTCTCTCTCTCTCTCTCTCTCTCTCTCTCTCTCTCTCTCTCTCTCTCTCTCTCTCTCTCTCTCTCTCTCTCTCTCTCTCTCTCTCTCTCTCTCTCTCTCTCTCTCTCTCTCTCTCTCTCTCTCTCTCTCTCTCTCTCTCTCTCTCTCTCTCTCTCTCTCTCTCTCTCTCTCTCTCTCTCTCTCTCTCTCTCTCTCTCTCTCTTTCTCTCTCTCTCTCTCTCTCTCTCTCTCTCTCTCTCTCTCTCTCTCTCTCTCTCTCTCTCTCTCTCTCTCTCTCTCTCTCTCTATCTATCTATCTGTTTCCCTCTCTTTCTTTCTCTCTCAAACTCTCTCGCTCTGTCTTTCTTTCTTTCTTTTTCTCTCTCCCGCTCTATCAATCTCAGTGAGATTTCTTTTTCAATTTGAAAGTAATTTTATTATTACTTTAAGTGTAACTCTAAGCGTATGTTATGCTCTTGGGTCAAAATAAAGATTTGTTCTGCTCTGTTCTGTAAAGGGTTATTCCGTCCCACCTTTCCGTTCTTGATAATAATTGAAAAAATAAAATTAATTGATAATAGCAACAATTATCGATTGCAAATTCCAACTTGGAATTATTTGTCAAAAGTAATTAAACAGGCAGTTTTCGAATGTTTGTCGCTTTTCGAATCATTCATTTTCCATAACAAAGTAAGTAATAATGCCGACACAGTAATCATTCAATGTGTAGCAAACAGAGTAATTAATTGTCCGAATTAATGGAGTCCCGAATTAATTCCTCTACCATAAATACATGCGGGGGATAATGATGTAAAGAAGTCGGGCCCTTTAAAGCTAAGATGTCCAATTCAATTATGATCGTTTTTTGTTTGTTTCTTGTTGTTGTTTTATATGAAATATCTTTTGAATATCTATGTGTGACAAATACTGAAAGTGGTACCGGGTATAAAATGAATAAAGTGCGTAACTCGCCCTGTTCACCGTTTAATGGTGTTGTATCTGTGATCGATAAGGGTGTATGCAAAGCCATGGCTCTTGTAATAGGTCACAGTCAAACTAAGTATCTAAGTGATTATTTGTGCAAGGGAAGTTATTCAGTGTTTTCGTATTCTGGAGCTAAGGCGAGGCAGCTGCTTGACGAAGATTGCATCTTTGAAGTTGTTCCCTTCTTTTCGGTAAGTACGCATATTAACGCAAACTGAAAATAAATAAATGATATCTTTTTTACAGACGAAACGGGGATATTCATTCTGTAATAATGCTAACGTTTTGTGCTAACTTTTTATTAGACATTGAAATTGTACTGCAAAACGGTATTTTGGAAAACCGACAACTTTTTACCAATACATTCCTTGACAGAATGTTTTACTTATGAGACATATTTATGAACTGTTGTTCGCTTTTTTTTTCATGACAAAGTAGAAATGTGTATTATTTGATAAGAAATATGACGATAATTTCGTTTTATAAATAATAGTTTAATTCAACTTAATGTATTCTATATTATTATTATTTGGTTGTCCACGAAATATTGTTTTTTGGTGAAACTCTTGTTTTCGATTGTTTAAAAAATGTATTTTCGGTTTCCCAAATCCAATTAACCCTTTAACAAGCGCCAAATTTTCGAGTGTCCCTAATTGAAAAGGTTTGCAGACGACATTTCAAAATATGATGAAATTGACAGCCAATCCACTGATATTGTATAAAACATTTTTGGAAAAGGAGAAATCGCTCGTTAAAGAATGATGCCTCGTGAATTTTAATTGAAAAATTGATTTAAAATTATCATCGTTATCATTGTAGGCCTAATCATTATCTTTCAAAAGAATATTTTCAATTACTACTTGGTTCATTATCCACCAAAGCATGATATAATTTGTTAAAACTGTGATCTTATTACAAACTTCAATATACTGCAATATGTTTACGTTGCGATATGTCATCATCATCATCATGCGTTTTTGCAAGTTAATCTAGACCTATATGCTGAAATAAAACAATACGGTAAGAAATGCATTAATGCCGTAGATCCAGGTATCTCAGGTCGTATTTCGATACCTGAATATATATGAGTATATAAATGAAGCAATTCAATTGATACAAACTAAGGGGAGTTACAGGGTTGAATTGTAATACGCTACTTTATAATGTTTGTTTTTAGAAATTGTAATTTATTCTGTAGAAATGACGGGCGTGTTATTTCTTGAATTATTTTAGACTGTGATAGTGGTCATTGGCGCAAACGATGTTGGTACAAAAGGTCCACGACAAATTGCAGATGACATTCTCATGCTGTGTGAAGAAATACACTGCCGTTCTCCAAGGTAATTTGAATTTGCTCGTTTTTTAAATAAATCACTCAAAAAGGAATGTTACTCATAAATGTTTCTTAACAAAGTGGGAAGAAAAACCTCCACCTGGGATAACATTGAGTGTAGCCTCTTAGTAGAATTCGGAAACTACAAAAAAATCATTTTTTTAAGCTTGTTGCACGTTCGAAAGAACGATGATATCTGTGGCACAATCTAGACCAATGACTCATATTTATCTCTTGCAAAGAAACCTTCGAAGAAAATATTGTCCAGATCTTTCATCAGAAAAGTCGAGCGATTATTCTAGCACTCGAGTATTCTTCCCGTCTACATGTTAACATTTATTTTTCAGCGCGACCGTTTTAGTTTGCGAAATATAACCCCGCGCGCAGAACCACTTCGAAGGAGGTAAACTTCGTTTGGACTTTTTGGATCGATGGAACAGGGAAGCAAATAGTGTGAATCTTTTACTGCACCAACTCCCTGTTAAGAAATCTTGGCTTCGGATCCTACTGCAGCCATGCTTCCGTACCATGTTTGGTGAGTAAAATAATGTTGTTTACATCTAAATCTTTCGAATACATATATATCTTACAATACATGCCAAATACATGTCAAATACATAGGAAGATAGATAGGTAGATAGGTAGTAAGTACCTTGTTACATACATTGAAAATGCACTTTCAAAATCCTTAGATTTAGTAAAGCCACAAACAAGGCACGCACGCATATTTGAAATTGATGCAACAAATGTCTATGACTAAATTATTATGATACCAGTGTTCGTTATTATGTAGTCGCCTTTTCTTGTGAAAAGCTATGATTTTTAAATTTTGGTGTTTTTACTTCAAGGCACCACTTGGAGCAATATTGGCGTAATTTATTTACAATAAGTTGCAAATCTTCGGTAGAGTTTCCAACAATTACCACGTCATCAGCGAAACAGAGAAGCATTACTCATTTATTTCTCACCTCTAGAAATCTTCAGACCACAACTAAAATTTCGCATGCTTAAAAAGGAATTAAAAACAATGCTTTTTATATACAGCTCTCTATAGTACTTTATAAGACGTTATCTTAAAGAATTAGCGATCCCATTTCAGGTGCTACTCGGAAGTTACTAAGTAGGGACGGGCTTCACCTCAGTCCCGACGGATTGGAGGCGTTGAGCAGAAGTATTGAGTCAAGTGTACAACTGCCTCAGCAGCGACCAGATACGTGTCCAACCGTTGTATATTGTTGGTTCTCTTCGGTACGGCGATGTTACTAGTTTATCCTTGCCACGCCCTTCGCAGCGTGTATTGCAGTCGCAGCGTCCTTCTAGTGCTTCGGTTTCGCAGCATCTTTCTCATTTGCAGCGTACTTCTAGTGCTTCGGTTTCGCAGCGTGTATTGCAGTCGCAGCATCCTTCTAGTGCTTCGGTTTCGCAGCATGTTTCTCATTTGCAGCGTCCTTCTAGTGCTTCGGTTTCGCAGCGTGTATTGCAGTCGCAGCGTCCTTCTAGTGCTTCGGTTTCGCAGCATGTTTCTCATTTGCAGCGTCCTTCTAGTGCTTCGGTTTCGCAGCGACAAACAAATTCATTTGATTGTGGTGTTTTTTCTGTTGCATTTCTGACCGAACTCGTGCATAGTAATTTCACAGTAGAAATTTCTAGACTTCGCTTTGATATTGGATTAATGAGACAACACTTGTATGATTGTCTACAGTGTGATACGCTTACACCTTTCCCTAAAATATTAAAAATGCAAAAAATGCCCGTCAATGAACCGAGGTCACAACGCGTAAGATTACACTGTTCGTGTAAGTTACCTGAAATTGTTGACAATATGATTAAATGTCAAAATAAATTGTGTAAGATTAAATGGTACCACAAACGATGTGTAAACGTAGATGACAATTTTCTTTGTAATCTGTGTTCTCGATAAAACATGAATATATTAAAATAAAAACGTGTTTTGTGGGCTGCGTGATTTATTGAACTATTTGTACTGTACACTGTTGGCTCGTTCTAGAACGTGAACCCTGCTGGGAAATCACTGAGATAAAGATCCCTACGAGGACTATTTGTTCCAATGGATTCATATTATCCTATTATTGATTGAGCTACTTTGATCGACATGAATACATATTAATGAGATCGTAACGAGAAGACAAAACCTGTATGGACGTCCTACCTGTATAACACCCGTGGTCTTAATCTCCCCAGAGCGCCACAGGGCATTAGCAAATGGACAGTAGCAGTCCTGTGTAATCTGGTCATAAAGCACGATGTCCAATTAGGGCCATAGATAAGGGGTCAGCGCCTTCTACTTGAAAAGAAACAATTTGCTACCGTTCGGATTATGTGCCCTAAAAATAGATTAATTATTTTAAATGAAATTTGACTGCTGGTAAATTTGTTCAAACAAACAATTATGTAAAGGTTATTTCCGGATATTTCCCTATGAATGCCATTATCGATATAAAACAAGAAAAACGGTTATTGGGAATGTTATCCTAATATGCTAACTAAAACATAACAGTACATCTGTTGTGTAGTTTTAAACAAATTATTTTTAATCTCCTTTCATTTGAGAATATGCGCCTTTTAACACGAGAAAATAGTAAGTCGGGTTCTTGTGACTTATCAACAACAACCTCAAGTCGTTTATTTTTATTCCCCAACCAGGCATTTGTGACTGGCTCAAAATCAAACAGAAGGGGACAATACATATTTCAAAAATAGAAGCATTATATTTATTGATATATTCGGTACATATTTCTGTGACTAAAGGGTAACTTACCGGCAATTCATCCTAACACCAAAGTGGTTAAAGAAACACTCTTCACCAGAAGATGTTTATGGGCATGACATATGTATGTAAAGAGTATCATATGTTATTTTGAAACATAGTTAACATTAAAAAAATATGACAAATAACAAAAAAGAAAACAGGGGAGTGATGTTTTCCGAGGTTAATCCGTGAGCGGCATTTTGGTAAAGCACTAACAATATTCGCCATCAATTCTTTCCGGTACTTCGTCCATATATTTAAGTTCTTTGCATACCATAAAAGAGTTTAATGTGTGTTCTTTCATCTAATACCAAGTTTGTTGTGTAAATTCTACAAGTTCAACAAATGATTAAGTTAATACGGGAGCCTTGTTTTTCTTATGTAACTGTAAACGGTTTCCAAGCAAAATCGGGACGTACGGAAAAAACGCCCATCTTTAACAGGCCATATCTCGGTTATCAATCAACCAATTTTAACAAAACTAACATCATATGAAAGGAAAAAGTGTCTTCTAAAAGAACATACCACATAATGTACAGTCATTGAACTAATAAAAAAGTTAGTAGGGGGCGCCGTGTTTTCCGAGCTTGAATCTGTTGTGAGTCGAAATGGCTGGAGTAATACTCATGTTTGAACAGCTATTTCTCAGCCATCTTTCGTCCAAATTTCAAATATTTAATATCATTTGAAAGGTAATTTTATGCCTTTTCAAAATATATCAAAGTTAGAAAAATATTATTTAGAACAAAAAATATAATAGGGGGCGCCGTGTTTTTCAATCTCAATTTTTAAGCGTCATTTTTGTAAAAAAGATTGCCCATATTTGACATGCATTTTCTCGGTACTTGGTGAACATATTTTAGATTTTTAAACACCACCAGAAAGTTCAGAGTGTCTTCTTTCATTTGGTACCAAGTTTGTTGAGATATATCCACAAATAAAAAAGTTAACAGGGGGCGCCGTGTTTTTCTTCCGTAATCGCGCTATAACGGGGTAGGCGCCATGTTTTATACCTGTCCCTTTCCTGGTATTTCGTGGTGCTTTGGTAAACATAAAGTTGGTGGAGTCTGACCCTTAAACAAAACAAAATGGAGGAAAATTGGCGAGGATCTCTCGCGACTTCCCAGCCAATAACAATACCTTCTAGGTTTGTATTTGATCTGACATTCGACTTTTCTATGTATTCATATGAAATCTATGGCAAAGCTAACATAGGACAGAAAAAAAATGTGGTTTTGAAATTGACATACGTAGAGGAATTCTATTTCGTGACCAAATCTGACGAATCCTTTTTGATCATTGACTGAGACCGAAACGCAACTGAAACGTGTTAAACCTCGTGGAGAACTTTCCGTTTAATGATGAATTCACTGCGTTAGCGGATTGTCAACGCTTAAATATCAACTTTTGACTGTCTTACACGAGATATTGGTCATTATATAGCACTTTTCTGAATTAAAACTCAAGCATGATCGACTTGAATTTTATCTCGGTCATAGCGAACCTTTTTACTCAATAATCATTAGAATGTGTAGGTCAAAGAAAAGCTGAACTTAATCTAGAACTGATTACATTATTAATGAATCGCCAAGGTGATTTATAAGGTTTAAAACAACTAACAGAGATCCATGATAGTCAAAATATTTTGATGTGAAGATTGCCTTTCTTTTTTTTAAGGGGCAATCTAGCATTGAAATTTTGAAGGATCAAAAAGTGGTTGACTTTACAAAATTCTGATTTTCAGTTTGACAAAAATTTAGTCACCAGTAGCAACCATTAAATGAATGGTTCAAAAGTTTGACTTGACGGTAGTCAAACTAAGTTGACGCATTCGGAAAATATTTAAAATATCTGCATTGGACAATATCTCCTGTCACATACTTACTTAGGTTTACTTAGGGTTGGTTCCCAGCACAGGTCCTCTAGGGTCCTCTTCGCCAGGCTCGTTATTTTCATTACTTGTATTTATCCTACTTGTATTATGTTCTCTGGTTCCGTTGATTTTTATTACTGCCTTATGATTATCATACAGGACCTCCTGTTTATGCCAGTGTTTATCTAGTCTGTTCTTGAATGAATTAATTGATGGCGCTGAAACAACCTCCTCGGGAAGGCTGTTCCAGACTCTTGAAATTCTTATTGTAAAGGAGTTCTTTCTTACATTAGATGCACAATGTTGTGGAAAAATTTGAAGACAATTTCTTCTTTGACTGTGTCTGAGTGAGCAATTATCCCAAAGTTTTAATAAGTTTGTATCCCCAGTATCATATAATTTATGTATAAATTTGTATGCTTCTATCATGTCACCTCTACATCTTCTATAGGATAAGGTTGATAGTTTTAATCCTCTAAGTCTCTCAGGATATTCCAAGTTCTTGAAGCCTGGTAGTTGTTTTGTTGCACGCCTTTAACTTTCGAACCATTCATTTAATTGAGGACAGTGAGACCAAAAATTTGTCGCAACGTTTGAAGACCAATATTTCCATTGTTTCCACAGTTGTGAATTAATCATTTTTTAATCAAGCCATGCAGTTCACATGTCTGTATTCAGGATATTAACTTTGTATGAATGGTTTAATTAACACTAGGTGACGATTTGTTGCTCCCGATAAATTTTCTCTGCGCATGCACGCTGGAATTGGAAAACCTATTCAGTGTTTTTTTAATTGTTTAACAGCAATTGATAAAATATTTGAAAAGTTCCCCTCTCTGAATAGTTATC
Organism: Cerastoderma edule; assembly: GCA_947846245.1. NCBI lineage: Eukaryota > Metazoa > Mollusca > Bivalvia > Cardiida > Cardiidae > Cerastoderma > Cerastoderma edule. The sequence goes on from OX401410.1 coordinate 25,955,516, forward strand.
AAATTTTTATCAAGTAATATTTAACTTTGAACGTAAACGTAACTTGTTGATGAAAAAAAAGAGTCGGAATAATGTCTTTCTCTCTATGAATGATGAATAAATATGAATAAATGATGAAAAGTGTTAAAACTTGATTTTGTACTGTTACTTGCTAAGCATAGAAATTTCCCCTTTTTAAACCTTTTCTGTGCAAATTTTCCCCCCTTCCACCCAAATCTGAAATAAAACACTAGATGTATTTATTTGTGGAATTTGCCTGTTGTTTAACATTTTGTCATTGCCATTCGATTTTGGAGAAGACACATACATTAACCCCATACTTTACTATGTATTGTGATGACCTGTATCTTAAGAGAACCTCGCCAGGAGTCGTAAACAAAATTGACGTCGGAAGCTTCATTTTTAGCTTCATTGATGTTAATTGTCAGATGACTTGCTTTTTACCCTTTCTCAAACAATAACGACATTTGACGACTTTGTTGCAGACGACTTTAGAAAACATTGTGGGAAAAGGAGAAATTGCTCTTAACGTTAAAAGCACAGTCGGTCGTTCGGAAGTTCTGCAACATAAAAATTAAGATGGAAGTGAGACATAGGGAAGCACAATGAATGTCCAAATGTTGGAAAAACTTTCGTTCAATGGGTTTGAAATTGAGATTAGGGGCTAGTTAGTCTAGTCAAAAATGATTTGATGCCCTCAGGAAATATAGAGAAATTATTGCTTCCGGCAATGTCTCCCGTCACATCAAACTCTTGCACTTTGTATGGTGAATTTTTCTGCTTGCCTCACATCCAGATAAATCTATAAAAAGTAAAGGTAAGCGATGATTTCACGGTTTTTAATGATGTACTGCATAAATTTGGCGACTTGAGCATCATTTTCTTTTTAATTGTCGATGATACTAACAGCTCTGCTTTGTATTTATCTCGCTTATACTACTTTTATTGAATATACAATATTAAAGTTATCAAAAAGTTCAAACAAATGATTTCGTACTACTAAACAGTTCCTTTGGTGGCACAGAACATAAGGTGACTCCTTACTCAGTTTGACAATAAATCTGTCCCCCAAAACCCGTCTACTATTTATGTTAATGAACCCCCTGGCCCCTCGACAAAATGATTTGACATGAATATGGCATTGAATTTTCTGATGGGTCAAAACTGGCCCTTCAAAGTCAACTGATAAGACAAAATATGTAAAATAAGGCAACATACAGTTTCCACCAAAAATGTGATCTTACCTGTTTGCTACTCTAAGTATCTTTCCTCAACAAAATTAAGCAGTTTTTGGAAAGCATTTTTAAGAGAATTACCCAGCATTCTAGGGTTGATCGACATGTCCTTAATAACAATGCATAGGCTCTTGAACAATGCCTCTTATCCGAACCGTAACCCTTTACCAAACACGAAATTTTCAACTGTCATAAATTGAAAGAGTTTGCAGAAGACATTTCAAAATGTGATGAAATTGAGATATTTTGATTGGGAAGAAAACATTGTGGGAAAAGGAAAAATTGCTCGTCAAGAGCAATTTCTCCTTTTCCCACCATGTTTTCCAGAGTCTTCTGCAACAAACTGGTCAAATGTTGTTATGGTTTGGTAATAGGTTAAAGTCTTTCACTGAACCATCCATTCATTCTTTATTCTTTGATTTCAGTGAAAGTGATGATGACGTCATTATATCTGATTCGAAAATGCGACCTGACAAAAAGGAGAAAAAGAAGCACAAATCAAAACACAAGCACAAGACTAAACATGGGAAGCACTCATCTGAGCGCTATCCCGATAAACATTCCATTCCAAAGCACAAGCACAAACGGAAGAAACACAAAGATGGTCGTTCAGAGGGGGATGAGGGTCGCAGTCGGAAGAGACAAAGAATCCAGGACAGCCCTGACGAGTATAGTGACAAATATTACGAATCCGATTTAAGTCGCCTGGAAGCAGCAAGAGCCGCTCTCAGGGCTGAGCTGAATGAAGTACCAGATGATAAGTATGATCCGATGCTGGAACAACAGTATAACGCTCTGTCAGCGCAGATTGACCTGTTTGCTTCAAACGTTGAAAAAGACCCAGAATCTGAGCAGGTTATGGAGAATTCTAATGATGTAAGTTATGACGGGTATACAAATACAAACCCTGATGACTTTTTTCGACCAGATTTTGGTTTGGCCATAACGATTCCAGGTAACCAGGAAGATGAGAGCAGACAGGTCAAACCTGAACGTCAAGCCAGGAAATTCAGGGAGGAGGGCTTCTCTGAATATTCTAAAAATAGATCTCAAATGAATGAAGGAATTCTTAGTGACATAACCGGAAATGTGGAAAAAACTCGCTCAATGAACTTGATAGCTGAGGGTTATGGTTCAAATATAAACACTGATTCTGAGGAGGAGGGGGAAGTTGATAGGGAGTATAGAAAGAAAGATTTTGATGATGAGCTCCTAGAATATGCTATGAATGAAGATTCTGAGACTGCTGGCTACAGCGAGCATGGTAGTAAACGTTCAGGGGATGCTCTGAAGAGCTTCGAAGTAGAATACGAAGAAATACGTCGTAGGAGGGAACGGGAAAAGGAGAGAAGAAGGGAAAAAGAGAAGAAGAAGAGAGAAAAAGAAAGGGAAAAGAAAGAAAAAGAGAAACGGAAGGAAAGAGAAAGGAGAGAACAGAAAAAGAAGGAGAACCAAGAAGCAATGATAGAAAGAGTGAGAAAAGAAAAAATGGAAAGGAGCTTGGAATCCAATAGAGAGCAAGGAAGATCACGGTTAGTCTTTTTATGTTTTCAGTCTGATTTTCTTCATAATTTACAGGTCAAAAAGTAGTTTGTTCTAACCTTTTCAATCAATATATATGGGCTATATAGTATAATACCTTTGGTTTGTATAAAGAAACAGATTGACCTATTATCATATTCATTATAAAATAAATGGATTATTTGGTCAGTGTGACAATATGAAAATATTGATACAAACATCTGCAGTTAACCATATATATTTAATGGAAATGAGACATGGCATGTGTCTAACTTAATGCAGAGTGTAACTCTAGTTGACATATTTCTTTTTGAGTCCTGTCATTAGAAATTATGACATTTAAATTAATGCAATTCCACTGAATGAGTACCTCTCTTACATTGGTTTCTTAATCTAAAAAATAAAACTTTTAACTTTGAAACTTTAATAAAATTTTGCATTAGAGAACATGATTTGTAAGAGCTAGATTGCCACCCGTTATCACAATTTCTATACAAATCAAATAAGATTTCTATGGAAAATCTGGCCCACTCCTTACTCCATGTGTTGTTTTTTTTATCCAGACCAGATAAAAATGGATATCAAACTATAAATATGAATAGAAAAATATTATTTTTTCGGGACTTTGAATAGAATTGAAATTGACAAAAATGTTTTTCTCAAATACTTGGTATGCTACATTGTCCTTTAAATCATGTTGATATGAGAAGAATCATAAAAGCTTATTTTTCTGTGATTAAGGTCGAAATCAAGGACAGTGGACAACAAAAATGAAAGTCGGGAACGAAAGGATCGGTTAGATGAGGCTGATCGTGGACGAGGGTATGACAGGGCCAGAGCTCCGGAGGACTTTGAAAGGTCAAGGCCATTGGAGAGAGATCGAGGAGGAGGGGATACAGATCGACCAAGACTTCGGGACGACCGTGGAGGTAGAGACAGTATACGCGGCCCTCGGGACCTTGATCGTGACAGGGAGCGAGAACCAAGCAGGGCTATTCTTCGCGATGACCGAGATGAGAGGAGGTACGTTCACCAGGGTAGCATTGTATCATTTAGGAAAATATTTAAGTTTGTCATAACTGATAAACATGGATAGTATCTTAAGTACAATATCGCAATGTGACACATCATAGGAAGTACTCAGAGATGATGTGTTACTTTGCAATATGGCTTAGCCAAATATTAAAATAAGTGGGACTTTTGTTTTAAACATACTCAAATTTTGAGAGTAAATGTTTGGTAAGTAAACCTAAGATACATTGAATTTTTTTCATAATAGTATATATATTTGTTTTTAGTCCATTCAGATATGATTTCATTACAACTATATCTGTTTCAGAGAAAATCCATTTACACATTATTTCATTATAGTTAAACTAATTTCAGACAAAGTCCTTTCAGACGTGATTTTATGATAATAAAATTATGTTTCAGACGAAGTCCATTCAGACGTGATTTCCGTCGTTCACCAGACCTAGATCGTAGACGATGGCGTCCGGGTGACAGAAGAAGTAGGTCACGCGGGCGGAGAAGTAGGTCACGAGACAGGAGTAGGCGAGACAGAGGGGATGACGATAAGTTTAAAGGCAGTCTCTCCGAGGGTCTTTTTGTGAAAAAGGACGACTCATCAGATGATGATATTCAATTGTGAGTGTATACAACTCCTTCTCTACTCATTAGTTAATTAACCCATTACCAAACAATAACGAAATTTGACCACTTTGTTACAGAAGACATTGGAAAAAAGTGTTGGAAAAGAGCAATTGCTCGTAACGCGCAGTTCCTCCTTTTCCCACAATGTTTTCTGCCCTGTCTGAAGATTATTTTCCAATTTTATTACATTTTAAAATGTCGTCTGCAAACTCTTTCCATTTGGGACAGACGAAAATTTGGTAAAATATGGTAAAGGGTTTTTCCACTCCCTCATATAGGGACTGGTCCAAATCAAAAGCCAAAGCAGATAACAGACTAGTCATTTATTTAATGATTTGGGATAGAAAGTTTAGAAATCAATGTGACAAAAGGATAATTGCTTTTTTTCTATCAAATTTGCAGCAGATGCTCTTCAATGATATATTATACTTTAGTCTCAATGTTGGAAAGAACTATAGCTGAAAGGATTGACATGGGAAACCATAACATAGAAAAAGCCCTGATTGATCTAAGAAGAGAAGAAAGAAGAAATTTGTATTATTAATGCCCACTTAGATACATTAGCAGATTTGTTTTTTCCATTTATCAAGAGGCTCAGGTAGGGAAGCATTTTCAAATCTTTTGCTCACAACCTTCAAACAGTTGTTTGCCATTTCTTCTTGATGTAAACATGTCCTATTCATAATTTGAAATTGAAATTGCTTTTGTAGGATAGTCATGCCAGATAGGCAAATTGATTATCCAATGAAATGAGAATAAAGTGAAAGTTAAAGTATTATAGCTGAATTGCTGTTTTTATAATTAAAAAGATGGTTATTCTGTGTCTTTCCAGATCTGATATTGAAATTGATGATGATGAAGATGCACTCATTGAGAAGAGGAGAAAGGAAAGAGAGGCCCTAATGCAGGTAGAGTTGCCTACTATTCTTACATGTATATTGTGTGTGGTATATATATTTATATTGATGGGAAGACCCAAAACTTAACTGCAGATAAGGGCTATCAAGCCGACTAAAACCATTAACATTTCATAAGTTAGTAGGGAGACTGCATCTCAGTAAAATCCACACCAGAATTTGAACCCACATAAAGAGGGGCCATATGATTTCATGCTCTGTACAATAGCCACAGATTCCCTTATATTTTCTGTAAGCAGGGGCCTTTGTGGCCTAGTGGTTAGAGTACAGAACTTGAAATCACATGACCCCTCCAGCGTGGGTTCAAATCCTGAGAGGGATATGGATTTTCATGACAGGCAGTCTCCCCTCTGACTTACGTAATACCGATGGTTCTACCCGCCTTGACCAGCCCTCATGGGCAGTTGAGTATGGGGTCTTCCTCCATCATTAAGAGTCGGGCATCGCTACATAACTGAAATAATGTTGATGTGATGTAAAACCTATATAAAAAAAAGAAATCTGTAAGCCAAAGATAAAAAAATGTGCCATATGATTGTAGTAATGGCTGCCCCCATGACACTCTGGGTGAACGTGAAATTATAATGACTTGAAGGCCAGGTACATGTAACAAATGATCAAGTAGTTTTTGTTAGGACCAAGGAAATATAAACTGACACATCATTCTTATGAATTGTTGTTGTTCTTAATAGCTTTGCTTTGAGCAAAATACAATCAAAGCATGGTTATATACAGTTATACTGTTAAAGTAAAGGCAGACTTCTTGTGGTCATAAATGATGCTTAACATCTCTGTCATATTGAAAAAAACAAAGGTCTTTCATTATAATAAAGGATAATACAACTTTTTAGTTTGACAGTTTTGATCATTTGTAAATCTTTTTTAGTTGTTATGAATTTAAGATGAAACTTAAACCATTAATCAATGTGATAAGACCATGTCCTCAAATAATTTTACAGCTGTTTGATCAAGATATAAATCTTTGGGACAAAGTGATAATTTATTTGTGATGAGCGAATTATCATTATTTTATCATAATGGTTTTAAAAGCGTTCCACCACAAATATATTGGAAGTTACATGTTAATAATGAAAGTTAAATGTTTTATACAACTTTTAATAATGGCATGATTACAGTAAACAGTTTCTCAATAGTGTGAGTAAACAAGCTGTTAAACACTGTTTCTATACTATATCATGTCTAATGATATTGATTGCAGTTTGAACCAGTCACAAAATCCCCTATGAAGGAATTAGATAAATTAGACAATTTTTGAATGCCTTGTTCAGAATTTATTACTGAAGTAAATTTATTTTTCATGGTTGATAGCAATTAAAGCAGACAGAGGAAGTAACGGAAGTGTTGAAACAGCAACAAGAGGAGAAGACAGTAACTCACAGTCCCGAGACTGACCCAGGGTCTACACAACCTCCATCACAGGCAGCAGAGCCCATTGCTCCTTTCAGCACCAAAGAAAAAGGTAAGATAAACATAATGTAACATAAAGTTTATTGCAAATAGGGGCTTGAACTTGACAATGTTCATTGTCCATTACAATAAGTCAACAATTACAAATATTTACATATAATATTTATACTATTTTACAACAAATAGTGCATGTATGTGTTTGAGTGTGTGTATGTATGCCTATACTGCAGAAATGACTCCCCACTAATCTTGAACTGGTTAAGTTTTCTTTGACAATTTCTAGTTTTATTTCGTAAAGGTAGCCATTCAATTGTGGAATGATCAAAATTGTACATCATTGCTTTGTCTAGATTTATCAGAATAAAAAGAAGCAAACTTTTTGTTAACCCACAACATATTTAGTAAAAGACCCCTTATTCCTGGATATGACTGATGATTGTTTTCCATTCTCAATTCCATAGATAAATAGTCAAAATTCCCCCTGGTTAGCATAAATCAAGTGGCCAAAGGAAAACACATGAAACGGAAATAAAACGTTTGATGGAATAAATTCAAAGTTTATCGTAATATTTCCTTGTAGCTCTCTGTAATTCAAACCGTTGTGCTTCTTTACTCTTATGTCACAAGTTAAGGTTTATAGCGTGCCATATTTTGTAACCGTTTAGATTGGAAATGTTGCTGCTTTGGAGCCAATTGAAAGGTGTCACTCTATTCAATTATTCAATACATGCCACTGTGGTTTAAAACCCTGTTAAGTGAACAAAATGGTATTGTCTTAATAGTGTTTTATTATTCAACTAACGTCCAAGTTTCTGCTGTTAAAATGTGTTTACTTATTTTGATTTTCAAGACTTTCAGCCATTATTCTTCAAGTACTCAAATATTAGACTTGATAAAATATTGATACTCACCTCACCAATGGAGTACTTAGTTAACAGGTAAACACTGCCAAACCGAGTTAAAAAGCTCAGTAAAGGGACCAGAGTTCTGTGTCTGACATTGCTGAAACATTTTAACATAACTTCATTCCAGAAAAAAGGCAAACACTTTAACATAACTTCATTCCAGAAAAAAGGCAAACACTTTAACATAACTTCATTCCAGAAAAAAGGCGATATGCCTAACATACCACATACAAGAAATAAACTTCAATCTTAACCATTTGACAATTCCAATGACAGTCAATGAACAAAGAGAGAAGTGATGTATTAAAACTTTTTGAATTGATCCTTTTCTTAGAATGAATTTGAATTATTTGGAGACACTCAAAACAAACCCATATTCACAGCTCTTTAGTTAAATCTTATGTATTTTTCAGACACAGGTACTAGTAGCAAAGGCTCTCCACAACATAGTCTAGATGGAACGACAAGTGACAGTAGCAGTGATAGTGATTCCTCATCTTCCTTTGACAGCGGGGCAGAGACCCCGTACAGAGATGATCCTAGAGAGAAAGGTCGGGAAAGTAATGGTCAGGGACGAAAGTCTCATTCAAAGAGAGATAGTAGTGAGGAGTTGGAAAGGAAATATAAACAAATTGAGAAATCAAAACGAAAGAAAGAGGGTAGTTATAGTAGTAGGGAAAATGATGATTTTAAACAGGGTAAAGGGAAAAAATATGACTCCGACTCTACTAGTGATGATGATAGTGTCAGTGAAGTAGATAGGAGAAAGCATGATGGACGTGAGGAAAGTAGGGGTGCTTCTGATAGCCAGGAAGGCAGAAAACATGGCAGGACTGAAAAGAGTAAAGATAGATATGACAGTCAAGATGAGCAAAGATCTGGAAGATATGTTAAAAGTCAGGACAGATATGACAGCCAAGATGATAGAAAGTATGACAGGTCAGAGAACACCAAAAGTAGGTATGATAGTGAAGACAGCAGGAAAAACAAAAGGGTTGATAGAAATAGGGATGATAGGTGTAAGAGTAGGGATGATAGGAAAGGGAGACAGAGACGGGATGAGAGGTTTGGTAGTAGTGATGGTGAAAGTTCCCATGACAGACAAGACAGACGAAGAGATGGAGACAAAAGGGGGAAAAGGGATAGGGGACGTGACAGTAGTGAAAGTGACTCAAACTCCAAGGACAGGTATAGTAAGGATGCTGGTAAACAGGAGAGACTATCTAAACCAGTGGAAAAGAAGTCTGGCCCTATAAGGCGGCGTTGGGACAGTGATAACGAAGACAGACAAGACGCTGCTAAGGATTTGAAGATTTATGACAATTTAGAGGATGAAAATACAACCGACTTTGAAGAGGCGATGAAACAGAAAAGACTATCAATGGATAACCCTGCAGGTACTAAATTTAATAGCAATCATTGTGACAAAATAAGATGTTCTCTTTTTGTCTCAATACTTTCTTTAACCCTTTACCAAACACCAAATTTTCTGCTGTCCCAAATTCAAAGTTTGCAGAGGAAATTTCAAAATGTGATGAAATCGGAAAGTAATCTTCTGATAGGGTAGAAAACAGTGTGGGAAAAGGAGAATTTGCTTGTTACTAGCAGTTTCCCTTTTCCCACAGTGTTTTCCAGAGTCATCTGCAATAAAGTGGTAAAATGTCATTATTGTTTGGTAATGGGTTAATCTGTTATTAATTCAACTTCAAAGATGTAATGAAACAGAGAATGCTAGCCTATCAATGGATAACACTGTTAATTAAGGTAACTCAAGAATGGACAGTCTTGTTCCTGCAATGATATTTAAAACTGTGTTGTAAGATAACAACACTGATCAGAGTGATTTACATTCATGAATATGAATAACAAGTTTTTGACAAAAAAAGAAATTCAAGGCGCCATATAAGCAATACAGTCCTCTTTCTGTATGACTGGTGTCCTGTATTTGTCTCTTGGATCTCCCCTTTTTATTGTCTTTTCAGGTCTCTTTAAACAAGACTGACATGAAAAAATGGAATAATGTCTGATGGATATTTTTGATATCGACCAGTTTTTTAATTCATTCAAGATAAATCCATCACCTCTTGTAAACCTGTTTTGAAGAAAGCCCAACAAGCAATTTAAGAAACTGCTGCATAAAACAACTACCAATGCTTTTTATACAAAGTCTCTAAGAAAATGATTTCTTATCATATTTTATTGTTACGTGCTTTGTTTTCACTTTTTGGAACTCACAGAATCCCTTTTAGGAAGGCAATGGATGGATTTATTAGGTGAACTTTTTCTCTTATTATCCCAATAATTAAATTGAATACCATGGTGTTTCCAGATATGGACAGTAAAGATGGAGTCAAGGAGGAAGGAGGGGATGCTGAGAAAGGCAAGAAGGAGATGGATATGTTCTCTGAGGAAGCAGACATGTTTGCTGAACACTACAGTGTAAGCTAGAACTTCAGTCATGATTTTTCCTTGTTCTCAATTGTTAGTAATACATAATTTTGTAGGATTGGAGCAGGACTACAGTTATTCCCTCACTTTTGCAGTCTTGCTCTAAACCTTTGGTATTAAAGCAAAGATTTTGAGAAAGATTTTTTTTTTTTTTTTTTTTTTTTTAGAAATTATCCATGATTAATGCAAATGTGAATTCTGTTATGTACCCTTGCATCGATGCTTTAGCGGTGAGTTTTAACATAGCCATATAAAGGTATGTTTAGACCTTGTTAGTGCATTGCTTTTTAGAAAGGGAGTTTAGCATTTGCAATAGTAGAATCAATTTTTAATATTGTGCAACTTTGCAAGTTCCTGATATAATTGCTTAGATAAGAAATAGATGAAAGACCTACATGTAAGTGATATAATCCTTTTTTTTTTTTTTATGGGTTTTACATCACATCAACATTATTTCAGTTATGTAGTGATGCCCGACTCTTGATGATGGAGGAAGAACCCATACTCAACTGCCCATAGGGGCTGTTCAAGGCGGGTAGAACCATCGGCATTCTGTATGTCAGTCGGGAGACTGCCTCTCATGAAAATCCATATCCCTCTCAGGATTTTCACGCGGAGAGGGGCCATGTGATTTCAAGTTCTGTACTCTAACCACTAGGCCACGGAGGACCCTAAATAATCCTTGACCTCTGATTATACATTTTTATGTAATGTCTGGTTTCTTTGCAGAGTCCAAATCTCTCGGGTTATAAGCAAGGTAAAAACTTTGAGAATCCAGCGCTGCTTGATAACTGGGATGATGCAGAAGGATATTACAGTAAGTAGCATAGAAACTTGAGGATTCTTGATTAATACATATAGGTGGAAATAAGGAGTGCATCTGAGTCGTTTAAATATTTTATCTTCAAAACTATTTGAACATTACTGTAATAGTTATTCATTAGAATCAACTTGATTCTAATAAGTACAGAATACTGTAAAATTGGCTTGATAAATTGTTTAAGCACCAGGTCAGTCAATAAGCAAGGTTTAACCCATTACCAAACAATAACGACATTTGACCAGTTTGTTGCAGACGACTCTGAAAACATTGTGGGTAAAGGAGAAATTGCTCTGAACGAGCATTTTCTCCTTTACCCACAATGTTTTCTGCCCTATCAGAACATCATTTCTTGCTTTCATCACACTTTAAAATGTTGTTTGCAAACTCATTCAATTTTGGACAGTCGAAGACTTGGTATTTGGTAAAGGGTTAATCACCCATTTGAATCGATAAAAAATGTATTACTGGGAACAAAGATAAAGACTTTTGATTGACACAAATTGTTCACTGCAGGAGTACATATTGGTGAGACGTTGGATAAACGATATACAGTCTATGGTTACACAGGCCAGGGAGTGTTCAGTAACGTTGTTCGTGCTAGAGACCAAGCCAGGGGGAATACTGAAGCTGCCATCAAAATTATCCGTAACAACGAACTCATGTAAGTTATTTGTCAGTTGTTGTTCTCTAAAACCTTTTATGGTTAACCCATTTTACCCATATTGGTTTTTTGTTAGTGAGTAAATTAGATAAAGGCAACAGCAAATGTCAATGACAAAGTATTGAAAAGAACAATTCCTTTACAATTTTGATTACAAACCATTTTGACAAAAGGGGAAAAAGCTTATGAGCAAATTGTTGTTTTGCCACAATATTTTTTGAAGGTTAAAAAGATCAAGATGTGTAAGAAACCATGTTTCAGGTTTAAGGCACATCCAATATTGTGTTGTGTTCAAATAGGAAGCATCAGTAAACTGTCATTATAATTTGTTAAAATGTTATATTACTAATGAGGAAAAAATGTTATAACACTAATGAGAAATAAGAGATATTGTGATTAAAAAAGTTATGAAGAATTTCTCCTATGGTTTCAATGGTTTCTTACATATAACTTCTGCTGCAAGTGCAGCATGAGTATCTTTGGTAGAAATGTATTATAATTTGACTTATTTTTACAGGCACAAAACGGGATTAAAGGAACTTGAGTTCCTGCGCAAGTTAAATGATGCTGATCCAGATGATAAATTCCACTGTCTCAGACTCCACAGGCATTTCTTCCACAAAAACCACCTGTGTCTTGTGTTTGAATCCCTAACGTAAGTATGATGAGTACATAGAAATGTAGATAAAAATGGACATTATGGATTGAATGTACCTCTATACATGATAGATGTTCTATGGATTTTGTGGTTTATATTCATCGTAAATGATTTCAAAGGTCATAGGCCTGATTGATTGATCCAGGATGTCATAGTTGATCCTTGCTCTAGGAACCAAATGTAGTTTTAGTTCAAACATGAAATGTTTAAGGCTTTTGTTTTTTGCCTTGCATTGTCTGCTACTTATTTTAGATAGGAAAAGCAGCCAGAGATTATGAAATCAAATTAGCTTTAGGAAGTGGCAGCTGCAGCATTTATATGTACATTTACCACACCCTCTTGTTACTTAGATACTTTTGAAAAAGGGCATTAAACTCTATTCTAACTTACAAACTAAATAGCCAACCATTTCTCCTGTTTATTTATTTAAAGTATGAATTTACGTGAAGTATTGAAGAAGTATGGGAAGAATATTGGACTGCACATAAAGGCAGTGAGAAGTTACAGTCAGCAGCTACTGATGGCCCTCAAACTGTTAAAAAAGTGCTGCCTTCTCCACTCGGATATCAAACCTGACAACATTCTGGTTAGTTAGCATTTATTTTACTTTCTTTTTGTCAAAATGAACAATTCTACTACAATATATGTTAACTATCACCCAATTATAGACTCCAAAAATATTGCAATATCCAAAGTAAATAGATCTAATGCAGCTGAACACATTTTAAAGGAGTCTTTCTGCAATTCATCTGTTCAAAATTATTGTTCATTTAAACTTCAACCGTCATTTTGGATTTTCATTAAACTTTAATACATTCATTATATGAACTAGGAAAAGAGGTCTTGATGAAGGTACAAATCTGGGTCTGAGTATCATATTATCATCTCAAGGTGAAATGTTTGACACATTATCACAATAAAGGGTTTTTGTGAAGCAATAATTAAATTGCGAAATCTTTATACCAGGCCTGTAGAAACAATTGTTTGGTTTGTAATTTTGTTACTACCTTCTTTTAGGTAAAAGTGCAGACCTTTGTCAGAAGAGTTTATCAACTAATTCTTATGTTCTTAATTCAGGTGAATGAGTCCAAGTTGTTACTAAAGCTTTGTGATTTTGGATCTGCGTCCCACATCTCGGAGAATGATATCACACCTTACCTCGTAAGCAGATTTTACAGAGCTCCAGAAATAGGTAAAGTTGTTGGATTTAAGTTTAATTTTGTTTAAAAGGGGGCCTCTACTGAATAGTTGAAAGTGTACAAAACTTGATAAGACAATGGCCTCTGTCCACATGGTTTCTCATTTCATTGACGGTATTTTGAATTTTCATGAGGTCTCCTAGCTGATATTGCTATGCCAATGAGTTTACTCGTCTTGACCAGCCCTAATGGGCAATCAAGTTTGGGATCTTCTCTGGAAACTTGTATGAGCCAGGCATCACAATAAAAGTGTAAATATACTGGTGTGATGTTAAACTTGTATAAACAAATATACAGTCTAACTTGTGTTAAGCAGCCACCCTTTTAAGCAGCCAACCTGCCTTAAACAGCCACTACAGAAAGTCCCATTGTTAGATTTATAGTGTAATTCAATTTGTGTTAAGTAGCCAACCTGTCTTAAACGGCCAATTTACTCTGTCCCATAGGCTGGCCTCTTAACACAAGTTTGACTGTAGATAAATATTTTTCAACAGCATATCAATTATATCATGCAGGTTTGTGTACCTTTCCATGCTCCTTGCATTTCCTCAGTCGTATTGCACAAAAGCTTAGACTGATTGGTCACATGAATGTAATAGATTATTGGGGATGGGTAAATATATCATATCACAATTACTTCTTTTAAAGGTCTGACAGGATATTGGCTAAGTCAAGGTCTTAAACCCATGACTCGTGTACTTTAAGTTTGAATCACTATCCTCTTAGCTATTCAGGTTAGGTAGAGACATAGAGCTCATTCTGTAACTGTATATAATCGGTGTTTAAGAGATTGGGCTTGTTTTTTTAACACTTGGTAGTCATTACTAGGTTTTAAATGTACTAAGATTTATTTCAGTGATTTATCAAGGCTGAGACCATTTTAATATATGTTATTATATAGAATTTTTATTTCAGTGATTGGGCTTGGCTATGACCATGCTATAGACATGTGGTCTGTGGGGTGTACCATCTATGAATTGTACACAGGTAAAATACTGTTTCCTGGGACGTCCAACAATGAAATGCTCAAGTTTATGATGGACCTTAAAGGCAAGATACCAAACAAGGTGATTCGCAAAGGCATGTTTAAGGATCAACATTTTGACGCCAATAACAACTTTTTATACCATGAGGTAGATAAAGTCACCCACAGGGTAAGTGCTGTTTTGATTTTTGTTTTTAAACCATGTCCACATTTATATTGATTGTATATTGTTTGCAAATACATTCACATTTGTGTAGATTGCAATAATAAGCACATTTATATAGATTATTTATATATATTATTCCCAAACATGGTTCTTAAAATAGAATTATCAATGTCGCTAATTTCATTCGAAATATATGCTGCATTGCATGGTTTGTCATTCCCAAACTGACCCATATTTGTTCACACATTTCATGTGTAAAGTTGCTGTTGATCAGACTGTAACAATCAGGAGGAAGCTGATTGCGGTAATCATGCCTAGAGGGCATCTTAATATCTGCCATGTTTTCACAACCAGGTGACAGATTTGTGCTTGATTGGTTATTGATTTTTTAATGGGCCTAATTACCCCAGCTGCCGATTTATATCAGTTAAAGTAGGGACTTTTCATGACAGTTTTGGCGAAAATGTCTGAGCCATGACTTGAGCCAATTCTGATTTTTTGGAGCCACTTACATTTTTTTGTCGCAAATGGCTCCATTGGCGATTGACAGTGCGAGCCCTGCCTCTTTGCCTAGTGAAAACTAATATACGTTTGTGCTTTTTGAAAGAAAACATTTGCTACAGATTTTACAGGTTTCCATCCTTGCATTTCCTTCTTACATTTTATAGACAAATTGAAATGCCTCTCTAGCAGATTGCATTTGCAACATTGGTACAAAAGGACAAATTTAATGAAGAATAATGTGTTCATTTATTATTATTACATCTAGAAAAAAAAATCACTATGGCACTCTTGCTTGTTTGTAACGTATTCCAGACTTGTATTTCTTTCTGTTCTCTCTTAAGGACATTTTCTACAGTTTTATAAGTAAATAATCCTTTCATAGGATTTTCTAAATTTTTGATATGTTATTTTAAATTCTATTGTGAATACAAAAAGAAAAGAAAAATTCAGGTCAACAGGTTATTTTTTTTGTAAAATGGCAATTTCCATGGTAACCGTTTGGGGCAAAAATGTCAAAATGACCATATCGTCTTCAAAGGTAATAAAATAATTTCTGGAAGGTTTATTAACACAAAAATCATGTATTCATACATTAAATACTTTATAATTCAATGTAACTTTGAATTATTACTATATGAACATTTTTTGAAAGCCAAATCAGTTTTTCAAATTTTTGTATTCAGCAAAAAACAATGAAATTTGATATCTATATTATATAAAAATGAAATATTTAAAAATTCCTTTCATAGAATTTTTATTTTTCAGTATATGAAGTAGAATTTAATCTTGAAATAAAAAGTGCAAAGAAAAGTATATGTTGACGAGTTAGTTTCTCTGTAAAATGACAGTTTCTATGGTAACCGTATTTGAAAACATTTATAAAAACGACAATTATAACTTTGGACTTGAAAATAGAAGCTGGTGGTTTAACATGCATTAGAAATATATAATATCGTTAAAAACCATTTATAGTTTTTTGGATGATATAATTATTCTTTGAAAAAAATTGCATACAGTAAACTTCATCCGAATAAAAAGATATCCGACTACTATGCAAGTACCTCTTCGGTAACAGATTATTATCTCCCTTTGCTGCGCAGATGAATTGCGCAGAAAAAACTACCGAGAACGTCCTTAACATAAGAACTCTTTAAACCCTAATACTGTATTTGTCTATTTCACACAGGAAAAGACAACAGTGCTGAGCACCATTTCTGGATCACGAGACCTTCTGGCAGAACTTGTGGGATTCCAAAGGCTCCCTGAAGATCAGATGCGGAAAGTTAAACAGTTAAAGGACTTCTTGGAGAATGTATTGATGTTGGATCCAGCCAAGCGGATATCAATCAATGCTGCGTTAGCGCACCCTTTTATACAAGAGAAGATTTAAGGGTAATGAGACACTATGGTACTGAGTTTGTGAAACCCTCTGTTTGGAGAATAATGAAATGTTGATTAGCCACTGTCCTGAAGAAAGAAAGGGTATTGATTGATTTTTAAGCAATGATTTGGTATACCATGTAACAAAGTCCCTTGTCTTGGCAACTAGAACTTGAATTGGGTCAAGTGTGGTCTTGTCAAAATCTTCACATAACCATACCAAAAAGAATGATACTCTCTTGCAAAATTAAGAATTTTAAAGCCAATTATTGGTAGGGCATATCATATGTTACATGCAGAGGATGGCATTGTAAATAATTTGTAAAAATGACCTTTCTTTTTTAGAAAGAAATAAGAAGGAAAAAAACATATTGACTTCAGACCATTGAAATATTTGTGACAAAAGGAGAATTTGCTGATGATAAGAAAATTCTCCTTCTGTAATAGTAATTTCAAGACTATATCATCTCAAAAGGTCTTTTATATTATTTGTTTTTGAGAAAGGGGGAATACCTGATCAGTTTTGAGAAACTAGTTTTGAAATCCTACTATTATTTTTGCTTAAAAATACAAAACTAAACTGAGGACAAACTATTTAACTCATCACATCATCAGGGGATCTTTATGATTACCAGCGATTGTTGTATAGATTGTTTTTGTTAGTCTAGGATTAAATTTCTATATAAGAAAACTGTTGGTTTAACAATGATGAGAAATGAAAGGGAAAACATACAGAAATGTTTCATAACAATATATGATGATCTGAAGTTCAAGGAGATAACTTTTTAACTTTATCAAGAGAAAAAAAGGAACATTTATTCTGTCTCTTGGAACACCAAGATATAGGAAAGTAACTATATATGAAAAAAGTAAAACTACAATGCATCTAGTTGCATCTGCCTAAAGTGGTGTTTTCTGTCAGCATGTTATTTCTGTGTAGGCAATTTAGGATGACACTGTTATTTAATGGTTGGAGTTATGAAGGACCGAAACAAATACCTTTGTGTGACTAGAAGAAATACACAGTCTGGTCTGGGACTAAACATTCAGGTTATGTGAAAACTTTAGAGGCAAAGGTTTTGGAGTTTTTTGCTTGATCAGCTTCATGTATGAATTAGTTTCTCATGAAATAATTACGGAATTATTTTCAATCATTGTGTATGTATTCCTGATTCACATGGTCCATTTTGATGTTATTTCTACAATCATGAATGGGTATATCAAACTTGTAGCTTTCATTTTCAGATTTTGTTGGCCAGACATACTCATTTGTTCATTGTTGTTCTATACTGTTCATGCCTAGAGATAGTGTTATTCATAATGCCAACATTTATTGACGTCCTCCTGTCTGTCTCGTTCTTTTCTTGTAAAATGAATTTCACTGTTATATTATGCATTTGATATATTTTGTACCACTTCTCAACTCTGCAATAGAGAAGCTAAAAAGCATGGTTTCTTGTTAAATTTTCTTCATGTTCTTCAGGGGACCCTTTTTATGTGTTTTTAGAAACAAAATTGTCAAGATAAATGCCTCTTTGTTTGATTGGCTATTGGTATTTGAACTATGAAATAGAAAAAACATTTTTTTTGTCTATTTTTGTTTGCTTATAAATTTTTCAAATACACTGCCGTTTCAGAAAAACTTATTCTAAATAGTCAAATTTAGGTCATAAACATTTCTAACTTTGTCAACTTTTGATTTGTCATGAGTGTTAATGAATTTTTTATGTATGCCAGAGTATAATGTGGAAGTAAAAACTAGTAAATTCTGTCTTGTTTCTATTTCACCGCTGATGGAGAGATAGTGAAGAAGGGTACCAGATACGAGCCAATCAGATGTCAACCGGTTTGCTGGTTCTCTGTTCACGTAACTCATAAACTCAAATGTACTGTCAACATGCCAGTATCAGGTAGCAATGAGGTAACATAATGGGTACCAATTCTAGTTTCACTTTGTATTTTTTTGCCGTAAAATGATATTCTGATGACATTCTTGTGCAAGGAACATATCCATACTGAAGTGTTGTCAATAGTACAGAGTATAACTATAGAAAGTTCTCGTCTTCTATAAAAGATTTACTTTAGTTTGCCCTGAAATCTTTACAATAATGATTAGTGATGGAGTTTTGGATTAGGCTGGTTGTTATACTAGTCTGGCTGGCACCTTCAATGTTGGATAATCTGTCTGCCATAAAACTCTTATGAAAAGATGAAAAGAATGTCAGTCACTTTGTCTAGACAAACTCCAACATGGAATATGTTCTTGCATCAGAGGGTAAAGACCTTGTCAGATGTGCCAATTTAGGCTTACTTAGTATTAAGTGCCTCAGGAATATTTATATGAGGGCCTAGAATTGTCGGCTCACATCAGTTTGTTTGCAGATCTTTGACGACATTTTCAAATCATGATAACAACTGGTTTTTGTCCTGAATAGCTGAATACTCAAATGTTCTTCATTGTTGCCTGGATTGGTCATAAACAAATATTGATTATTAAGCAAGTCAATAACCCTTATATAAAGAGTTTTAAGTATGAAATATTGTCAATTTTATTTTGAGGATTTGTTGACTTGCTGATTTGTCTGTTTGAAAGATATACGGTGTTCATTTGGTCAGAGTCTAGAATGAAAGACTTCTTGAAGCTTTTTTCATACTTTCAAGCTGGTGATATCCCATGTAGTAGCTGGTCAAGCATACAGAAGTCTTTATTTTAAAGCCTGCGAGCTTTCAAAGAATTTCTTCAAATGTATCTGTTCATAATTTGAAGAAATGGTGACCTATGTCAACGATAATGACATTACTATCATCACTTATTAACTGTTTCTCTAAGGAAGACACAAACCAAGAAATTGCTCTTTGTGTTAACAATGTTGAGAGAAAGCTTGTTATTTAGAATAATTTCAGATGAATGTGCACAGAAAGATTGAGTCATTCATAATCAAGTTAAAGCACAGCAGTGTTGTATATGCAGCCCAAAATGGAAAAAATATGGAGGAGTAGTTTTTACACAGTTTTTTTCAATTAGGCTTCAACAATGACTGTACTTCTTTGTTTATTTTTCATTCAAATAAAGATAAACAACACATTTATAAGGATAAACAAGATTATTGATGTATAAACTGCTATGTTTTATTTTCTGTAGGCAAACTTGCGTGGAACCATTTGGAAAAAACTCGAGTATCCATTTTGAAATCATTACAGCGATTTCAGCCCATCAAGAGAGTGGTAAATTGTTTCTGTATAATTTTCAGAATATTCAAAGGTTTTGCAATGGGTCTATTCATTCCATTAATCCATTGTAATTCACTTTACGCCGTTTTGGTCCACATTGTTGCAATCTTGCATAGAGCATGTCAGTGTTTGTTACTTGAATATCTTTAAGAACATTGTGGTCTGAATATTCATGGTCCCTCCTCCCTCGTTTATAAGTTTGGCAATGCAAAAGCAAAAGATATTAATGCAATGTCAAAATCAAACTTTATTTCCTTGATCAGTCAAATGATCTTTCTTGTTTTATGGTTTATATCATTGACATGAACTTAATAGAACCTATACATACATAAAAGATGAACTGTAATTGAATTCAGATAAAAAGGTACTTATCGGGCATTTTTAATCAAGATGTTATTGAGATGGTATAAATGCAGGTAATATAAACAAGGTCTGTAACTTATTTACTTATTTTCCTTTCTTAATATGTATAATGATGGTCTATTGTTTTATGGACAAATTACATAGCGTAGCAGTGCAGTGACTAAATAATACTATAGTATGAAACCAATTGCTCTATTGAAATTTGAACAAGCTTGTATTTATACATATTTAAGAAGGAGGACTCCAGAATTATGCTATGTCATAAATGGAAATGTCTTAACATGCAGGTGTTTCCAATTACTGCACAGTCAAAATGTTTTTATCACATATTTTTTCTGTTATCTGTAGATATTTTTCTTTTTGCCTCAACAAATGAGAAATACCTTGAGTTACACACCGCAACTGGTCTAACTGATTTGATTTATTGATGTTTTGGCGTTTTCTACTTGTAGACCTCTAGTTTTAAGGGAGTGTCCTTATGCAAGACACTTCAAAGCCCTAGCCTAGTACTTGTGAATCCTGGAAAACTGTAACATAACTGACTTTTTGTTGACTAGTCGTTAAACCTCAAATAATCATAATAAATTGGAGATACTTTTTGTGTCAGAATTGTCTGATAACTATTCAGAAGTAATCTTTACTTATTGGATTGAACAATCCAATAGATGTCCTGTAACCAAATGTAATGGTTCTAGTAATGCGGATGGATTCAATATCTCACAACTCTTCATTTTACATTTTCAGAATAAAGATAGGGAGTGCAGATACCAACTCAATCAGGTTGTTAAAAAAAGTGCAAAATCCCAATATATTTTTATTTTGCGTAGTTCTAAAGGCAAAGTAGAATGAGCGTGTTTCTTTAACCAAATTCAAAACTTTTTAAAAAAGGATATTTTGTCTTGAACCTGATTTGAGGGTTGGTTCTTTATATTGTCTTGCCAATTTTTTAGATCGGAATAAGGCTTGTATTTTACTTTAATATATGTTCACGTTCTAGACTTGAATGTGAAAAGCAACCCTGAAGCATTTAAGTGTTTTAAATGCTACAAGAATTTTTTTTTGATGATATATCATTGTCCTTTGCCTCCTTATCCACTTGCTTCAAAACTTTTCTTTGGTGGGTGGGGTTTGAGTAAGGCATTCATCACATGATAATTTAGCCTTGTGTATTAGACAAGTGTAGACCCATGTCTATGTTCTGACTGTTTGTGTTCTTCATATTTCAGGTAGGTGAATATTTATCAATGTTTTCGTTGGAACATGCCACTTCCAGCTGTCTGTGTTTCTCGGCGCTCGCAGAAAGGAGAGTTCCTCAGACAGGCCACATTTATAAACAAACAATTCTTGAGGACTTCAGAATGATTTAACCCATTCCCAAGCAATAACGACATTTGACCACTTTGTTGCAGATGACTCTGGAAAGCATAGTGGGAAAAGGAAAAATTACTCATGATGCGCAATTTCTCCTATTCCCAAAATGTTTTCTACCCTGTCAAAAGATCGGTTTTTTTTAATTTCATCACAGTTTGAAATGTCATCTGCAAACTCTTTCAATTTGGGACAGTCGAAAGTATTGCGTTTGGTAAAGGGTTAAGAGTGACAGGTGGTTTGACATGGACAGGATTGATGAAAGTACCAGCCATTTGGTTTACGGCACATTTACATTACAAAGTATCTCTGTGTGTGATTAGATGTGTTGTTGGATGTGGCCATGAATACAAAGATTGATTGTGGAGTTATAGAAAATCTGCTTGAGTAACTTGTGCAGCATAAACTATGTGAACGCTATTAAACCCATTTACCCATATAATACTGGGTAATTTATAACAAAACAAAAAAAGATTTTTGTGTCATCTGCTTTCCAAAATCTCAAATTTCTGCTTAATTCTGACGAAAAATTCTCGAAGTAAATTAGAAAATGGTTAGATCACAGGCCAGGTGAGCTGACAATTTACTTGGTGACTGGCCTGGATCTAACCTATTTGTATTAGCATGAAGTTGGTTCCAGCAGTATAAGGATTTAATCGTATTATGACATTTGTTTGATTTCTTATAACAGTGGATCAGACAAGGGCACTCATAGCAACACTCAACAGCAAGTTGAATTAGGTAGAAATTAAGAGCAATTCCTTCTTTTCCCACAATGATTTTTAACACAAAGGATAATGTAAAAGGTTGGCTGTCATTGCAACTAGATGATGATTTATTGATATAGAAACATGGTAAAAATATAATGGAATAGAATTTCCTTTTTTGTTGAGCACCATTGACATTATGGGGAGTTTGTGAACACTTCATATGTCCAGCTTACTGTGCTCGTATTGCAATAGATTAGAAGAAATAGAAGTGGAAGTAGAACAGTCTCTCATATAGTCATATTAATTTTAACCCTTAAAGTGCTGGAACCAATTTCATGCTGATGCAAATAGGTAAGATACAGGCCAGCTGCCAAGTAAATTGGTGGCTGACCGTTGATCTGACATGTTTGCTAATCTGAAAGCAGATGACACAAAAATCTTTATTAATAGAATTACTTATCTTTAACAGTGCATGGGACCTGATATACACTATATTCTAACACTATCTTGATACAGGACAACATTCATATTACTCCTTCTGGCATCAGTATGAGGTTTTCCGGTACTTCAAAACTCTGTCCTTTTATCTTGGTTGCTTATAACAAGATTGACTGTAAATTGAGGATGATACAATGATTGGATTGCAATTGTAGAAAATTTGTCATATTTTTTTTAGTTGTTTGTGTGTTGTTTGAAAGAGAATATGTGTAATTTCAAAATATTTAAATGTCAAAAACAAACGTTATGACTTGTATTGTATTTTCTTCCTTTGGAGGTTCAGGAAAGAGATCCCCTTGTTTTACTCCTTGATCTTAACACTTATAGTGCTGGAACCGCTTCATGCTTTTGCAAACAAGTTAGAAAACTGGCTTGTGATTTTACCTGTTTGCTGCTCTGAGTAACTTTCCTCGTCAAAATTAAGCAGATATTTAAGGTTTTGGAAAGCAGACACACAAAAATCTATTTTTAGAAAATTATCCAGCATTCTAAGGGTTAACATTTACCTTATTAAGACAAAAGCTTCGAATACCATATGTTACTTTTTTCTTTTTTTTTTTATATGGATTTTACATCACATCAACATTATTTCAGTTATGTAGCGATGCCCGACTATTAATGATGGAGGAAGACCCCATACTCAACTGCCCACAAGGGCTGGTCAAGGTGGGTAGAACCATCGGCATTCCGTAAGTCAGTCGGGAGACTGCCTCTCATGAATATCCGTATCCCTCTCAGGATTTGAACCCACGCGGAGAGGGGCCATGTGATTTCAAGTTCTGTACTCTAACCACTAGGCCACGGAGGCCCCTCCATATGTTACTAATGCCCCTTTCTTATTTAAACATAACTTTGATGTCTAATATCAATTAAACCCTTACTCTATGATACCTTGCCTTAAATCATCTGCAGCAGAATTATCAAGAAACCACTGTGACAATGAGCCATTTCTCCTTTTTCCACATCTGTTTCTATTTAATACCGAGAAATTGTTCTTTTTCTTTATCTGCTATTGCACAATTGGGGATAGTCAAAGATGTCACATATGCTGAAATGGGTTTAGATGAAGTATGCAAAGTACTTTAAGATCAACGGTTGTTGTAACTGTAAACGTTTGGAACAATGCCCACTTGAGAAAAGAGGTTATGATAACTTAAATTTCCTCATAGTCACTCCTTTAACTTGTTTTGTGCTAAAACGTATAACCCATTTTCTCGTATGTAAATTATTGACTTGTATCATAGAAAGCGCCCGTGGACATCGAAAAATAGAATTGATTCCTTTGTGAAAGAAGGGTTGATCGAATAATAACTTTAAGGGGAAGTTAGATGTGATTAATTTCCATTTATTGTTCAAATCGACTATCCGCCCACACGGAAATTAAGCAGTCACTATTAAAAAAAAAAACTTCAATTACATTTATTACAATAACTATAAGCTTCGATCCATGAGCAAAAATGACTCTAGGGAGTACGAACAATATAGGGCTTAGAGACTCAATAAAGAACCGGTATACGCAGCATGGCTGGTCATATCATTAACTACGGTAATGATTGTCAAATAAACTTATTCATGATAATTTACATTGGATGTTCGACTGACTGGTTTTATTCACATTTTATATGTGGTCGCGCATATGTGTGATTTCATTTAATAAATGTTTGTTGGTAAATAAAAAAAATCCAAAGTAACATTTATTTTCTAAATAAGTCTTTGAGACCACCAAAAAAATACAATTAAAAAACCCATCCCATGTAATGTTTACACGAACCTAGGAAAATGCCCGAGAAAAAAACTTGTCGATGTTGCTGCATCGAGAGACGTCCACAGGTAATAAAAGCACTCAAGGCAATCAACTTTGAATCTCTTTTTGTCACAATGATTTCGAACTCGTTTCTTTTTTATGCAACTGTGTACGCGGATCATCATGCTATTTTATATTTGTTCCATTCATCCTTTACGAAACGCCTTATTTTTTGCTGTTCCAAATTGAAAGAGTTTGCAGACGACATTTCAAAATGTGATGAAATTGGAAAATCATCTTCTGATAGCCTAGAAAACTTTGTAGGATATGGAGAAATTGCTAGTTGAGAGCAATTTCTCCCATTCCCACAATGTTTCCAGAGTCGTCTGCAACAAAAAGATAAAATGTAATTTTTTGGTTTGGTTTAATCATATTTTATTGCATTATTTCTACATGAGTTACAACACATATATACAACAAGCAGATGGACTTAAATAAGAAAAGGCAAAAAAGAAAAATAACTGCCAATGGATTGGGCCACAAGTTATAACAATATTAGCGACTGGCTCTCTCCTAATGGTAATGGGTTAAACAATCCATTTGCTTTAATGCCTCCAAATGCTTGTCTGCTTCAAATTATCAAAATTCACATGTAGACGCTTAATGTGAAAAAGAAATATTCACACTGATCCATTTTAGTTTCCTTTTTACTTGGTGTTTCCAAGCTCGTCAGTTCGAATATCGTCTGTAAGGGAGAATTGCAAAACCGGTTGCTTCGTTTAAATTTTATTTATTCTACATCGATTGTGACAGAAGCTTGAATCTTATTAAATTCACTCTCGATGACTGCTTCCTGGATACTGCACTCGCGCCGATTTGTGGTTTAGTCCCGCCAATATTCACCTCGCCCTCCTGGGATTCGAACCCGGGACCCTCGGTACAAGAGGCTGACGCTCTACCCCTGTACCAATGTCGCCCAACCCTTTGCTTCAGTTCTTGTGGAAATACGAAGCAGTCCGAGCTGAAATCGAACGCTCAAATCAGTCCGTGCGGAAAAGGAACATTCAAATCAGTCCGCGCTGAAATCGAACACACGAACCAGTCTATGTGGAAATTCGAATCGGTCCGTGCGGAAATCGAACGCACGAATAAGTCTATGTGGAAATTCGAATCGGTCCGTGCGGAAATAAAACATTCAAATCAGTCTATGTGAAAATTCGAATCGGTCCGTGCGGAAAAAAAGCACTCTTATCGGTCTATGCGGAAATTCGAATATTTTAATCAGATTAGGTGAAATGGAACATTCGAATAAGTGCGTGCAGAAATTGTATATTTAAATCAGTTCGTGTTAAAATCAGAGTATCTTAATCAGTTCGTGCTTACATTCGAATCAGCCCAAGCGGAGATTCGAACATGCAGGGTCAGTCGGTGTCGATATTAGCAGCGTCCGCTCTGAAAGTCAACCTTTCCACAAGTTGCTGCGTAAACAGCTGCTGTGCGTCGACGTTATCCGACCACTCGAGTGCATTGTGGCGCCTCATCGTGTCTGCTAGCTGCCTGGGGATCCTCTTGGCGGGCAAACCGCGCTCAATATAGACGACAACGATCTCTTCGATTTGCCGGTTATACATGGCTGCTAACGCCTCGTCCATCTCAAAGAGGTGATAGCTGTCGTCAAGGTATTTCTTGCTCAGGACCACAATCACTTTCCGGCTTTTCGACATGTAGTCCACGATGTTCTTCACCTTCGAGTGACCTTGAGAATAGAAATGAGATCACTGATTGGGTGCCTAGTGCCGACTTGCATGAGCTCAGTCGATAACGTGTCTAATTTGCAAAACAGCGGCCCTGTTTTGGTAACCAAAGCTAGGGGATAATCTTTAGTCGGGAAGTAAATAATTTGTGCTACGCCATGCAGATGGCAATTGATATACATGTATACATATCTCAAGCAGTCTTCTTGACTTAAGACGGAAGAGCATAAACAGCCTTCTTGACTTAACCCATTTCCAAACAATAACGACATTTGACAATTTTTTTAAAGACGACTTTGGAAAACGTTGTAGGAAAAGGAGAAATTGCTCTTAACGAGCAATTTGTCCTCCCGCAATTCTTGTCTGCCCTATCAAAGGTTATTTTTCAATGTCATTACATTTTAAAATGTCGTCTGCAAACTCTTCAATTTCGGACATTTGAAAATTTGGCGTTTAGTAAAGGGTTAAAGATGAAGAACATGATCATCCCTCTCTACTTAAAGACGGAAGAAAATAATATGAACTTAACGCGTCCATGGAAAACAAACGAATCAACTGTTTAGTTTAGTTGGAATGGAGTTTTACCCTGTTTAACGCCACTTTCTGCAAAACTTCAGTCATATTGCGGCAGTGAGCGCTACTGAAACCACCTCGTATTTTCTCACCAGTTTTGACAGTGATAATTTTTGGCCCAAATAATTCATAAAATCTCCCAAAAACTCATTACTTTCATTCATTTAAAAAAGAAAATCTGTAAAAAAAAAAAACATTGATTTTTCAGTTTTGGTCAAAAAAGCCCATTGAATTAATTTAGAAAAAAATCACTGAGTTCATCTCCTATACGATATTCTTTACAGACCACGTAATGCTTTCCCGCATGAACCTGATTTGTTAGTGGTGAGAGACGAATGAATCATACTGCATTGACATCATGTAGTATTTCGGGTGTTGACAGAGACCGGAGTTGGCTACGACAACCCTATATCGAAGGTTCAATGCAATAATCAAGTAATTGCTGCATAAGTATGAACCACTAACATTACTATAGTAGTTCACTGAGCCCTCGATATCGTAAAATATGCAAAGTATACTTATTCCTGCAGTATTTCGGCTGGACTTGGCCAGGTGGCTATCCTCTTTTCGTATGGGATTTCGGGACACTTTGAAATTGATCGTACCAGTATAAGCCGTTATGGTGCTGGAAACGACTTCTTGCTTATGTAAACAGATTAGATCCAGGCAAGCCGCCAAGTAAATTGGCGGTTTGCCAGTGATCTAAACTGTTTGCTTCTCTGAGTATCTTTCCTTATTAAAATTAAGCAGATATTAAAGGTTTTGGAAAGCAGACGACACATAAATCTATTTTTAGAAAAATAACCAGCATTCTAAGGGTTAAAGTCGATCAATAAGTATTTGTGTCAGCTTGTAGGGTATAACAGAAGATGGCCACCAATGAACTTTGGCAAACAAAATTACATGTATATGGAAAGAGATATATAAAATATCAAAGTAATGAAAGACATTTGTTTATAATATTGTAGACGGAAAAATGTCAATCGACGATAGCAACACTAGCATTCACCCAGCGACGAAGCTTTGTCGATCTTGTGACAAAATCGTTATACGTAAAATCCTTTTCGAAATGTTTGCTTTATCCTCTACAGCAGATAAGTTTGTTTGTTTGATTGTTTGATTTGTTTTACATCGATTGTGAAGGAAGCTTGATTAAGCCTATCGAAGGCCCTCTCGATGACTGGTTCACGGTTACTACACCAGTGATCGGTAATTCTGAACCAATTGGTTTGACTACCTAACAGTTACAGAAGTATCCGCATTCAATACGTATTGAACACAACAGTACAGTAGATATCTTTTGATGGGCATATGAATATGTTTGTTATATAAGGGAAAAATCATGCTAGGAAAGGAGAAATTACTGAAGCGTTAGTTTATGCACTAGCATTAGAGTGAAAACTGTCCTCAAAACCTACCTGCTTCCGCATCCCTATCGTCAAAAAATAGTGAAAATTGTCCTCAAAACCTACCTGCTTCCGCATCCCTATCGTCAAAAAATAGTGAAAACTGTCCTCAAAACCTACCTGCTTCCGCATCCCTATCGTCAAAAAATAGTGAAAACTGTCCTCAAAACCTACCTGCTTCCGCATCCCTATCGTCAAAAAATAGTGAAAATTGTCCTCAAAACCTACCTGCTTCCGCATCCCTATCGTCAAAAAATAGTGAAAATTGTCCTCCAAACTTGGTAGTATCGTCTCTCTGACCCTTATCGACGCCAAACATTAAATGTTGTATAACCCAGTCTTTGTCTTCGTCAGCACACGATATGTAGGCGTCAAATACTTTCCCGCCGTCCTCAATGGCGCCATAGTTTCCTCGACCATCTCCGGCGCGCATGCGTGCAATACGTCTGGTGGCGCGCTTTTTGTAGTAGTAGAGCTTGATTGACCAGCGTTTCCGGTACACGATGGTCACTACTAACACAATTAATAAAGCCACGCCCACGCTAGTTATCACGATCTCTTGCCACGTGTAAAACACACAGTTGATTTTCGATCTGTTGAAGGACAGAAGCGGCCTGCCTGTCCACTCTTTAGGCTGGGTGCATTGATACGATTGCAAGTTTGTAAGTTGGACCGAGGTACGGTTGATCCAATCACGGAACCAG
Organism: Cerastoderma edule; assembly: GCA_947846245.1. Taxonomy (NCBI): domain Eukaryota; kingdom Metazoa; phylum Mollusca; class Bivalvia; order Cardiida; family Cardiidae; genus Cerastoderma; species Cerastoderma edule. Next base: position 25,984,350 of record OX401410.1, read on the forward strand.
CGCGAGTCACACCCACACATGAACGGGTTACCTGTCAGATTCAGTTCCTTTAGACCACTCAGCTGATCCAGATCATCTTTTTTCAAGACCGTGATCAGATTGTTGGTGAGATCGACGTATTTCAGGCGGGGTGTGGTTTTAAATAGGTTGTTGTTCCAGTGCTTTATTTTGTTGTTTGTGAGATTCAGTTTGATAAGCGATGTGAGATCCTGAAAGGCGGGAGAGCGGATGTCGGTGACTCCATTGTCCGAGAGGTACAGCTCTTCCAGCTTTCCAAGGCCTTGAAATATTTCCCCGCCGAAATCCGCCGCGACCATCGAGCCTAGGTTGTTATTCTCAAGGTAAAGATATTTTAGGGACCTCATATACTTGAACAGGTCGCTTTGAATGAACGTACATTTATTACCAGCCATGTTGAAATACACAAGCGACCCCATGGATGTAAACCTTTTTGTTGCATTCTGAATGCTAAACAAGTTATTCTGGCCAATGTTAAGAGAGGTTAATCGCACAAGGGGCTCGAACACGGAACCTGGCAGAGTTGCTATGAAGTTGTTCATCAAGTTCAGCTTGTTCAGGTTAACCAGCCCCTGGAAAGAGTCGCCCGTCAACGTTTGTATTTTGTTATAGCGGATGCGCAATTCCCATAATAATCCGAGGTTCTTGAATACCATTGGGTTGATTGTCTGTATTTGGTTATCGCCCAAAAAGAGACTCGTGAGTGTCGATGGCATATTAGCAGGCACGTCCAGTAACTGATTGTTTTCCAGGTTGAGTACTGTAAGTTTATCAAGTCCAACAAACGCGCCTGTGTCCGTGTGGGTGATGCGACAATCAGACAGCTGAAGGTGCAATAGACCATCCAATCCTGTAAACGAGCCGTTGAAGAGCTGAGGTATCGTATTAAACCGCATGTCGAGCGACGTAATGGACGTGTTCTCTAGTAGTTTAAAGGTATCTTGCAGTAGGAAGCCATTCAGTCGGAGCCCGGATATATCTAATGACACGATGCTCTTTCCATGTAGACTTTTCAGCGCTACTTTAAGGGCGGTATTATTGAGCGGATTCTGACCGAGCTTGAGAGAAATAATAGATGCCATTTTCGAGAAAGTGCCCGATTCAATACTAGTGAGTTTATTGTGTGAGAGATAAAGGCTGCTGAGAGAGACGTTGCCAAGTGCTTTGAATGTGTCGTTGTCAAGGGTTTTGATGACGTTGCTGCTCAATCCAATATATTGCAAGCCCTTGCTTGAAGCATATGCATCGGGGAATGTCGCGTTGGTTATCCGGTTCGCCTGCAGAATCAACTTCTGTAGTCTTGGCTGTTTTCCCAGGGGTGGGATAGCCGTGAACGCATTAGACTGTAAGGAAATGTACTTCAAGCTCTCTGAACCATCAAAAGCATGTCCATCAATGGCCTCCAGCTTGTTCGCCATGAGTCGAAGCTCTTGCAGATCCGGAAGCTTGGAGAAAACATTCGCGCCGATTGACGAAAGTTTGTTGTTTCCGAGGTCTATCAACGACAGTAATGGCGGGCCAGCGAAGGCCATGGGCTCCATGCTGGTTATCTTGTTGTTGCCAAGGTAAATGTTTTCCAGGCTGGTGTAGCGGCTGAATGTGTTGGTCGTTATGTTGACAATGTCGTTGTAACGCAGGAATAACTTTGTGGCTGCAGTGGGGATGTTGTCGGGGACTGACTTCAGGTGCTTGCCGTCACAGTTCACCGACGTCTTGTCTTTGCTGCAGAAACACATGGGTAGTCCAGGACAGGAGTCTTCTCCCTTTGTCAAACCCCACCATACACACACCAACAAAATGGATGTCCCTACAGTTCGCATCCTGGAAATACAGCATTTGATTTTTTGTCAAGAATTATTAATTCGTTTGTTAAGAGTTTTTTGGTAAATCCGCCTTTCATCCACACAAGGTCGCCTACTACTCAACAATCTATGAAATATTCAAAACAAACTTTCAGATATCGAAAGAATAATATCGCATAAACTCGCGAGATTTTGGGTCATGGAACCATCTAACGAGTGCTTTCACCCCGCTTTAACACATTACCAAACAATAACGACATTTGACCACTGTGTTGCAGACAACTCTGGAAAACATTGTGGGAAAAGGAGAAATTGCTCGTAACGAGCAATTTCTCCTTTTTCCACAATCGTTCCTACTCTATAAGAAGATTATTTTCCAATTTCATCACATTTGGAAATGTCGTCTGCAAACTTTTTCAATTTGGGACATCCAAAAATTTGGCGTTTGGGAAAGGTTTAAGCGATTTCCGTTTCTCCATAAATCAAAGGAATTGGGGAAATTGATGGAGCCAATCGTAACCAATAGGTCAGCATCTTCTATGTTTTGCGTAACACAAATGCAAATGAAGTACTCGACGTAAATCCACGGGACGGTGGTCAAAGAGAACACCGTGAGAAAATGTGACGTTGTTCCTGATACAAGGGCCCTGTGTGGTTCAGTGGTTTAGATGGTGGTTTAAGATCTCGGGGGTCCCGGTTTCGATCCCTATCGACACATCTGGGTCTTTTTTTTCGGGGGGGGGGGGGGGGAGTGGCGTTTGACAAGTCACTTCATAGCCCTAGCCTAGTACTGATGAATCCAGGAAAGCTGTAGAAATCCGAGGCATAGGCCTTTTCATTATGTATCAAACGGTAAACAGTAACCGATATATACACATTTTCTTCTGCCTACATGTGTTCCGTTCTGTGTGATCTTACGATAAAAATCATGTCTGCAATCCTCAGCGTTAATCGTCTGCTATTTTACTGATTGCAACAGATCACTAGATTCTAGTACGGAACAGGAGAGGGAATGTTTGTCTAAACCAAACAATGACGATATTTGACCAGTCTGTTGCAGACGATTCTGGAAAACATTGTGGGAAAAGGTGAAAATGCTCTTAACGAGCAATTTCTCATTTTCCCAAAATGTTTACTGACCTATCAGAAGATTGCTGTCATTTTCATCCTATTTTGAAATGTCGTCTGCAAACTCTTTCAATTTTGGATAGAATAGTCTTGACTAATTTGTTGGAGCAATTTCCAACAATATGTGGCAACAGTGTTTTCCTTGACCCCCAAGTTATATCGTAAATTCCTTAGAATGACCCCTAAAGATCTTTATTTTCCATTTACAACTCCATATACATGTACATGTATAAGGGGCCAAAAACATCCCATATTAGCATAAAGTAAGGGGCCAAGGTAAACCTCTGGTGATAATGTCAGTAACATAGCAGTTGTAATTACATATACTTGTAGTAAAGTCACAAACATGTCTGTATTTTTTCAATGTTACTCCACATTGGGCTAAATAATGAATATTTTATTAGCATGTTTTAATCATGTAGAATTGAATAGATTCTATTCTTTCTATTGATTTTGGGCTGTCCATACATTGGATTTGCCAATTTCTTTTGAAAACAGACCTATTTACTGTACAGGTAGAATTATTTACACACCTAACACCTAACGCCACATATTTGCGTCTTGCAGCAGACGACTTTCCAAAAACCATTGTGGCAAAAAGAGGAAATGCTTGTCATAAAATGCTTTTTCAATCTTTTCACATATCATAACAGAAGAACTGAAACGTGTTTCACATGTTTACAAAGCTTTTCTAAAGTCGTCCGCTTCAAGTAAAAAAATTCATCTGCCGGTGGTAAAGAGTTAAAATGTATTGAAAGATCTTACCCCCAATAGCCTTTAAACCCTCCTTTTAACACACGCGTTCGTTAGCAGTTTTATTTCATAAATAACTTCAAGGCAGGTATATGATTTAAATAGGAAAAAAGCATCTGTTGTCTGTCCAGCATTTTGGTATTTTCACAATCTTCATTTTGAGGATATTGGTGAAAAACGATGAAGATTATTTTCGACGTTTAACTCATTGCGATTTGACTTATGTGTTTATTGCAACTGATCCTACTGTTTCATATTAAAGTGGTTAAAGTTAGTTATAGTAAATTACTGCCACTGGTCCCATATGGCATGCAGTCATTTGCTTTCTAAAGAATAGTGTGCAGTAGGCCAACTGGTGATGAGGTATCGGGAACATTAACAATTTCGATATAACAACTGCGATATGACTTTAAAACTGTTAGAAAGAAACTATTACTCAAATTCAAGTAGGTCGAAGCTTTAAACTTCAATTTAACAACTATAACTGTTAAGAGTCAGTTTATCAGTAAACAAATAAATAGGGGTGTTGTAGAGTGTAGTATTGTTTAAGCGAAAATACACCTGAGCCTAGTTCACAAAAGTATGGGCTCGAATGCGTTCGATCGATGGTTCCCCGGGTTACAGGTTCGCGAGAATATGAACCAGAGAACCAGCGGTTCATCAAGCGACTGCGTGCACCACACTTTTAGAATGAAGGTCTGGTCAAAATTGACATCACCAGCAGACGATAACTTTTAGATAAACATGAATAAATTTTGAAGCATAACATGGAGCGGGGATTATTAGTGACTCCTGGTCGACATGAGTAATTTCTCCTATGTAAGGGCAGATTTAAGAAAACATTGTGGCAGACAAAGACAGGTTTACATGCAACTTCTTCCTTTCCTTTCAATTCTAATCGGCTATGATAATGATGTTTGTCTTTATTACACGATTGCTTAAACCAATGCTTTACATGTTTTGTTATAGCAGCAGCGAGCTAATTCCAAAAAAGGTTATAGTGTAAACGAGCTTCTTTTTACAACAATGGTATTGTTGTTTCTTCAATACCTCATGGACAGTATGTTATGTTTCACACTTTGCGATTGCCATTAACTGATTGATTATGATATATAGTATATAGTGAAGATATAATCAGTTTGGCAACTATTATGACAAATGGAGAAATGCTGCTAGTAACGTACAATAGCTCATAGACTACAACGGTTCTTCACTCTGGGTTTAGAAGTCCATGATATATATATATAATATCGACGTCCTTATACCTACACAAGCAAGCTAATGGCGATAGACTTTTCCTGTATAATGATTATACTGTTTTCAAATGTTTTCTCGCAGTGAAGCAACAAGACACGTGGGTGAATTCTAGATTAATTGAACACAAATAACGGTTGAACGCAGCGAAAAACAGCAATCGATCAAAGAACAATATAAACCCCGCCTGTGTAAAAAAGCATAATACAGATTCTTAAATAATACAATCAAAATTTTAGTTTTTAGACTCTCGGTTTCTTAAAACATCGAAAAAGTAACAAAAGCACACGAACAATGTTGTAAAAATGCACATTAACTTACATTGCATGTGTACTGCTTTTGATGTAACGTACCGTCCTTATCTATAAACAACTGAACACACTCTGCTCTAACTGTGCAACAAAGGTTTGCAGTTGAGTGGTAATGCAGACGTGAAATCCTGGGCGCTTTCCAATATCAATGAACATAACAGGAAAACCCGAGTTGTGAGTGGGGAAATCCAATGACGCATTCATGGAAAATACACCATGTGGGACGAATCGCTTCTGTGGGACGGCCTACTCACGTTTCGCTTTGACAATATTCATAGAGCTTAAAAGAGTATAAACAGCGCTTTATACTCTACACCTTAACCCTGAGAATGCTGGGTATTTCTTTTTAGAGATATTTGTTTGTATCGTATGCTTTCCAAAACCTTTAAATCTATTTCATTTTGTTGAAGAAAGATACTCAGAAAAGCAAACAGGTTAGATCACAGGCCAGCCGCCACGTAAATTGGCGGCTGGCCTGGATCTAACCTGTTTGCATAAGCATGAAGTCGTTTCCGACTCTATAAAGGTTAAAAAATTACAAACCCGAAATTTTATAGATCTGTATCGTCTGCTATTTGCTACATTATAATCTAGTGGTATTTGGGTATCATTTAAAACAGAAGAAAAACTACTCTTGTCTGTAAAAAGCTTCTTTTTCCCAAACAATGATATATAACATGCACGTTAATCTTGTTGGTCTTATGTGTCGTCGGCAAGATTGTTTCCCAATTTGTACATATATCTTTTTAATCCAAAGTTTCACATCGCATGGGCCTTTATTATTGGACCCACCACATATAAACTTTTAATACTCAAATAAATTGACGCTACCTGAATTGATTATGCTTTCAGTAGCTACTTTTAATCGTATAGCAAACAACAATACAAAAACTGTATTGTTTCAACGACATTTTATTTTGACTTCAAATTTTCTCTTCTGTAAACAAGTACCTTTAATGTTCAATCTTTAATTAAGAAGGTTCATCGTTCGGTTTAACCCATTACCAAACAATAACGACTTTTGACCAGTTTGTTGCAGACGACTCTGGAAAACTTTGTTGGTAGAGGAGACATTGCTCTAAACGTTTTTGCACTATGAGAAGATTACTTTTCAGTGTCATCACATTTTGAAATTTCGTCTGCGAACTCTTTCAATTTGGAAGAGTCGAAAATTTAACGTTTGGTAAAGGGTTAAACCACCAAAGTGACCACCAAACTCCAGACAGGACTAAATCCCTGTGCTTCAATGCACTAATTTTAAATCGGTAACTACTCGGGTATTTCCGTGAGTTGGAAAGACCCGTTCAGTAATTCAAACCGAATGAAAAGGGAGATAACTGACCAGGAGAATGCCAAACTCCTCACAGTAATCTCCCCTTGCTACGCTGCATTCAAATGAATCTGTTTTGTTAAGAGATTACCGGATATCTTAGTTAATTTAGTAACAATATCTTGTTGTATTGATTTCTGACCAGTTTAGTTGAAAAAAATGGTTTATAAATAAAGCACTAATGGATTACTATTTTTTAGTTTCGCCGCCATCTTGTTATGCCATTTTCGTTTCTAAGTAGGTGGTCATGTGACATTTGTGATGGCAGTGATCATCCCCATGAAGGTAGATCACTGTCCCCATAAAGGGAGATCACTGTGAGGAGTTTGCAATGTAATGTTAAGGGACAGGTAACCCAGACTAAATGCGTGACCACCTCTTCCCTAACAATCTACACGAAGTTTGATGTCCAGAGAAAAGGAGTTTTGTTCTTATATATCTGGCCACGTGTTCTTTGTATAATGCAGTCGTCTTTTTATTGATTGAGAACAATTTAACACATAACCACCTAAGGCTGCATGTTTGCGTCTTGCAGCAGGCGATTTTAAAAACTTTGTGGCAAAAGGAGAAATTACTTGTGACATTTTGCCACAATGTTTTATTTTCAAACTTTTCACAAATTACAGTAACTAAACTGAAAGGCTTTTCACATTTTTACCAAGCTTTTCTATAGTCGTCTGCTTCAACTAAAAAAAGTGTCGTCTGCAGATGGTAAAAAGTTAAAACCATTTTGGTAGGTTTTTTGAGAGTTGTGTGAATTTGTGTCGTACGTATAAATTGCCGATGTCTTCTGTGGACAAACGGGTCAACGTGTGAAGTAAAAGGGAAAAATGGTAAACTACTCACGTCCCAGACAATCCATGCTGATAAGGGTTAAAGGGCTATCTAACCGTCATGTTCAGCTGTCTACGTCATCAGTAACGACCGACCCATGTGTATTTTGACGCGTCACAAAAGCGCGATGTGGCTTTTTGTGGACCTATGCACCGAAGGAAATAGTTCTTTAAGTATAACCCCAGGCATTGATTGTGATGTGTATTAACTACAAAACGGGTTAAATTAACGTTTGTATCAATACAGAAAATGATAAACGAGAATGAACGACACACTTATTCGTAATATGTTTAGAGTATATTTCATATAAGGATATTTATAGAAGTTGTTCCCATTCAACAAATCCCATCGTACACAGGTTAGTGCAAACGTGCACCTGTCGAACATAATGGCTATCTCACAGATTGTGGTCTCTATGAAACATATGTTAAATTTGTCATTTAATCAACCCTTTTCAGTACAAAAAAGACCGAATTTAATTTCTTTATTCTCGAATTGCTGAAAATAATTGCTTTCATTTAAACACAATTGAATCGAGCTTCATTTCCTTTCAATTCTTTGATGACCAATTTTTAACCACTTCAATGATTTCGCAAGACGAAAACAATGTTAACAAATAAATGCACAACCAGACGTTTGTTAGACCAACATGATGATGGCACATTAAAATACCGCTGCTTACCTAGAATAGTTTGAATTTAGATCTTTGTTTACAGAAATAACCCGTTAAAACGGTTTCCCATACCTGTAACATAAATATGCTCCATCTCAACCACACTTTATTGAAATGGAGTGACTGGTGCATCATTAGTCTAGTTTTATTTGACTTATACAGATCTACGAGGTTATTTTATCACTAGAGTCTAGAAAACATTTCATTCTTTAAAAAACAACTCAATCTGTGAGATAGTCCCTTAAACCCTTTCTCAAACAATAACGACATTTAACCACTTATTGCAGACGACTCTGGAAACCTTGTGGAAAAAGCAACGAGCATTTTTTCCTTTTCCTACAATTTTTCTGCCCTATCAGAAAATAATTTGACAAATTCATCGCATTTTAAAAAGTCGTCTGCAAACTCTTTCAATTTTGGACAGTCGAAAATTTGGCGTTTGGTAAAGCGTTAAAATGACATCAGCAATATCGTCTAAATGATTATTACTATCAGCTAGATTGTCTCAAAGCATCGGCTAGACTAACCTATCTTAGATCAGCTAGACGGGTCAAGGTCCTTATACACGTCAAATCTCAAAACCAAGCACTTTATTACCTCCCTTTGATTCTTTAATTGTGCCCAATGATACGAGCTCAACACAAGAATGCTCGCCTTTGCTTCTCTGTTTACCAATCATACAAACTCAACGCAATTTTGAACTTCCCTTATTTGCTTCTCTGCATTAGAATGGTACAAACTCATCTCACTCAATGCGACTCTTTCGTGGACTCAATGTGTTTTATAATTGTGTCAACATATATAACAAAACTTTCTATTATTTTTCTGTTTAGGGATATAAATAATGGTTAATATATTTGTATCTATTGTATGATGCATTGTTGGACTTTATTTACAACAGTAATCTTTTGAAGTTTGAACTTTAAAGTTCCTGTGTCTCTTCAACAAAAATACATATGTTTGTCTGTGTATTTGTCAATTGTAAGCCAAAGCTCATCCCTGTTCTTAATTCTCTATAAATAAACGGTCATTTTTCTACCCTTTCATGATGTCTTCCATAAAAGAGATCGAGCATTGGTATGTGCAGTGGGGTTATGGATGTCGTCGGAGACTTGATACCAGACAATCCCGGTTCGATTCTATATACCATGTTACGGTAGACTGTCTTAGGGCAAGACATGTTTCCTAGTCCTGTACTGGTAAGTTATCGAGGGAACATGCACGATAACTCTCCTGGGTGACGAAGGAGTCTTAGTTAAAACTTATTTGTTTATCATCGATTGTGACGTAAATTTGGAGCTTATTAAATTCATTCTCGATGACTGCTTCCCGGATACTAAACCATTACTCGTGCTGAATTGAGGGATAACACCCGCAATTTTCACCTCGCCTAACGCTGCACTCGGGACCGTCGGTAAAAGAGGCCTGCCGGGTGACTTGGGGGGAGATCGATGGTTTTACGGAAGGGTAAGACTCTCTCTGTACTGGCTGATTGGTACTGTTCTTCGCAGTATTGACCCTTAGAATGCCGTGTAATTTTCTAAAGAATATATTTTTGTGTCGTCTGCTTCCAAAACCTTAAATATCTGCTTAGTGTTATGAGGACAATACTAAGACTAGCAAACAGGTTAGATTACAGGTCAGCCGCCAACTTACTTGGCGGTTGGCCTAAATCTAACCTGTTTGTATAAGCATGAAGTCGGTTTCGGCACTTTAAGCGTTAAAACCGGACAGCACATACTAAATGAAGTTTACGCTGTACGTAACTATGTTAACCCTTTACCAAACACCAAATTCTAGACTGTCCCAAATCTAAGTCTTTTTTGCATCTCAAAATGTGATGGAATTGAAAAATAATCTCCTGATAGGACAGAAAACATTGTAGGGAAAAGAGAAATTGCTCGTTAAGGGCAATTTCTCCTTTTCCCACAATACTCTTTAGTGTCGTCAAATGTTTTTAATGTTTGGTAATGGGTTAATAGACTCTACTTACGTCTGAAATGGCGGCCCAAAACGTCATGTGAACTAACAAAGTAACCGTGACGTATATGTATACCTATACCCCATCCATAAAGTCATTTAAAACGTCGGGAATTCTAAAATATATAAGTAACTCTCAATGAATGACGAACTTATGGAACAGCAGAGTGAATACAAATCAAACTCATCATAAAGTAAAAATAAGTGTAACGCTACGTAATCTTCGGCGTTATTTCAGGGGGAGGAGGGGAACAGCTTCGTTACAACTGGTACATCCGTACTAACCGTGTTAACACATTTCCACATAACACGACATCTTTGCGTCTTGTAGCAGACGACCTTAAAAAAGGATTGTGGCAAAGGAGAAATTGCTTGTCACAAGCAATTTATCCTTTCGCCACAATATTTTTTAAATTTATTCACATGCCACAAAAGCAGAACTGAAAGTTATTAAACATTTTTACACAGCTTTTCCTAAAGTCGTCTGCTTCAAATGAAAATGTCGTCTGAAGGTGGTAGAGAGTTAACCCTTTACCAAACAAAAACATCATTTAACCACTTTGTTCCAGACGACTCGGAAGACTTTTTGGGAAAAGGAGAAATTGCTCGTAACTAGCAATTTCTCATTTTCCCGCAATGTTTTATGCCCTAACTGAAGAGTATTTTCCAATTTTATCACATTTTGGAAAGTCGTCTGCAAACTCTTCCAATTTGGCTTTTGGTAAAGGGTTAAGTAGATACTTGTCGTATGATGGGGTGATGAGATATGACATAAACACCTGTGTCGTCTGGGTAGCCTTGACCGATATCTCCGGGACACTTTCTCCGAGACAGACAACCGTTTTTTCGTATGTTTCAGCAGACGATTTGAAATGAAAGCCGTCATTGAAAGAAGCCAATCGTTGTCCCTTATGTTCGAATGTCCTGATATTTTTTGTTTATTAAAAACATTTTGAAATTCGCTTGTTCAACGTATCGTCGTAGACGTGACTTTGCCCATCTATGTGCTATGTAGTTTAGAAATAAGCGTCTCCTTCAACCTATATACGCAATATCGCAATACCGCTAATTACCCAGCACTATAAGAGTTGATAAACATCGTTACATCTCCTTTGACTTCAATAGTTGGAGAATATATCTTAAGTAGACCTTTGCAAAATGACGGTAAATAAATATGAACGTCGCTTCAAGTTCAAATTGAGCCAATTGCAAATTATTGAAGTTTACTCAGTATTAAAAAACTCGATTTGTTATAACGCTGTGACGGCATGGGCAATCGTTCATACGCGTTCAGATACATTTTTTTCGTAATAATATAAGTATTCTAAGAAATACTAATGGTATGAAAGCGAGTCACTTATAATGTTATTCACAAAGACAGCAATAAAATAAGATTATACAAATAACATTTAAGATTACAAGGGACCAACAGTTTTCCAGTTACATTGCTGTACCTTGAACATAATCGATCAAAGAATCAAACATAACTGCCCATTATGGTTGGACAAGCCAGGTTGAACCATTGGTATTCCGTAAAAAAGCTAGAAACAATCACACATGTATAAACACAATCTATCGCTACCGTGAGATGGAACCAATCGGGTAGAGCCAGGTGATTGCTTCAAATAGAAATGTTACATCTATTTTCAGAGCTTTTCACCCCACTAATGATGTGAATGTCGATTTGTATACACATAACGCTTCGTTGTAAGCCACCTGCAACTTTTGACTTTTAAATCAAGCAGTTATGACATTGACAGCAGCTCATAGTAATTTAGGTCTCTTGGTCATAAAACAAACTTTACAATTTTTCGGGTACATTACATACATACACATATGTATACAGTCTACTAGTGGTAGAGATTTCTCGAATACACAGACTAACGACATAAGTATTCATCTATCTAGATGTTGTTGTTTTTTAATTATGAAAAAATAATAAGTTATATAAACTCTGGGAATTTCAAACGGTCATACATCATCTTTGTGGCATGTAAGTAAATTAAATTTGAAATCAATAAGTTATTGGAGATTTAAATAACACCACGTAATGGGAATAGCTTTACGACTTCCAGAATAACTGCAAAGAGAGTAAGTACTGCTTTGAATATAGGTATTTCAGAAAAATTGATTCTTGTCTTTTACGTTACATAACAAACAAGCAAACACAAGCTATATGCGACCAATCTTACCTTCTAATTAAGGTCACAGAGTCCTCAGAACAAATTGGACGTGTATCAATACACAGTCTTAAATGTTTAAATTTATTGAACTCTTGAAATCAATAAATAAAACATCACTGTTTAAACTTGCATAATACGCAAAGGAAGCTTTTTTTTCTTAGAAATTTGTTAAGCTCTTTTTAAATTCATCCTAATGAAATTTATCGGGGTTTTTATGATACCTCATATGACATATTTGTGTTTCATGCTATGTAGGTATCATGATGTACTATGTACAAGTCGTAAAATAAATTCTGTTCTGTTCTTAAAAGTGATATTGTTTTAAAAGCAAAGATGATCGTTTTCGTTTTATCCGAACAATTCGTCCACAGTTTGGTCTCAAATAGCGACTTATCTTTATCATTGTGGGGGTTGGCCTTGGTCAACACACCATTTCCTGCTTAAGCACTTGAAAATTACAATTTCATCATAGAAGTCTTTTTATTGTGCTTCAAAAGATGCATGTGTTCAGATATCTCGTACGTTATTAGATAATTGGTAATGAAGCAGCAGTTAAATTTTTAATGAAACCATAAACAGAATGATATGAATATTATCAAAACTCATATATAATCTTAACCGAGAACTAAGAAACAATAAAGCAAAAGGAGAAACTCGTCGCAAAATTCGTTGTGAGGCAACATGTTAAACACTGTTCAATATGAATAAACGTTAGCTCAATAAAATAATAAATCAACCGAGTAGTTATAATCCGCACTTAATGCAAATGACACGAAAGGGTTAATATATCACCGTGATAATACGTGTAGAATAAAATCCGTTCCTTCACTTCTTAACTCTTTCCCAAACAATAACGACATTCGACCACATTGTTGCAGGCGACTTTAGAAAACATTGTGGGAAAAGGAGAAATTGCTCGTAACGAGCAATTTTTCCTTTTCCCACAATGTTTTCTGCTCTATCAGAATATTACTGTTTTATTTCATCACATTTTGAAATGTCGTCTGCAAACTCTTTCAATTTGGGACAGTCGAAAATCTGGCGTTCGGTAAATGGTTAAATATGCAGAACATGCTCATCCTTCTTTACTTAAAGACGGAAGAAAATAATGAGCTTAACGCGTCCAAGGAAAATAAACAAATCAACTATTCAGTTCAGTTGGAATGACGTACACTGTTTAATGTCATTTTCTGCAAAATTTCAGTCATGTTGCGGCAGTCAGCGCTACTGAAAGCACCTCGTATTTTCTCACAAGTTCTGTTCATCTCCTGTACAATATTCTTTACAAACCACTTAATGTTTTCCCACATGAACCTAATTTGTCAGTGGTGAGTGTTTGGGAAAGGGTTAATAAGCCATCTGCATTAGAAATGTAAGAAACATTTCCACATCAAGGTTGCTTACTTGTCAGTAGGTTCTGTTGTTGTTATAATGTTTGATAAATGGTATGTCACGAATACATTGAAATGGTTCGCCCATGGATGACATATAAAGTAGAATAGCATGACTTTACCTTTGCCTAATTACGGTGCTACCTTTTTTGTTGCTGGACAGTAGTCAAAGAGGGTAGTCTGGGAAATCTAAAATGCCGCAGGCTTCCTTTTTACTAATGATATTCTGGCAGACAGTATCGAGAAATGACAAGCGCTTGCTATGAAAATTGATTTTCGCAATTTTGACATAGGTAATAGAAAACAATGTAACATAAGTAAGATGTTTCTCGTATATCAAATGATGGTGCATTTGCTTTGATTAGATTTCAATGATGTACTGCATCATTCATAGATGCTACATATCTGCTACATAGTAGGCAGCTTAAAATGTTGATGCAGAGTAAGAAAGCTATTCGTTCATGTAAAATCTCCCTTCTCATGCATAATTACTTGCTCCTTTACCAGAGACAGATATCTAACTAAATTTCGATTTTCGATTGCCGTCAGCAAACTATCAAGATTTTGTTAAACGTTTGGTACTCAGTTGACTCTTACAAGTACATGTGCACTAATGTGGTATGGTATTGACGGTCAAACTTATTTAAACTAAATTACACACATTTAACAACTCTTTATGTCTGATTTTGTTTCCAAAACCATTTAAATACGATGGTCATACTTTGAAATTGACGTTATAATAAGGCAGGGAAGAAGCCATCGGTAGAAAAGAAATAGAACATTAAAAAAAGGATTAAAAAACCACAGGAGCAGCCCCACTTTTTACATCTTTAATTCTGAGACCCAATAGCCACCGACTCCCATGAAAGACGCATTTTATATGTTTTAGTATAGACTGTCCGTTAAAGCGTTAAACACATTTCTCCTTTTCCAACTACAACTTAAAAATTCGGCTACCACATACTCATTTGAAATTTAAAACAGACCATAATTAGTGAAGTAAAGAGTTAAAGTTCAAACGATAAAGATACCAGCCATGATGTATCAAACGAGCGGGATGTATATCGGGGACTGAGTTGACAATGTAGCCTGTCATACTACAGCTACCCAGACAGACACACACACAAAGTAACCTGTAACCTGTCAGTACGAGGATGAATGGTTACGGTGTTTCACTAATGCTCGTCACCATGGCCCTCGCAGCTTATTACGGGTCATACCAATGGAATAAATCTTCGAGCGACATCTACCGGCGAAGGGTAGTCCACTCTATGGAGATGCTGGATGACATCAAACAGCACGCGAAGGAGTTCACCACCAAGGAGGTTATTAAGGTAAACGGATTCAAATTCGTTTGTGGCATTGTAAGGGTACATAGAAAACGACTAAGTGGAGTGTGTTGTCCGATTACTTTTTGCCATATGTCTTCGAATTAGAAATTCTGGAGAGATGCTTGTTTTTGTGAGAGGGAATTTTTCCGAGGTCGTTGTTGCCTTGGCACCTGGTGAAAATATAGAGAACACAAGCGCTTATTCTTCTAGCCAACTCTTCGTTTGTTGTTAACAATAGATAGATAGATGCACGCATGCATATATGGGTTCATAATACGTGGGTTCAATATTTCATTTTTTTTACATCCATTTCTGATCACAATATATATTAACACACTCATCGTTACCATATACATTTCAGGTTTCTGATAGTATTTTTGTTGCCATCGGCTACGCCCTTGCTAATTCTATAATGCTTGTTGGGCCTGAAGGCGTTGTAATCGTTGATGTCACGGAAAGTTACGAAGCTGGTTCGGAAATATACGCCGCCTTCCGGGAGATAACTAAGAAACCCGTCACCGATATCGTTTATACGCATAATCACGCAGACCACATATATGGAGCAAAGGTAACTTGTCCATTTTTTTTCTGGCTCAAGAAATGGGCAAAGATGCTCGCCATACTCCAACCATTGTATGCTGTTAATCTTATCTTAAGTGACCATTCTTACACAGTACATATACGTTATGTAGTCTCATGATTTCTTGAAACAGGATGCTTGTCATTCAGAGAGCTCATACTGAAGCTTTCTGAACGAATGATGTTCGCATTAACCCTTAGAATGGTGGGTGATTTTTAAGAAAGTATGTATTTTGTGTCGTCTGCTTTCCAAGACCGTTACTATCTGCTGAAGTTTGATGAGGATTGGAAATCATGATAATAAACAGGTTAGATCACAGGCCAGCTGTCAATTCACTTGAATGGGCAATATACCAAAGAGCTCTGCCTAGTTTTGGTGAAAACGAGTAAACCCGTAAATTTACTGAAACACTCTCACCAAGGCATAAAACACCATGTGACCCAAAGTACATATTAAGTTTGTTTTGTCCAGGTTTACTATATATTCACCTCGATTGTCATTACATTCCCTCCTGGTGCGAGAGCCGTGTATGGAAGGTTACAGTGAAACACACGGACCGGGTCATAGATAAAGAAAACAATCCAAATCACAATTCTGTACGATAACCTTCATAACGTGGTATTGACACTATGTGTAGATAGGATAGCACCACGACTCAAGAATTTCGGCCCCATCATAAACAAGTATTACAGGTGTTGAAAATTAAAGTAAAATAGCGTTGAACCAATGCAGTTTTGTTATTGTTGTTTGATCAAAAATTAAAGATAGCCATTGACATCAAAATAAATTCGCTTTATCTAAGTATGTACAGTTTATATACGGTAGATTTCTAAAGCGATGTCACATTTTGGATTGAAATATTTGTCAATTTATTATATACACACTGTAAGAAATTAAAATGATCTGATTTTGCTTCCAATGCCAATTCACCATTGTATACCATATGCCAGAACAGCTGTTGTGCAGTTTTAAAGAAATGAAAATGGCGTTTAACCACAAGAACCAACAATTATTCCCAAGGCAATCTTTTCATTATTGATAAAATGTCTTTTTTATAAATGTTCTTGTATTACACAGTTTGTACACAAATCTAACAATTTTAATTAGATGTTTGTCATACAGTTTTTTTGATGATGTAATATTTTATCACATCATTTGAGCAGTCTCAACCACGTGTTGAATATCGTCGATTAGATGCAACCTTTTAGATTAAGAACTTTTATCAGAAATTTATTTCGTATTATTCCTTACGGCACATGACTTTTGTTATCTTAAACCCTTAGTTCAGGACACATCTATGTGACGCCACTACAACAGAATACTTTATAAACCTCTATGTCAAGGCGATAAACTGCTCGCAACAAGCTAATTCCCGTTCGGTCGTTGTTTTAATTGTTTTTACCAGAAATACACAAAGAATGTCATTTACTTTATGATTATGCGTTCTCTGTTACATTCCAATTGAACTAGGGCGTCTGGTACCAAAACTCAGACACTTTCTGCTATACCACTGCAGATCCCTGTATACTACCAACATCGTTACGGACTGGTACCAAGACTCAGACACTTTCTGCTTTACCACTGCAGATCCTTGTATACTACCAACATCGTTACAGACTGGTACTAAGACTCAGACACTTTCTGCTTTACCACTGCAGATCCCTGTATACTACCAACATCGTTACAGACTGGTACCAAGACTCAGACACTTTCAGCTTTACCACTGCAGATCCCTGTATACTACCAGCATCGTTACGGACTGGTACCAAGACTCAGACTCAGACACTTTCTGCTTTACCACTGCAGATCCCTGTATACTACCAACATCGTTACGGACTGGTACCAAGACTCAGACACTTTCTGCTTTACCACTGCGGATCCCTGTATACTACCAACATCGTTACGGACTGGTACCAAGACTCAGACACTTTCTGCTTTACCACTGCAGATCCCTGTATACTACCAACATCGTTACGGACTGGTACCAAGACTCAGACACTTTCTGCTTCACCACTGCAGATCCCTGTATACTACCAACATCGTTACGGACTGGTACCAAGACTCAGACACTTTCTGCTTTACCACTGCAGATCCCTGTATACTACCAACATCGTTACGGACTGGTACAAAGACTCAGACACTTTCTGCTTTACCGCTGCAGATCCCTGTATACTACCAACATCGTTACGGACTGGTACCAAGACTCAGACACTTTCTGCTTTACCACTGCGGATCCCTGTATACTACCAACATCGTTACGGTCTGGTACCAAGACTCAGACACTTTCTGCTTCACCACTGCGGATCCCTGTATACTACCAACATCGTTACGGAAACCTTGATAAGCATTCCTTGTTCGACCTACATAATAACATTAATTGAGACGATCTTAAAACTGAACTCTAAATCCATGCCCTTAAATTGGACTTTTTGAATGGTTTAAATTGAAAGCGATAATGGACGGCAATTAGACAATAAGGAGTTATGAAAAAATATCTTATATAGCTTTTGTTACAGATCAGTCTCATGAAAATCATTATTGACAAGTAACTTCTGCTTTTGATCACAATTTTGTTTTCTTGAATCGTCTTTACGTAGATACGCTTAAGTGTTTATGTCAACGTCAGTATAAAACCTCCTTTGACAGCATTGGTATGTGTGTCAACATAAAGTATATCTAACTCTATAGCCCTTGAGCCATCGATCCGGGTATCAAACCTGTATTACACAAAGTGAACTTTCAGCAATGGCAGCATCGCTGGGAAGAATAATTACGACCAGCTTTGTCCGATCACTTTAACCCATTACCAAACAATAACGACATTTGAACAGTTTGTTGCAGACGACTCTGGAAAACATTGTGGGAAAAAGTAGAAATTGCTCTCAACGAGCAATTTCTTCTTTTCCCACAAGGTGTTCTGCCCTACAAGGATACCGTTTTACTAAGCATTTCATGCAAAATTTTTGCGTAAGTCCAAAACAACATTCACTTTTATTTCAATACTGGGCTAAGCAATATTGCAAAGTAACACATCATTAGAATCCTCTCGAAGAGACGCTTCCAATGACGTGTCACATTGATCACATTTTGAAAGGTCGCCTGCAAACCCTTTCAATTTGGGACAGTCGAAAGTTTGGCGTTTGATAAAGAGTTAATATAATACTAGGTTGGTTCCCTTTCCAGGCGTTTATCGAGTACGAGAGCGTTTCCCCCCGAATATGGGCCCACGCCAGCATCGGGGAAGCAATCGCCTTGAATGCCGGGGGAACCAACATCGCATATTTCCTTCGTGCCATGCGGCAGTTTGGGGTGTACCTTCCGGAGGAGATATCGGCCGGTATTGGGTTTAGACTACGGTTCGGTAAGGAGGGAAACACCCTAGCCACACAGTACCCGACCAACTTTCTTACTCAACCGGAAGAGGAAGTTATAATGGCAGGTAATGGGCTAGTTATTTTCCTATGTTTTAATAATTGACGGTTCAAATTGACAGCAGACTACGCTTTTAAAGTTTGAAACAAGTTTTTGTAGTCTTAGCAGGATACCATTGAGATGAAAGTTATTGTGCTTAATTACGCTGTGGTTTTTAATAACTATTGTAGCAAATGCGAATACTTCCTGTATTATGGAGTACTGCTTTATAAGAGGAGGACATTGGTTGAAGAGTAGAGTGTCTGCATACGGATAGCAGGGCAATAGGTTCGAATCCTGTGAGTAGCGAGGTCCACTTAGCAAACAGAAACGATAAATCGCCCCTTGTAAGTAATTGATTAATTCAGTGTTTCTTCCTCATTTTGTAAAGACAATATTTCCCTTCTCAAGCTATATCTTAAAGATTTTTTTTTCTTCTCTCAATGAATTTTGCTTATCTAATATCTGTCTTAAATAAGGCAATTCGAAACCCTACTCAGACAATTAAATTGTGCTTAGTGAACGTTTCTATTCAACATCACATGAAAAAATGTATATTTTACTTCAGGCATCCCCCTGAAACTTGTCCACATTCCTGGCGAGACAGACGACCAGATCGGAGTCTGGGTCCATGCAGAACGCGCATTTCTCTGCGCCGACGATCTGTACAAAGCGTTTCCGAATCTATACGCCATTCGCGGTACGAAGTCACGTGATCTTCGTCAGTGGGTCGCTTCCATGGACATTATGATCGATCACGAGCCGAGTCTGCTGATCCCGAGCCACACCCGACCCGTGATCGGACGGGACGTCGTGATGAGACTGTTGATGGAATACAGGGACGCCATACAGTATGTACACGACCAGACCGTTCGTCTGATCAATAAAGGGTACCATCCAGACGAAATTGCGCAAATGCTGAGACTGCCCGCGCATTTACAGAAGAATCCGTATCTTCGTGAGTTTTACGGGACTGTAGCCTGGTCGGCCAAGTCGGTGTTTATTGATTATCTCGGATGGTTCAGTGGGGATCCAGTCGAGCTGAACCCTCTGACGCGGACTGAACGCGCCGACAGACTCGTCAAACTCATCGGCGAAGAGAAGCTTGTCCAAGCGGCTGATGACGCGTTGAAGGATGAAGATTTTCAGTGGGCGCTTGAATTATCATCGCATTTGTTGCGTTCTAGTCCGGGTCAAGCAAGCGCTCTGAGAATAAAAGTAGACGCACTTATAGGTCTCGGGTCTCGACAGACCAGTACGAATGGTAGGAATTACTACATGACATCGGCCCTAGAGGTCGCCAACAACGTTCAAATCCCGGTTGTGCTTCCCGACCAAAAGGTTAACTTCATCCAAACATTTCCACTGGAATTCTCTCTCGATGCTTTCTCAGTATTATTCCGCGATGAGACGTGCTACGATAGAAACGAAACTTTGTTTATAAATCTGTCAGAACCGGCGTCTCAACATTTCGTCCAGATAAGAAACTCCATTGCCATAGTGAAACACAAGCGTCCCAAACATTGGGACATCAAGGTGGACTGCTCGGACAGCGTATGGCGTGGGATAATGTCCGGACAGAAGAGTGCAGTGGCCGCCATTACGTTCGGAGATATTTCCGTAGAGGGCGGCGTTATAGAATTCGCCTCTTTCTTCCGGTGTTTCGACTCCAGCATAACCATAGAGGCGGAATGAATGGAACGAAACGAAAAGTATCGAAATGAGCCGCATGTGATATGACCACGGCTAT
The DNA here is from genome assembly GCA_947846245.1 of Cerastoderma edule. NCBI lineage: Eukaryota > Metazoa > Mollusca > Bivalvia > Cardiida > Cardiidae > Cerastoderma > Cerastoderma edule. The sequence goes on from OX401410.1 coordinate 26,005,079, forward strand.
ATGGAGTTGTGTTTTGAGTCAAAACATTTGACAAGTAAACCATGTTCTTGCTGAAACCGCTGTAAAAACACGGGTAGTGATTGGTTTGGATTTATGTTTACTTACAACTATTTGCGAGGTTCTTGCTGAACCCGCTGTGAAACATGGAAAGTGATTGGTTTGGTTTTATGTTTACTTACAACTATTTGCTAGGTCGGTTGTGAACCTGGGTACCGTTTTACCAAACGACTAAGGCAACCATTTGCGCAACTCAAACTGATAAACATAGATAGTATCTAAAAAGAAACCACAGTGGTGCCATGTAATACGTCATTGGAAGCGTATCGGAGAGACGATTCCAATGATTTTTTACTTGGCATTAGTGCTAAACCCAATATTGAAATAAGAGGCAATGTTGTTGATAACTTAAGCAAATCGTTAACATGAAACGTAAAGCCTGATTCGTAATAAAAGGGTAGAAAAGATGTTTCTTTTTTGCATGGCATTGGGAAAATAGTGACAGCGAGAGATATTGGTGATCGCGTCTCCATTATTTTCTATTTCAAGTTATAACGGCATTTCCTGGATCTAAACCAGTGCATACCTTTTTTATTATTATCTAGAACTTTCAATTCGTAATGATCCAGCTTTTCTGAGTGCAATAGAGTGAATCGTTAACGTTTAGTATCTAGTTTTAAACTAGCGACCTCCTACACTCGATATGGCCGCTTTAGCTCCGTGCGACCGCCGTATTTAGTACTGGTGGGGAATTACCATGCCCATGAATAGGTGCATTCACCCTCGTGACGTGATATAACTGAAATATTGCTGAAAACAGCATGAGTCTCCAATTCATATAAAATCTGATTATCATATTTGGAATTGTCTTAATGGTTTTGGAAATTTTCGTTAAAGCGATCTACCAAATGAGATAAAATTTACACTAAAACGTGTAGAGTATTGAAAGTGAATTTTAATACTGAATATATAAAAATGTGAAAAAGTACCGAAAGACCTAAAGAAACAATAAATGATGCATGAACATGTATAAAACTCTCACGCAATTCTTCAATCTCTATCACGCTTTAGTTAACTCTCTCGCTCTCGCCTATCAGTATTGTTTGTGATGAATTGTCTTTATGGAATTCAATGACAAGTTTTATTTATATATGTGAAACACCAAATGTTAGACTGTTCCAAATTGAAAGAGTTTGCAGACGACATTTCTAAATGTGGTGAAATTGAAAAAAGGAATTCTGATATAGGGAAGGAAACATTGTGGGAAAAGGAGACATTGCTCGTTTCCACTATGTTTTCCAGAGTCGTCTGGAACAAACTGGTCAAATATCGTTATTGTTTGGTAATTGGTTAAGCAATTTCTCATTTTGTCACAGTGGTTCCTGATTTCTTACGATATGAGTGAGTTAAAGTGTGTCAAAGGTAATACAATAAGGAACGGTGTTTTTGTAATTCAGAACAGTAATGCACTCTCGCCTGATTATGTTTGCTCTTTCGCCTCAGTTTCAGTTTTGAACTCGTGGAATAGGCTGATATTTCGTAATTTTTCCCCGCCGAAGGAACTCAAAAATAAATCATCCCGATACCCCGTTGCAAAACGAGCATTGAGTTGTTTACTAGTTGTGCAGCGGGGTATCACGATGATGTATTTTTGAGTTCCTTCGGCGAGGAAGAAATACGAAATCTCAGCCTATTCCACGAGTTCAAAATCGAAACTTTGCCTAAAAGCGATTGGATTCAATAAGAGTTGAGTCATGTTTTTTTATTGCTTGTCTGAAAATGCAGAATTAAAGTAAAAATCACCCTAAAAACACTAAACTGGAAGTCGTGCAACCGATTTGAAATCGTCGCCAGCCAATGGTGGTGCAGTATAGCGTTCACCAGCCGTGAAAGCACACAACCCAAAACTCCCGCCATCTTAACGTTTCCTTTGACCTATGACCTTGTAGCGCATGCGTAGAACTACGCGAGTTCAGCTCTGCCAATCACTGCCGACCTTGGCCACTGTGAAGGGTGTGTCCGGTTTTGAGGCAGAGCTTTTAGCAATCACGATGTCAATCAATGGGTGGTTGTTTTCGTCCGTCTCCACGTTCAGAATCTGACCAATCACCCACATTCCTCGGAGCACCTTGCCGAACACCACATGTTTTCCGTTCAGCCAATACGTGGATCGTGCCGTTATGAAGAACTGACAAGTGTTAGTGTCTGGACCTATAAAGGACAAGTGTAAATTCTCCATTGGAAATACTGTCTAAAGAAAAGTGGAAAAACGTTATGTTAATCAAACACAGTGGGTGACACTGGCGAGGCGGCCACGGATACCGAGGGTTTATCCCCGTTAGTGGCGAGGTGACAATGCCAGGACTTAACTACAAATCGGTTCGAGTACTTGTTCAGCATCTAAGAAGCAGTCATAGAGAGTGAATTAATTAAACTTCAAGCTTCCGTCACAATCAATATGAAATAAATAAGTTTAAACCAAACATCAGTTTTGTCTAACATGGAATCGACAGCACAAAACACGTTGTGCGCTTTGGGCCACTATCACAGTAGTTCTAGAAATGTTCATTTGAGTTTATATATCTGTATTGTAATAAATTGCGATAGCTCCTTGACCAACAAGTAAATCAATGTACACTCGCGCATTACTTTACACACTTCACAAATGTATATGCACACACAAATTTCGTATATACCCAATTTAAAAGAGCTTGCAGATGACAATCAACTCGAACTGAAATGTGGTATTCCTTTTCTCTAGAACGTATCGGTTTCTTTATCAAACCCTGAACAAATGTTCCATCCCGATACCGTTTGATAAAGATATATAACGTGACCTTACCTGCATTCGCCATGCTTAACCAGCCTGCTCCATAATGGTTGAGGATAAAGTTTTCGTCCTCAAACCGCCCACCATAGATGCTCCCTTCGCCAGTTCCGTTGTTGTGAACATAATCACCCCCTGTAAGACAAAGGGAATGTCTATATCATAGATATATAGCTTGTATAAATGGAACTTACATAGGTTTCAACAATGAATACTTTATATTGCGGAAATTCTTCACTTAGCTATTTTGGATAACATTCTGACGTATAATGGGAATTTAGGCTAATTTCCACGAGTGTCGTGAAGAAGGAAAGCCATTCATGTAGAAACTATGGGTTTTATTTGCCTGCAATACGAATAAGTATACTCGTGTGTAACACGTCAAATGGGATGCAGCTTTTACTTGTGATCCAGTTTGAAATCTAGATTCGATAGATTGATTTCGGGAAAAAAATACCGATTCCCCTTTGTTTTGTAGTGATGGAAACCATGTATTTGTATACAATATATTTGTCGATCTCTAAAAGCTTCGTAGTGTTGGCTATCTCTAAGCGGTTAGGCTTGTTAATTATAGTGGTAAATAAGAAGTCCACGTGGGTGATTTCAAGAGTCTCCATGTTCCTTCTTACTTATCTCCAATATAAAATCACAAGATCAAAGTGAATAAAAGTAACGTACCTTGAATCATAAAATTCTCGATAATCCGGTGAAATTTGGTCCCTTCGTATCCATACCCTCTCTCACCGGTGGCTAGTGTGAGAAAATTCTTCACCGTTTTTGGAGCGGTGTTACCAAACAGCCCTATATCGATGGTTCCCGCATCCACATCACCAATATTGATGTCAAACGACACTATGTCGGTAACCAGCGTGTCTTCAGCCTAAAGATGGGAAATAAAAAGTTGGTTCATCTCTAGTCCGAATGATCGTAGACGTAGATATTTCTTTCTGTGTAACACATTTACAGCTTGGATCATCCAAGTTAGTTTGACCCTGTAATTGTGCCGATTGTTCGAGTGAGAAAATTGACCTTATATTTTGGTTTTCTTAATTCAAACATTAAGAGTTTAACCTAGTAAAATAATTTTACTTCTACGTGGCGAGTTCTTTCAACCTTAATAAATCACTATCAAATCTTCTTCCTGGATTATAAGCAGTATTTGTGCCATTGGTGGGTTAATGAAACGTCGCAACATGCATAGATCTCAAAACTAGCAGGAATCAAACCCACGACCGTTTTACTTAACAACTTAATGAAATATTTGCGTAAGTCATAACTGATACACATGGATAGTATCTTCAATTAATTTACAATATTGCAATGTGACACGTCATTCGAAGCGTCTCGGAGAAACGATTCCAATGAAGTGTTACTTTGCAATATTGCTTCGCCCAATATTGAAATAAGAGGACTTGTTGTTTTAGACTTACGCAAATCTTAAGCGTAAACTGTTTAGTAAAACGGTACCCCGAAGCCGACGTTCTACCCAAGACCATTGTCCTAAACCGGTAGATGACGGAATCTTGGGGACTTAGTATAGGCGGTGTATTTATATACAAGAGGGGACTTAATGATCAACGTAACATATTGTCTATAGAGACACGGTTTGACAAACCACAGACAGTGTCCCGATCATGTATAGCTTACAACTCAAATCATATGCAATTAATCTGCATGATGGTCTTAAAGTTCATTTTTTAAACTTCAAAATGGCACGAACTAATCGGTATTAAAAACCCAGATATATATAGCTTGTCTGGATGATATGGGCACATACTTTAAATTAACACGAAACTTTACAATCAACATGATATTGAGTAGAAACTTCTATAACCAAAGACTTCTCACATAAACTTGTTAAAGGTTTTTGAACACGTTATGTCAAAATGAAGCTTTATGGAGTAAGGGGTAAAACAAGCGATGAGTCAATGATCCGATACAGTGTAGATCAACTTAAACAAAGGGTTTATTCTACCATAATGTCATTTCCTCAAGTACCGATCAGCGGGACATTACACGTACAAGTACCTGTTGTTCTCTGAATACGAGGCCCTTTTGTGAAATGTCCATATTACAGGTAGCAGCAGACGACCAAATAGTCATAAAAATCCATTTCGTTAATAATTTATTGGGGAAACCTCAAAAGAAGCAATATGTTTAAGTAACACTAAATACTTTCGTAGCAGATGGGTAAAACCGGGGTTTTGCACAGTGAGTTACTGTTTTGTACTGAACAAAACCTCGGTTTAACCCACCTGCTGACTGTAGGGGAATTACCCATTAGCATACATGTATATGGGATTTTACTAATGGCCCCGAATTAAGAGAACACATGACTTCTATCAATAGGTGTGAAATATCGGCAATTATTTATGATATTGAAAAGAAACTATTGTGACAAAGGGGTATATTTCTCGTAAAGGACAACTTATACTTTACTCAAAACGGGCTTTTTTCAGTTTTTTAAAGTTTTTACAGCAGAGTGGGTAACTAGAGCTATTATGGGCTATATGGTAGGATATTACCATCTTGACTTACGAACCTTTACTCATTTCCTCGTGGGTATTTGTGACTGGTCCAAACAGAATGCAACAACTGACGACAAAAAATAGATATATAATATGACGTGCTACCATTGGGATAAAACGATAAATTGCTCTTAACCCTTTTCCAAACAATAACGGCATTTGACCATTTTGTAGCAGACGACTTAAGAAAAAAACATTGTGAGAAAAGGAGAAATTGCTCGTAACGAGCAATTTCTCCTTTTCCCACAAGGTTTTCTGCCCTACCTGTAGATTATTTTCTAATTTCATTACATTTTGAATTGTCATCTGCAAACTCTTTCAATTTGGGACGGTCGAAAATTTGGCGTTTGGTAAAGGGTTAATTGAGATGTTATGGAGTTATTGGTAAAGGTTTCTATCGAGATTTAAGAATTTGATCGCCTAATGGGGCATTGATACTCAGTACAAAGGTATCGGGTTACTTTTGTCTCGACGTTCAAACTAAATCAAACATCGAATCCTGTTAACGAATTTCTCAACCTCAAAACAACGGCAGACCTCACAACATGGCATGTAGCATGAAGGCCCAGATTTTCCTTATGAACCTAACGAAACAAACGTAATAAAAAGATAAATTACTCGTTCCACTAAAAACGGATAGGGCGAGGAATTTATCTTTTCATCACAGGTGTTTCGTTAGTGTTCTACAGCAGATGATGCGAAATGAAGTGTTATGGAGTAACATTTATGGAAATATACTGATAATTGAGGAGTGGATAAGCCCAAGTAAAGGAATGTCTGATTTACATGTGCACATACATATGCGAGTGTGTAGCGATTATTCGGGCTAATTTAACACTAGTTAGGGAAACGCCCATTCATGCATTACACAAACGTAGGAGGGACTCTGTTCAGCAGTAGACACAATTCGTGTTGTCTTCTTTTTGGTGGATTTGGGTTATTAGGCATGTTAAACAGTTGTTCAGCTATCACAGGTGTGGAAATTCTTTGAAACAAAATAATTAAAAGTTAGTGTTAAGCATTCATGAGAGAAAAGGTCTCTTTCGTGAAGAATTTCGAATTCTTCCTTTCTTACACATTTTTAGGAGTAGGTTTTAGAGAGAAAACAATATAGGAGCTGGCATCGGAAATACTCTTCGAATCTGAACTAAGCTACAATCCATCTCTTCTAATGTTACACAACAAACTCCTCTTAAACAGGAACGAAAGTTTCGACGAAATATACAGTGCATATACTCCCAGTAAATTAACATGTACATAGCATGTGTCGTAAAATACATAGAGCTTGTATTTATCAGACAGCGGAATACAAGCCCATAATACAGATCTAGATCAAAGGAAACTGCCAACTATCCATTAACATTTCTGCATCAAGACATTCACACTTTTAGTTAAAACAATAGCCGTTTAATCCAGTCCTTAAGGAAATGAATTTGTGACGGATCCAAATTCAAACCAACAGCAGACGAAAACAACTTGTACAACTTTTCTTTCATGACAATGGGTAGAAACCGTTGTGACATGAAAACAGTTTATCCTTATTTCACAATGATGTCTGAAATCTTCAACAGCAGATGCGTTATAGTTATAAGTAAGTGGATAAAAGAAGATAAATAAGCCACACGTTTAACTCACATATAGACGGGTAATCATCAACACAATGGAGGCGAAGTAGGTGTAAATATGCAGAGCGTCCATCACGGCTAGCCACATCGGAGTCAATGAAATAATTCCCCGACACGTTGCTCTGCCACGTAAACAAAAAGATATGTATGTATATATAAAACACCCAACCACTTGTGTTTACACCCCATCTGGCTGGGCTTATCAGGTTACCGTGTCTACACATAGGTTCCCTTTACTCTGGTGCCAAGGTTCTCTTGCAGATCGCTTGAATGGGAAAGAGATATAATAGTTCTTTGATAACGGTGATCAGAGACTCAGAGACGTAGAAAATATAGGGTTATGCTCTAGAAAGTCGTAATTTAATCAATAAGAAGATGTTTCTGTCTATGATGAGCAAGTTCGTGCTTTTTTTATTTGATACAATTTTCTGGAAAATTGACTGCTACATCCATCGGTTACCTTGCGGGAAAAGGAGGACTGTCTATACAGGCTGTTTTAAGAGCGTATTTATTGCTACATTGCATTACAGGAAGAAATGGGATACCCTTCTATCCATTCGGCTCCAATTTATTAGTACGTAGTACGTACTGGCAGAAACATAGACAACATGCCATCTGCGTCTCTGATACTAGTGACAAACAACAGGCTATTCATCGAGACAAACATTTTCGGTGGTTTTTGTCATAATTTTCGACTGACAAGCAAAACGCTTATTACGTCTCCTTTGTTTCATGGGTCATTATATCGCGTCAACAATTTGTCAGTTATATTGTGATACCCAGCCTACCATCGTTTGAGGAAGTTCGCTGCCCACAAGGGTTACATAAGACTGGTACAAGAATCAGCTAAAATACTACAGCTCATGTACTGTGATTTGTACCCATGCAGAGAGAGGGTTTGTGTATACAAAGAAGACCTTTTTGCAAGTCACTTCAGAGCCCTAGCCGAGCACTGGTGCATCCTGGAAAGCCGTTACAAAACTGAAAACCGTTGATACGGCACTGACGATAACCATATAGAAATAGCTTTAACAAATGATGATAAAGCTCTTACTGAACGCCATCTACTACAGTGTCATTGATTTCTGATTGAATTGAAAAGAGAATTTAATCCGCCTTTGTAAAATAGTAAGATTGATATTGCACGTTTCTGCACGGTGTGTAATGATGTAAGGGGCTTAACTTTAAAGAAGGGGCTTTTACCCGGAGGGGCTAAGCTTCTCCATTTCTTCCATCATTCTTCACAATATTCATACGCAAATCGTATCATTGAAAATATTTTTAAATAAATTGACTTCTAATAATGTTTGGAAATGTTTTAAATGAGTTACCCCTTTACGTTTGTGAAGAGTATGTAATAATGTGTTTGGGCATTATTCCGTGCTCTTTAGAGATGTGCGGTGTACTTTCTTCTACCGTTTAATCACTTATAGTCATCAAAGACATAATACATGTTCATTAAGTATTTGTATTCATTTAGCGACGGGTCAATATAAAAAGAACTTGAATGTGAAGTAAGAAAAATAACATAGACATAGGGATATCGGAAATAAACCATTGTGACGAAATGAAAGATTGCTTAGTTGTGACGAGCAACTGGTGAACATTTGATCCCTTTGTCGCAGTAGTTTCGGAAGTCACTGATCTAGCTGTCCCTTCTTGTAAACTATTTAACGCTATAAAAATCAAACCCCCAAATCGCGTCCAATGCTAGATAAGACATATTAGTCACATACGGTGACCAGATTCCAACCGGGGAGGGATGGATCCTAATCCTTCACATATGTTTCACCCATTACCAAACGACATTTGAGCACTTTGTTGCAGACGACTTTAGAAAACATTATGGGAAAAGGAGAAATGGCTCGTAACGGACAATTTCTCTTAACGAGCAATTTCTCCCTTTCCAACAAAGCGTTCTGCCCTATTAGAAGATCATTTTTCAATTTCATCACATTTTGCAATGTCGTCTGGAATCTCTTTCAATTTTGGACAGTCCCGTTCGGTAAAGGGTTACGATTGAAATCGCCATACATAGACAGACCTATCATTTGGAACTATCCAACACAAATATTTGCACACCACTGTCAATCTTGTTTAAGCGACAACTCTCACACTGTATGTAAGTGAAAAGTTATCTAGCCTGAGGATACCTAAATACAGAACGTAAGTCAATCTTAAAGCTCATTCTGGCGGTTTCTGAATGACTTACGTCTGTATCACTAACCCGTTACCAAAAATGAACGACATTTGACCACTATGTTGCAAACGGCTCTGGAAAATATTGTGGGAAAAGGAGAAATTGCTCTAAATGAGTAACTCCTCCTTTCCCCACGTTTTCCGCCCTATCAGAAGATTGTTTTTCAATTTCATCACATTGTAAAATATCGTCTGTAATCTCTTTCATTTTGGACAATCGAAAATTTGGCGTTTGATAAGGGTTAAGACGTTCTTGTCTTTTCACTGCGATGCTTTCTCCTTGTACTTTGGTCGCTTTAAGCAAGATTAGATATTTGTAAAAGATATATGTTTGAAAGCGGGATCAAAAACACATATGGTTGAAAGTGGGGCCAAAGCCATATGTTTGAAACAAGGATCAAAAACACATGTGGTTGATAGAGGGGTCAAAGCCATATGTTTGAAAGTGGGATCAAAGACACATATGGTTGATAGTGGTGCCAAAGCCATGTTTGAAAGTGGGATCAAAACACATATGGTTGGTAGTGGGGTCAAAGCCATACATTTGAAAGTGGGATCAAAAACACATATGGTCGATAGTGGGGTCAAATCCATGCGTTTAAAGTGGGATCAAAAACACATATGGTTGAAAGTGGGGTCAAAGCCATATGTTTGAAAGTGGGATTAAAAACACATATGGTTGATAGTGGGGTCAAAGCCATATGTTTGAAAGTGGGATTAAAAACACATATGGTTGATAGTGGGGTCAAAGCCACATGTTTGAAAGTGGGATCAAAAACACACATGGTTGATAGTGAGGTCAAAGCCATATGTTTGAAAGTGGGATCAAAGACACATATGGTAGATAGTGGGGTCAAAGCCATATGTTTGAAAGTGGAATCAAAAACACATATGGTTTGTAGTGGGGTCAAGCCATATGTTTGAAAGTGGGATCAAATACACATATGGTTGATAGTGGGATCAAAGCCATATGTTTGAAATTGGGCTTAAAAACACATATGGTTGATAGTGGGGTCAAGCCATATGTTTGAAAGTGGGATCAAATACACATATGGTTGATAGTGGGATCAAAGTCATATGTTTGAAATTGGGCTTAAAAACACATATGGTTGATAGTGGGGTCAAAGCCATATGTTTGAAAGTTGGATCAAAAACACATATGGTTGATAGTGGGGTCAAAGCCATATGTTTGAAAGTGGGATCAAAAACACATATGGTTGATAGTGGGGTCAAAGCCATATGTTTGAAAGTGGGATCAAAAACAAATATAGTTGAGAGTTGGACCAAATTCACATACTACACTATATGTATTTGGAAAGTGGGCTCAAAGACACACATATGAGATCAGGATTAAGGACACATGTTTGAGGTGGGATCAAACACATTATTTGAAAAAGGGTCAATACTCATATGTCAAAATTCAAAGCAAAATACTGACACAATCATGAGTTCAAGAAATCACATTTCATTGGTCTAAGAGAAGAAGGATATTTGAGTAGAAACTTTTATAACATGAAGAGCATATACTCATTTCAGGCAATTTAGCTTTTTGTCACAAAGGGTTTACATACTTCTAGCCTAATGTTATTGCCTGTGACTTTAGACATAGCATGGATCCAAGATTATCAAGCTTCCTGCAGCAGATGAGTAAAAAAGCCATTAATAATTGAAGGGTACACATACATACAATCATAGGTGACATCAATATAAACGTAAGTATAAAACACCAATCACTTTTCATTTTTTATTAAGTTTCTTGTGAAAATGTATATAAATGTGTATAAAATATATACATATATATCTGATACTATCTGACTAGGAGTAAACTGAATAGAAATGTTGTAAATGCATTAAAGCAGATCTCTAAGTACATAATGGTTCACCTCAGATTGACCCTTATAGTGCTGGAACGACCTCATGCTTATATGCAAACAGGTTAGAATCAGGCCAGCTGCGGAGTAAATTGGCGGCTGGCCAGTGATCTAATTTATTTGCTACTCTGAGTACCTTTCCTCAACAAAATTGAGCAAATATGTAAGGTTTTGGAAAGCAGACTACTCAAAAATCTATTTTTAGAAATTACCCAGCATTCTAAGGGTAAGACTATGATCCCCACAGACTGTTCTGAAGTGCCATTTTAACACATTACTTTACATATATGATCATTAAAAAAACATATGCAAATTATTTAAAGAACTACTGAGACAAATGGAGAAATTGCTTGTGTTAACAAGCAATTTCTTCCTTTTTCACAGAAGTTTCGATTCAATATTACAAAGAAAATGCCTTTTATCTCACTTTAAATTTACCATTTACTTTTACATTGAATCAGTCAGATTATTCTACATCATAGTAAAGGTAAAGCAAATTACCAGATATGTTTTGACAATTCCTTGCCACAGTCGCACAATCAACAAAACCCAACCAAAATGTTTGTTGGGGGTTATGTCCCTAAGAAGGTTCAATGCAAGACTATGGTAAGTCCCGCATTTTAGTCAAGGACTTATTACAGTCTTGCACTGAACACTCAAATAGTAAGTGCAATGTATTAATAGCAATGTTAACATTTATTTGTTAATAGAAGGCTATTTATACATAATATTGTAGGTTGAACCATTAATGAATATGTAAATTTGTTTTTAGGCATTTTGGTGGCTGGTCAAGCACATCAAGTCATTTTTGTTACTTTGCAATGGCTGCTTATTTCAAATCAAGAGTGACAAAGAATACTCCATTAAGAACATGTATCTAAATGGTACATTCTTCTCTCATGAAGATTCTAACCAAAGCAAATAACCAGTCCTTAACACAAAGGAATCCAAAGATTACAAAGAAGTATTTTCAAACACTTGACCATGAATGCGCACTCATTGTCGTGAAAACTGTGATTGCTTTTTCAAAACATCATCTACATTGTTCACATATTTTCCCAGACATTCAACCAATTGATGTCCCACTGTTGTGTACCAGCACCATAGACCTAGGTTATTATTTTCCCTAATACCAAAATAATGGAAACAATCATCTAAGTTACAAAAATATCCCATTATAACTTATACAAAGCTCTTTTGTTGAAATGTTTCTAAGGTCGAAGGTGATAGAATATAGATGTAATGATAATGAGATGGTGCTATCCTTTAATAGCCTTAGTCAATTGGAGTATTGCATACCAGTAAGCCTGTTTACATGCTATCATAAATATATAAATAATATATAAATATAAAACTTCTTTGGTTCTGTAGATTAATACAATGATTTCAACCAACATCTACTGTAAGTGCATTATATAAGATCTTTATTATGAAAAAACATACTAAAAAAGTTTATCTTTTTCTATGATGATTTCTCCTTTTTCGAAACATTCTCACATCTTAAAATATTATGAATGATGTAAATAGTTACCCTTTTTCCTTCATACATACCTACACACGTATTACCAAACATATAGTCGATTGTTATTGAAGCTACTGTGACAACAGTTAATAACTGTCGTCTGCTTTTGCTTTCAAATTTGACCAACTCACAATATCATATGAGGGAATAAGTTCAAGATCTATCTTAAATCACATTTCCTCCAACACTTGAAGACACTTGAAGGCAGCAGATATGTCAAAAAGGATGAGTTCATCATAACATTCTATTCAGTTACATTACACCATGTACAATGCAGTATCTGTTACTTAACCTTTCCCTCATTAGACCATTAGGACCAGACAAACTTTAAAGCAACAGCAGAATTATCAAAACAGTAAATGTATTTCCTTGGTAATTAGCTGAACAAAAAAACACTGTGACAAGAGGAGGAATTACTTGAGTCAATCTATTTCTGTTTCAGTCACAATGGTTTCTTGTATCCCATGCTACCAAGACTTTAAAATGCAACAAAATGACCATAAGCATAAACAGTTTTCCCATTCTGTGAAACTTCCAGCAAAGTGTATAACAGACTTCAGGAAGCTGTTTAATTAGTGATAAAAATGTCCAAAATTACAAAAGAAAAAAAAATGCATAATTGAGGAATTAACAGGGACATTCCCCCAACAACAATAGAAATACAAGCAACCTCTGCTGTCAAATTTTTCGTCTCCAAGGACCAATTTTAACCTTACAGTACAAGAAGAAATGTTAACCACACACTATTTGGGCAATGAGTTTTACATTGAAATGGCAATATCTACAAAGAATCTCAAGGAGACTGCATTCAAGTGCATCATTTTTTTTATTCAGAAAATGAATGACCCCAAGTGCTGTAAATACTTTTTCAAATACTAACCTTTAACCCATTACCAAACAATAACAACATTTGACAAGTTTGCTGCAGACAACTCCGGAAAACATTGTTGGGAAAGGAAAAATTGCTCTCAACGACAATGTTTGCTTACCTACCAGAAGATTTTTTTTCAATTTCAACACATTTTGAAATGCCATCTGCAAACTCTTTCAATTTGGGACATTTTAAAATTGGCGTTTGGTAAAGGGTTAATAAAAGTAGTATATAAAGCATCATACTAATAAACTTGGACTAAACAATCACAGAATGTTACAGGTCTGCTGTGGGTAATTCGTGAATATATTGTGAGAAAAAGGAGAAATTGCGTACAAGAGTAATATCTTTTTTTCCCAACAATATCGACTGTCTTAAGATAAGTAAGAAGCATATTAACTGCATCTGCCTTAACCCTTTACGGTATATAGCGCCGTTCGCCGCCTTATCGATTACTGTATAAAACCCTTTTCGCCGTTATACCTATTACCGTATAAAACCTATTTTGACGTTCTATCGATTACCGCATAGAACGCTTTTTGACAACTGGAAAATTGATTCAACTTTAGCTCTTAATAACACATATTTGCACACACGTCATTTTCTCTAAATATTATTTTCCTCTTAAATAAATATGTCTTCTTTCATTTCCAATGATAAAATTATAGGGTCAAAGTTTAAACTTTTGCTCTAGAGAGAATCTTTTGATAATGGTCTCACGACACGCTTATGGAAATAACGCTATCAAATTGAGATGAAAGGAATCCAAATTACCAATCCAATTAATGAGAAGTCTTCCGGTCATAAAAGATCAAAACACTGCCGATTTGTAAAGACTTGATAAGGATTTCATGCAATTCTTTAGTAACTTAACACATTCCTAAAATTACTATCCAATTAAAACGAGAGCATACGGCACGCGACCTGTAAAGGATGTTTATGACACGGAGCTATTGTTCAAAGTTTAAAGGCTATTGAAAATCGAGCCGTCAAATAATTGACGTTATAAAGACGGCCTTTTTAAAATATTTAGCCAATTTGGTGTTTCCGATCGCAAGTCAGACATCAATGTAGATTCAGAGCAGTAATTTGATCGGTTTTTTTTAAGCCTGAAGATGATGAAATGTTGATAAATATTACCAATTCACGGACAAGCAAATTAGATCATTCCTCCGACTTTGACTACAACTACGAGCTTTTGACAATTCATCACCAATGGACACGTATTTTACGGAAATATTAGCATGTTTCGTTGCCATAATGAGTTGATTTTTACTGTTTTACATTTATTAGAAGGACCAGGTTTAACTTCTTTACAAAGCAATATTACGTTGAAAAACATTCTTTTCTTCATTTTGGAAACGGTTTGAATGGGAATTGAAGTAAAACGATTCAGCTTTGTTGAGAAATATGCATAGACAAAGTATGTATCTCGAGTCATGAATGGTATTTTTCGGCAACAAAATTCCCTGCAATTGATGACAAAACAGAAAAACAAATTAGGGATCACTCAGGGAGAACACATAAGTCATATTATTACTTTTGATTTTGTATAATTCACGCCGTAATATACATTTTCATTGTTTGTTTAATTTTCTACAACTTAATCCTGATATGAATGTATCACTAAATAAAGAAAAAAACATCAACTTAAAGGAAATTTTGTTCTCGTCGTCTTTTATTCTTTGAGAAAATCTATTAGATGAATGTGAAATGCATTAATTTGGGTTTGATTAACAGTACCCCAATCAATAACAATTATCGGAGATAATCCTGTGCAAATAGGAACCTAGGTTGACTGATTATGTATGCGTTAATGGTCTTCGATAATCGGATGGTTTATACGTATAGTGTCACTGATAAGCCTTATCTCTATACCTTAAAGGGTTAAGAAGCATATCACCTAATTATATTCTGATTTCAGCAAACTCCTTCAACTTCGAAAGATGAATAACTTTTTAATTTGGTAAATGTGGTAAATATGATAAGGCACAAAGAGACTAAGAGCGTCCTATATACTTTAATTGTTTATGACTCATCTTCCAAAGATATAAGATAGGGTGCCGTGTCTCTGACACCTGACTCGAGGATGGTGCATGGTTTTATGGGGTGGTCGACCATGTTAACCGGCTCGCTCTCAATTTTTCTCACCACATCCATTCCTGAGATCACCTTCCCAAACACAACATGGTGGCCATCTAACCAATCTGTGGGAACCAGTGTTATGAAAAACTGGGAACCATTGGTGTCCGGACCTGAAAAGTATGAAGGTTGTTACATCGTATGATTGAAATTTGTAGAGATATTGGCAGATGCATTTGTGTTGCACTGTATGATTTATGTTTTATCTTACCAATGTAAACAATGTTCTACCTTTTACTTTAAGCATACAGTTTTTTGATAATACACACTTTTGAAATTATTGTGATGAAAAAAAAAAATACGTCCTACCATTTGAAAGATATCTCAATGAAAAATGAGGAATACAATCAAATCTTAAAACACATTCACTTCAATGACATTTGCCATGTAAGCACAGCAGAATTTGTCAATTTTTGCAGAAATTATTTAAAACACTTTCAAACATTTCATTGTACTAACAAATCTAACGAAAATGTGTTACAAAAAAGCCTGCTATAAAAGAAATGAATTCTCAAATGTTGGCCATCCCTTCATCAAGACCCAAATTATCACACATAAAGCACAAAACCTGGGAAAAAATGCGATCGAAGAAAATGTTGCTTCTTACAAGCAATTCCTCCTTTGATCATATTTGGTTTAAAAATGCAATATCCAAAGGAAAGAATTTCATCTCATTTCCTATCAATGTCTTCAGGTATTACATTTATTTTGAAACAGGCACACAGTTCTATGCGAGTGAAAGGGCTTAACCCATTACCAAACAATAACGACATTTGACCAGTTTGCATCGGATGACTCTGGAAAACATTGTGGGAAAAGGAGAAATTGCTCATAACGAGCAATTTTTCCTATTCCCACAATGTTTTCTCAACTATCAAAAGATTATTTTCCAATTTTATCACAGTTTGAAATGTCTTTTGCAATCTCTTTCTATTTCAGCCGGTCAAAAATTTAGAGTTTGGTAAAGGGTTAATAAGCCTTTAATCCCAATGGTAAAGGGTTAAGAAATTACCTGCATTAGCCATGCTCACCCATCCACTGGATTTGTGTTTTAAAATGAAATTTTCATCCTGAAACTGCTCTCCATAGATACTTTTACCACCTGTTCCATCATGCTTGTCGAAATCTCCACCTGCAAGCACAACAAAATATAATATATCAAAGTGACAATACTTGTTTTGAAATAAGCGTTGATTTGATCATGAATAAAATATGATCGATTTCAAACCATAATTAATCATCAGATATTCAATCCATTTAAAGCTAACTATAGTCAAAATAGTCTTTGAATATTGAATAAAATGGACGTACTATTCTTCCTTATCTTGGCTTTATCATCTTTGTGGTTAATCCTTTACCAAACGCCAAATTTTCGACTGTCCCAAATTGAAAGTTTGCTGACGACAATTCAAAATGTGATGAAATTGGAAAATAAAATGGCAGCAAACATTGTGGGAAAAGGAGAAATTGAATTCTTTTTAGAGAAGATAGTTAAACAGTATAGAACTGTCTTCTGACACAGACCAGCATCCATCAAAATGCATTTTCAGAAGTTGTTGAATCTAAGTGCTGATAGAAGACACAAATAAACAAAGCTTTGTCTGATGTTCTCAGTCTATTCAACTTGTAAACTGGCCTGTCAGAAATGCGCGAGAAGTTTGAAATGGATATGTAAAAAATGCAGCGCCAATTGATTTTTTTTCCAGTTGTCAAATAAAATCTTTAGGGTAGGCAGGTTTGGCTAGGCAGGTTCGGGTTACCCTAAACAAACAACTTTTTTTAGGCCTTACTAGCAATTTCTCCTTTTCCCATAGTGTTTTCCAGAGTCTTCTGCAACAAAGTGGTTAAACGTCGTTGTTGTTTGGTAATGGAATAAAGCCAAGTAGGGAAGTATTAGTAGACCATGTGTATAATTATTTAACCAAAGTCTTGACCAAAAGATGGAGAAATTGTGCTTAGTAGAGAGCACTCACTCACTGTAAGTGTAATTCACCTTCAGCACACATGTTAATAGATCACTGTGTTTGATTTAATTATTCTTTAGTCATAAATCTTTCTACTTAATTATCTCAAAGAAAAGAATTAAAATGTATTTTTTTCATGTTGTACAATTATTGCCTGCTGTTGCTTTCTATTTGACATGAATCATATATATATATATATATGGAGAAAAGATTTTAAATTCCTTCTTTGTTCTTGTATTCCACCACTTACCTTGAATCATAAAATCCTTGATGACTCGATGAAATCCAGAGCCTTTATATCCAAATCCTCTCTCATGCGTTGCTAGTTCGACAAAGTTATCAACAGTCCGTGGGACTATATCTCCAAACAAGCCAATTTCAATTGTACCCGCTCTTTCTCCATCAATAGCAACATCAAAGAAAACAACTTTTGTTATCTTAGCCTCTTTTAGATCCTTTCCCTAAAAGTAGAGTGAACTCAAATTGAATCCATTGCTGATGTCGCTTTAAACTCGAAACTTGTTCTAAACCTGTCTTGACACCATATGTTCTATGTGAGTACATGTGCAGGCTAAAACTTTGTTAAAACAATTCATAGATTCAATGTATGGGTATTCAGTTGCAAATTAATATTGAAATCATTTCATCCAGAATCTCTTACCAATAACTTTCAATGGTCATCTTGAACAGACTTCTGATTGTAAATAGGAAAACTTGTTGTTTGTTTTCCTTATATTACTACCTGTTTTAACAACCCTGCAGATGAAAATTAAAATAATGAAACCATTACAACTAAAACAGAAATTGTTTAACCAAGCAATTTCTTCATTATTTCATTTAGTTATGTAAAGGAAAGTGTCACTATCTAATCTCATGTGAAATTCCTATCAACAATTTCAATTTGAACCCATTTATTGATAGCTTCACTATTTTGTTGATGACATCTTTGGTTAGCAGACTACATGGAATTTTGATATGATGTAAATTGTAATGCCTTGTGGCTGATATCGATAAAATTGATTGGTTGGCCATCAATGTTACGATTCCATGTTCATTACTTATTGAAGCCAAATCAACTTTCTCATAAACAATGTCCATTTATTACATCTTAATCATAATTTTGCATATAATTTCAAGTTTTAACATTATTTTAAAGCTTCAAATCCGTATTAAGTTTTCAGTTACTTGCTTTCTACGAATATTAAAAATATGAAGTTCTAAGCCCTGCCAAATATCCCACAGGAAAGTCAAAACTCCATCTTGTCGGAGTTTTTGTTGTGACATCCAATTAAACCAAATCAATGGAATGGAAAAACTTGATCCAATAGTTTTCAATGCTAACAACCGAAAGTTATTGTACAGACACATCCTCATATCACCCAATTTACTATGGTTTACTTAGGGTTGGTTCCCAGCACAAGTTCTCTTAGATCCTCTTTGTCAGGCTTGTTATTTTCATTATATGATTATCCTATTATATTCTCCTGTTTATATCTGCCCTATGATTATCATATGTACAGTACCTCCTGTTTATGCTAGTGTTTAGCTAGTCTGTTCTTAAATGAATTGATTAATGGTGCTGAAAGAACCTCCTCAGGAAGGCAGTTCAAGACTCTCGAAATTCTTATTATATGTCATGAATTTTATAAAATGTTGAATTGTGTAAAAAAAAAAAAAAAGGCCAACTGAAATGGCTAAAATAAGTTTTTGGACTTTGAGGTATAAGATAATGTGTTTATCTTTAACCAGGTGTTTTTTGTTGCAAATCAATTCGCCATTGAGTGTTATTTTTTAAAGAAATATTCGGCATTGTTTGGCCCCATTCCCCATCTCTAGCGCAGGGTTTTACATCAAACTGAATTATTGGGGGTCCTTGGGACTCAACTTTGATTATGTTGGGGGTCCCATCATTGAAAATGGGGGTCCGGTCTTTTTATATAAACCATCATACCAGATCAAAAGAAATTTCCAATCTTTTTTGGGGACTGGTTTTTGAGCTTGTTTGGCCTTTTCTGACCCCGAATTACCGTTAGGAGACCGTTCTTTGTCGTTTTCTGCTTTTCTTTAACTGAAATAAGTAATCAGGTCGCCAAGTTTTGACATTTTAAATATCAGACTGATTGATATCATCCAAGTCATAAGCGCGGTTGATTGTAAGAGAAACCATTGAGTGACAAGTGTCTAATAACGAGACGACAAATAACGAGACTGCATTACCCGCATAGTAACACAATATCCATTTGTTTCAACACCCTGCAATACGATTGTTTAAACAAGAGCGCATGTCCTTTCTATTTATAGATAGCCTTCGAAATATGGGAAAACACGAACCATTACGGTAGAAAGAAAGAGTTAGCCTTTGTAGTTTGGACTGGCGTAGTTTGGGATTTTAATGAAAGGCATAACCAACATGGCTGCGTCCCAGTGGACGCAGGTGTAGTGAATTGACGGGTCCTACCTAATGATTTATGCGTATTAGACTCAAGATTTTGCGTCCTGTAAATCCCTGCTAGAGAATATATTTTCCCCCCAAATGTTTGAAAAATTCCCCTCTTGGAAGTGTAATTCTATTTTAATGAGGAAATGTTGAACTTTGAACATGATAATCAAAAAAAGAGCTGGAATAATGTTCTTCTCTCTATGAACTATATATAGCGCTATAACTTTAGATTTTAGATTAAAGATTAGATTCATTAACTGACACAGGCACCATATGGGTCCTCTTTGTCAGTGCCGTACCAACATTTTTTAGTTCAGGAACTTGATTTTGCATGGGTGAAAGTTGTAAAAAATAAAAAAGAATGAAACTGTAGCTGGGGCCGCCAGGACCCCCAGCAGGTCCAGGGCAGAGCCCTGGTGGGGGGATGAGGGGCGTAGCCCCCCGGAAGCTCTTGAAACAAGCCATTTTAAGAGGTGTTGAAATGGCCCTAATGGAGGGTAAAACAACAACATTAAAACTCAAGTTCTTTTTTTAAAAAATCAACAGGTTTAATATTCTTGGATGGTTACCTTTTCTAGCTCTTTTGTGTTACTGTCAGTGTTTAGAAATTTCATTGGTTTTGGTATTGCCTAACGAAGTCAGTTATCTTGTATTTCCTAACGAAGAAAGTTATCTAAACTGATGCAGCTGATTCCCGTAAAGAGAACTTAATGTCGTAAAATGTCTGACTGGTTTCCAATTCGCATTGTCTGTTGATATATAAATGCACCAAAATACGGGTAACCAGTCCTGCAATTTGTGACGTCACTGATAATTGGTTTATTATCAGGTCACGCAGACGTTGCTCGCTGTACTGAGCAGCCGAAATGACTCGATCATGGTGCGAGGATAAACAAAACCTAATTGATTAATTGGGTCCAGGCATTGATTGCCGCCTCTCACGCCCCCACCCCCATATTTTCTCATCAATTCTCAGCAAATCTCAAAAATGACCCCAGGAGATTTTCATAAAACGAAATGCTTATTCTAATCTAAATGACAGTTTCATAAAAAATAAAATAAATCCACTTGGCTTGCTCCAAAGATTGTGTCACAACCAGCATGTTCCAAAGAGTAAAGGGGGAGGAAATAGTATTTTGTCCAAGAACAAAGAGGACACAGAAGCAACCTTACTTTTAAAACAATTCAGCAATGGTTCGTTGCATCAAAATTTCAGTTATTTTATCTTGAAAAAAATCTGATAAAAAAAAAATGCTTATTCTAATCTAAATGACAGTTTCATAAAAAATAAAATAAAAAATCGCCATTTTCCTGTTTGCTTTACAATGAGAAATCAGTTTATCATTAACAAAATAATAAGTTGGAAAAAAAAAACGATATCAATAGAATGTTAGATAAATACAATTACATGTAAATATAGTTTGATTCAATGCTCTTAAAAGTAATGAAAATAACAAAACTGAATAATGACACGACCCATGAGTGCTCGCGAAAACACATGATTTTTACATTTTAAGAATTACAAGACCATCTGAAGATATTAAAACCATTGTGATGGTTATCATTTTAATAAAACAATACTCACAAGGGTGAGAGATAACATCAGAGCCAGAAATATGGCTAAATCTGTATTTATTTTGGACATTACTGACGTGTTGCAGACAACCTTATTTGGAAAGTAGACTGGTTTCCTATTCTTCTTTAGTATGATCATTTACCGTGATGATAACCATGGAACCGGCCAATTGAAAACTTGGCAAGCGTCTTGGTGACGCAGAATCTGACTATTTAGAAATTGGAAAAACCCCAAAACATTTATCGAACAATTTGTAGTTTCCATTTTAAAATGTCTAATAATGGTCGTTACTGTATTTTGTTACAAAGATGTCTCGGCAAGAAAAAGGAGAAAGGACTTTTGAAATCGGGAACATCTAAAATTGAAGTGTTGCCTGGAACGCTTTTGATTTACTTAGATGTTGACCGAACATCGATAAGCCCGAAAACGTACTTTTTAGAAACACTGGAACCTGAAAATGTTGAAGTTCACTGTGAGGAAGATTGCTTTACGGAAGTAAAAGACGAGGAATACGAATATTTGATATCTATACCGACCTGTAACGAACGGTTGAGTGTGTTCTATAACAAGGAATGGTTAGAAGAAGGATTTCGGTTACAAACTGAAGACATCGTGGAAGTGTCCATTAAAGGAGTGTCAGTTGACGTTTTGGGCGTGTTAAAGTATAAAGGGCCCGTTGGTGATGTTCCAGGAATTTATTTTGGTGTACAGTTAATTGTAAGAAAAAGTTTTACTTCGGAAAAGAGCTGATACTTTGAACGTATTTGGTTAAATTTGTATACAGGATTATCACAGATACAACCATTTGAACTTTAGCAAGAACTTGTTTATTCTACACCAATTGTGAAACATGTCCTTTCAACTTATATTCACCACTCTAAGGTCGGCTTCCTTGATTAATAACCAGTACTTACATAAATTGTTAATTGATATAAGGTTGTAAAGTCAACCCTACTTGTCCCTTGTGCCCAGAGGTCGACACACTACCCTTGGACCAGCTCCACAATCATATGATTCTATAGCCAGTCCTGAGTCTTTTCAGTGTGAAATACTCATGGAACAAATACCAAAAGCTTGAGACAAATCCTATTCCATGGATACTAGATAAAATAGCATCCACTAGAAAAGACAATTATTAATCCTTACCTATATTATAGGGTTTGGAAAAGATAAAAATAAGAAAATATATGTCTCTTATGAAGACCAAAAATTTATGGTATTTGTGTCACAAGTTTTGAAGGGAGGGCACTTTTCCGTGATCCCCATAGATATATTATATCAGAATACAAAAAAAGTGACAGTCAATTTTAATGATATAACAATGTTTAGATTTGATTTGTACGCCAACATTCCAGGTCATTTTACATCTAAGTAGATAATGAGAAAAATAACGAGCGCTATTTTCATTATGCACATATTCTATTTTATTTATAATTCAACATATTATTATAGACGAAGACCCAGAAGGAGCCGAATTTCATTTATGTTGATATCTTTATTTTCATCTCTAACCTCTTTTTGTCAGTATGCATTATATTCATATCTACTGAAAATTCTCTAAATACTACCTTCAATTTGGGACTTTTCTTATTACTCTTTTAATGCCACATGCATGAACTGTTATATACCTTCCAGCTATGACCTCTTAGCTTGAAAAGCTTGATCACTTTCAGGACAGTCCAAAGCTTGGTACGAGTGATGGAATCTACAGAAAACACAGATTCTTTCAATGTGAACCAGACAATGCAGTGTTTGTACCGCTACATCGGATCAGGAAGCGTAAAGAACAGCATAAACCTGTGCGAAAACCTCAGACTGAAGGGGAGTCGGCCCCATACAGGCATTAT
This sequence comes from Cerastoderma edule, assembly GCA_947846245.1. Lineage (NCBI taxonomy): Eukaryota > Metazoa > Mollusca > Bivalvia > Cardiida > Cardiidae > Cerastoderma > Cerastoderma edule. The sequence continues at coordinate 26,028,488 of OX401410.1, forward strand.
GGGGAGGTGAAGAACTCCCGACTGCCGGTTAACACTCGGGTTGTTTGGATGAGTGATCACGGAGCAGAGCATGGGATTGTGAAATGGGTTGGAGTTTTACAAGACAGTAGGCGACAGGATGACTTGACCGTCGGAGTTGAGTTTGTGAGTTTCACATATGTTCAACTCTTTCTCTCGATAACAAGTTTTTAATATAAAGGGCATGTTTTAACCTTTAGAAAGCTGAGTAATTTTCTAAACATAGGTTTTTGTGTCGTCTGCTTACCAAAACCTTAAATATCTGCTTAACTTTGATGAAGAAAGATACTCAGAGTAGCAAACAGATTAGATCACAGGCCAGCTGCCAATTAACTTTGAGGCTGGTCAGGATCCAACCTATTTGCATAAGCATGAAGTCAGTTCCAGAACAATACTTGGGTTTTAAGCTGTGTTGACAAAATAATGCAAGTGCTTGTGACAATCAGTTTTTCTTTTCGTGACTGTGAATTTCCTTTCATGTAATTCTTCTTTTTTATGTGGCTCTTATAGGTGGCCTTTTGAAATTTTTCTATATTGGGTATTTGTTGAAGCTTTTTTAAGATATTACAAAGGGGAAATTTTATCTACTTTGGTTGCAACAATTCTAATTATAAAGTCGTCAGCTGCAAAACATTAACTAAATTGTATTCTGGTCCTGTTACACAGACAAACAAGCATTGATGCAGTCTTTGACCCTTTACCAAACGCCAAATTTTTCGGCTGTCCCAAATTGAAAAAGGTTGCATACAAAATTTCAAAATGTGATGAAATTGAAAAATAATATAGGGCAGAAAACATTGTGGGAAAAGGAGAAATTGCACGTAAAGAGCAATTTCTCTACTTCCCACAATGTTTTCAAAAGCCATCGGCAACAAACTGGTCGAATGTCGCTACTGTTTGGTATGGGTTAATGGATGTGTTTTGTCACATTGATATTTATTTCTTATGTAATTTTGCTGCAAATTTCTTTAAACATTAAAAAAAAGTCTTTAAAATGAATTTCTTGGATTTTCAAAAGTTAACTTTCCTTTAACCTCAATGTTTCCAGTAAGTGTTTAAACATATTTATTGTACCAATTATTTCTTTTGTTTTCTTTTTGTAACACAAGTTAGATATAACTAATAAATAAGGTGTTTCATGCCAACTTCAACATTATTGCAGGATAACCCAGTGGGTTCAGGTACTGGTAAATACAAAGATCAGCGCCTTTTTACTGCCAAACAAGGACACGCCTCCCTGGTTCCCATTCTCGGACTGATGAAGGAGGAGGAATTCTTCAACACTTTCAGCGAAAAACCAGATCAATATGAAGCTGGGTGTACGTATTGACAGTCTTTTCATTTTATGGGTGAAATATTCTATTGCTTTTTTGTGTCATTTTCTAGTGAACAGGAAATGCTATTGTTGAAATTGTTTTTGATGTACATTCCCTGAAATTGACTTACATTTTGGTAATAGGAGTAGGATGGATGAATAACGAATAATGATTGTCGATGAATCTGAAGAATATATTAATAGATTGGGTAAAGGCAAAATTCTTTGCTAACTCTTGCCAATAAAGTATTGAGTTGAATTTTATTTGAAGTTTCTGTTAATCATTTGTTAATTATGATAATTCCAAGGCCATCTGTGGGATCCTTTCAAAGGGAGGGGGAGGGGGAGATCTCTCTATACTTTGATACATTTTTTAAATAATTTCAGTGTCTGTTAAAGGCCATGATGTGTTAAGGATATCAAATGTTATGTTGATAATTGGCATCAAGGATATCTTCTGCAAGATAACCACCAGAGCGGAATAATCTTAGTTGTTATATTTACTCGCAGTAAAATATCTGGTTTAACATGGGTCATCTGATTAACTGAAGAATTTTTGGTTAAATTGCATGACATGAAGTCACTCGATCCCTCTGTGCAGAGATTTTATCCATTAAAGTGCTGGAACCAACTTCATGTTTATGCAAACAGGTTTGAATCAGGCCAGTCACTCAGTAAATTGGCGACTGGCCTGTGATCTACCCTGTTTGCTACTCTGAGTATCTTTCCTTATCAAAAGTTAGCAGATATTTAAGGTTTTGGAAAGCAGATGACAGAAAAATCTGTTTTTGGAAAATTGCCCAGTATTCTATGGGTTAAATACTGGAAGGCTGATGGTTCTACAAAATCTGACCAAGTCCTATTAGTACTTTTATCTCAAGGTCCTTTTCTACACTTACAAGTATGGCATTGAAAATGACCTAAAACTGATAGCAAACTGTCAAGACTGCAAAATGTAAAGACTGCTCAAAACCTTAAAGAAAGTTATTATACTTATATTTTCATTGTTCCTAGTTAAGGATGATGAAATAGAAGAGCAGAAGAAATTATTGGATGCCGTAGAACAGAACAGGAAACAGGAAGTACGAGAGAAACCCGAAACCAGGGAACAAGACTCTGTTCAGGATTCTGGATCCCAGCCTCATGGGCCCAGTAAACCCAAAACAGGAAGGCAGGGAATCAATCCTTTATATGAGTACAGTCGCAATAAATCAGGTAATCTGCCTGCAAAGTGAGGTGATAATGTGATGTTTGATTTTTGTGACATGTCCAAACTGAAAGCAACAGCAGACAGCCAAGAAATATGTGGGGAAATTTTTAACTATAATATTAGGTAGAAACCAATGTGACAAAATGATTAAGTTTCCTACAAGATCAGTTTGCCACAGTAGCTTCTGGCAATAATGTCAATGGAGTAAAGGGTCTGGATGCCTTTAAAGCCATGATTGATTGTATATCTAAATCTTCATTAATCCTTATAGTGCTGGAACCAACTTCATGCTTGTGCAAGCAGGTTAGATCCAGGTCAGCCACCAAGTAAATTTGTGGCTTGCCTGTGATCTAACCTGGATGCTTCTCTGGGTATCTTTCCCCATCAGAATTAAACAGATATTTAAGGTTTTGGAAAGCAAAGACACAACAATCTGTCTTTAAAAAATTACCTATCATTCTAAGGGTTAATGGTTTAAGTGTTAAACAAGATTGGCTTTAATGGAGATTTGGCAGGAAGTTGATCATAAAAATGACACACTAGAATTGTATTGCGTTAAAAATGCTTATATAATTAGCCTAATTAAGTAACTTTTAATTAGTGTCCACAAGCTCACATCAAAGAGTATTGGTTCAAAGCTGAATATATAGTACCTTTTGCTAATATTCATATCAAGTAATTTATATTTTTCTCAAGGCTATTTCAAAACAAATATATCAAAGGCATATGCAACTAAATTTATGTGTATTCAATAACTAAGCATCTGATTTCAAGAAAAGAAAAAAAAGGAAAAGGATCATCATTGCTTTTCTAAATTGTCTTATGCTAGAAGTTTGTTTGTTCATTCTGCCATAATGAATATCATCATTATTGAAAACTTAATATATCATTTATTAATGACAGAATTCACTTTGACTTGATGAATTTCTGTTATTCTGAGAATTCCAATTATTGTACTGAGAGGATTTCTTTTATAGTTTTATTCCAGAATGATTAAAATGAATTTTTAAAGCAGATTTCATAAACATTTCTTTTTATATCATATTTAAGAAAGATTCTTTTTTAATCAGTTTGATGAGAATTTTGTCTCATAACCGTTTGAATAGATTCCCATTTGTTTTTCTGCCCACCTAGATTACCTAGAAGAAGGGTTAGAGAAAACCTATTTTAGTGGCAGTAATAATTCATCACAAAGAGGCAAGACTTTACCGGAACCTGATCCAGATCTTGAGGTCGGGTCGCTGGTTGAAGTGATGTCATCAACACCGCTTTACGGGCTCATCCAGTGGATTGGTCATTTACCTGATCAAAAAGAACCCAAAAAGCTGATTGCTGGGTTAGAAATGGTAGGTGGAATTTGTGATTGAATCAGAGTTGGAGAAAAGGTATTAGAGCCTACTAGATGCAAGTTTTCAAAAAATCCTTTGCTGTGGAAACTCGATAGAATTGTCTCATTAGAGGGGGTGTTTCAGATCCTTTTTTAACCCTTTACCAAACACCAAATTTTTGACTGTCCCAAATTAAAAGAGTTTGCAGACGACATTTCAATATATGATGAGAATGAAAAGCAATCCTCTGAAATGGGAGAAAACATTGTGCGAAAAGGAGAAATTGCTCGTTAAGAGTGATTTCTCCTTTTCCCATAATGTTTTCCAGAGTCGTCTGCATCAAACTGGTCAAATGTCGTTATTGTTTGATAATGGGTTAAGCATAGTTGTGAAATTTTCTTTGGTGTATTGTATTTTGTTCATACTCAGTAATAAATCGTATTTTGTTGATAGTTATCTAGGACAATATTAATGAGTACCAATAATATAGGGTTTAGAGAAGTAAAGAAGTCAGTCACCCAGCATTTATACCTGTTCTCTTGACCTCTGATAACTCAGACAAGATAATGCTAAATGGAAAGGAATTAGAAATGAAGGAAAACTGAATCACTATCTTCCTATCTAGACAGATTTGCAGCAGCCAACATTAAGACCAACTACCAAATTATTTTCCTAAAAATAAAATACAAAACTGATTAATTCTAATTCCACTGGCTTGCCAATATAGATATCATCGAAAAATCATCATTGAAACTGCACAGATATACCTTTTAAAGCTTTATGTAAGGTAAAACTTACCTGACATTGATCTCCAATGTATAATTATAAGCAGACATCAAACTAACAAAGTGACCCATTAACCATTGAAAAAGTTATGGTTTTCATTCAAATAATAAGCAACTCATACAAGGCCATTTTCTCCTTTTATTAGTATACTTTCAAATGCCCAAATGTTTTCTGCTGCAAAGGCAGTTAGAGTTACCCACATATTATTTCTATTTTTATCGAACACAGGAAGAAGAGATATCTGCCGGGACGGACGGAACTTTCCAACAACATCGAATGTTCCATTGTCCCCCGCGAAAAGGATTCTTTGTACCGTTATATAAATGTCGGAAAGATAACAGGTTCTCAGACTCAAAACCAAACAGGTTTCCTACCAGCTTGTCTGATGTTAATTTCGGCAGTACCGAGACTCCTGATTTACCGGGAACTGTTTCCCCACCCGATTCTCTCAATGACTTCTCAGTCGTGTGTGGTAAAGGTCGGGGAATTCAAGGACATCATAACTCATGTTACATGGATGCGACAGTGCTAGCTATGTTTTATTTCACTCCTGTCTTTGACTCGATTCTTTACCGTCCACGGAACCAGAATGATTTAGAGGAGTATGATGACATACAGCAAGTTTTAAAGGAAGGAATAGTTAATCCTTTGCGAAGGTATGTAGAGTTCAAAAGAAGATAGGTGTTTTCTATTTCTACATTTTTCATTCCTTCTCTAAAACCTGTATTGTTTGGTGTCCTTGGGGATTTGAATAGAGAGATAGAAATGATTGGAATGTTTTCTGTTCTTATTTGTTTTTATTTCTACTCTAAATCCTGCCTTTTAATCCTTCTAATGCTGGAAATGATTTCATGATTATGCAAACAGGTTGGATCACAGGCCAGCCTCCAAGTAATTGGCTGCTGGCCTGTGGTCCAACCTGTTCGCTACTCTGAGAATCTTACCTCATCAAAATTAAGTAGACATTTATAGTTTTGGAAAACAGAGGACACAAAAATCTATGTTATAGAAAATCACTCAGTATTCTAAGGGTTAAGATAATGATGGGTATGATATGAAGGAGCAAAAATATGGGAACTTTTCTTTTTATACTGTTTTATTCCTTCTCTAAATCCTGCATTATGGAGTATCCTGAGGGTCTTGAAGACGAATAAGCATAAATTTGAATATTCAATGTTCTCAACAAGAACTAGCCACAGGCCAAGATGACCATTTCAAATTTTGTTTTGGGCTGTTCAAATTCGCGGAGATGTGTTCCCCACTCAATCTGGTGGCCCTCAGACCCCCTTTAAGTGCTCTGTTCAGATTTTCTTTTGGTCTGTTCTACCTATTCTTGTTGAGAACACTGGATATTGTATAGATTTGTGAAGACTACATTTAAAAGACCACATACGCCTCATATCATCAAAATGGAAAAATAGTAAACAATTTTAATTGTTCCAAAATGTGTGGTTTTGGAGATGCAGCTTTGAATTTTTACAATTAGATGAAGCTTTTTATATTGAGCAGAAGGAAAATACTAAGTGTTAAAGGACAATCCTCATGTACTTTTCAAACACAACTTTTAAAGGTCGCCTATAGGGGAGACATGGATTTCTGAAATGTTTTGGTAAATAGTTCCCCCGTTGTTAATACATGATGCATTTAATTATGTTGCCAACAATTAGGAAAAAAATGAAATTATTTGCATTCTCACATGTTTTCTGTTTAAGGCATCATTATGTGCGGGCAGATAAAATGATGAAACTACGGAAATTGTTGGATAAAGTTGGGAAAATCCCAGGCATGATGAGTGAAGAGAAAGGTCAGTGATTTACTTTACCCTAATCCATTAACAAACAATCAGACATTTGACCAGTTTGTTGCAGATGACTCTGGAAAACATTGTGGAAAAAGGAGAAATTGCTCTTAAAGAGCAATTATTGCTCCTTTTTCCACAATGTTTCTGCCATATCAGAAGATTGTTTTACAGTTTCATCACATTTTGAAATTTCGTCTGTCAACTCTTTGAATTTGGGACAGTGGAAGATTTGGTGTTCGGTAAAGGGAGGGTTAAAATAGAAGGTCAACACAGCTACTCCATATTTACCCACTTTATCGCACATGCAGCAAAAACCTTTAAAACCACAATATCAAAAGATGACAATGTCTGCTTTAGGATGTTGCAAATGAAATGATATTTTCTCTGTTCAATGATGTTATCTGCTTTTGCTTTGAATTTGGACCAGACACAGACTTTTACATGAGGATTAAATCAATCAACCCCAAACCTTATATACAAGCGCTTGAAGGATTTAGCAGCAGACAACATTCAAAACTAGCATAATTAAATTACCCTTTTCTCTAGAAGAGAAAATTCTGCTTTTTTCATTTTGTTTAAGATGTTTGATAAACCCTTTATTTGTCAATGAATACATTTTGTCAGTTTGATGATGTTTTCATGTCAAATTCTGTAAACAGTTGAAAAATCTAACTTCTTAAAATAGATCATCATAAAACCCAGGTCATGAAATGTGTGAGTCATCAGCTTAGAGTTTCAGTTTTGTTTTACACTTTAATTCCTGTTGAATTTACTCTTTCTATTTTAGGTGGAATGTAATGCTTAATGGCTTCCACTACCTAGATCAGATATTAAACACCTATTTAATCATTTGTTAAATATGGTTTCGACACTGTTTTAAGCGAAGCATTAGAAGAAAATGATCAAATACAAATAAAAACATTTTCATAGCAACATCATGTAGATGCCATTGGGACTAAAGGCTTACCCCTTTACCAAATGCCAAATTTTTGACTGTACAAAATTTAAAGAGTTTGCAGACGACATTTCAATATGTGACGAAATTGGAAAAATAATCTTCTGATAGAGCAGAAAACATTGTGGGAAAAGGAGAAATTGCTCATTAAGAGCAATTTGTCCTTTTCCCAAAATGTGTTCCAGAGTCACCTGCAACAAACTGGTCAAATGGCGTTATTGTTTGGTAATGGGTTAAAGGTTCTACATGATTTCATATTTTTGTTCTGCTGAAGCAGGAATTTGAGAATGAGTATTCTGGATTTGATACCCTAGCCCTGCCAATATCTTTAATAATATTATTGTAAACAGTCCTTAGGAAAGAAACTTCAATGTGTTCCTGGAGTGGTACATTCCTCAACCAACACAAACAAGTGAACTTGCCCTGTCATTAAATTGAAGCATTCTAATTAACAGTATAAGATAGAAATGTAACTGAACAGAATTAATACAAACACATTATAAAATAGTCTGACAATGTACTATAGTCTTCATAAGCCTGAGGCATAATTCCACATTCCAACAAAACATCAGCATATGATTTATTCATGTTTTGTAACATTCTTGATCTCAAACCCTTCCCTACCTGTCCCTCTCTCCTTTAACAGACCTGTTTAGAAGCATTAAATCATGACAAAAGGAGAAAAGTCTGCTTTTATTACAGTGTTGTCAGAACTTACTGATCCATAAGGAAGCTTCAGATTTGGGACTGGTGTTGTAAAGACTGATTATTCATTTTCAGGAATATATTGAAATCAAACAATGAAGAAAAAACAGTTTTTTTCAATGTCATTAAGTTGTCTTTTTACAATAAGTATTTATCAAGAATAATAAAAGAAAATGTTCATTCCAATTGAAATTCTAATCTCATAGAAAAAATAGTTGTAGTTAACTGTTTATTTATCTTACATCAATTTTGTTTTCCGCCACATTCCAGATCCAGAAGAATTCCTTAATCTACTGTTAAATGAAATAACAAAAGCAGATCCATTCTTAAAGATTAGGTGAGTTAGTCTCTTCAGGGAACCGTTTTACTAAACAACTTAAGGAAAATATTTGCATAAGTAATAATTGATAAACACGGATAGTATCTTCAATGAAAGTACAATATTACAATGTGACACGTCATTAGAAGCGTCTTGGAGAGACGAAAGGAAACTTAAGGAAAATATTTGCATAAGTAATAATTGATAAACACGGATAGTATCTTCAATGAAAGTACAATATTACAATGTGACACGTCATTGGAAGCGTCTTGGAGAGACGATTCCAATGATGTGTTACTTGCAATATTACTTAGCACAATATTGATAAAAGAGTAATTGTTGTTTTAGACTTACGAAAATCTTAAGAGTAAACTGTTTAGTAAACCGGTACCCCCTTTAGACTCCTTTTATTCCACTAGTAGATATTCAATCTTGAAATGCCTTAGTTTTCCCTCATGTATATAAAGACCCAGAAAAGATCCACTCTTTCTGGATATTTAATCATTGAATTACAATGTACTTAATTTCCTCTATCAAATGTTAATTAACATGTACACATTGAAGTAGATAGAACATATTCCTGTACAAATGTTTTGTTTTATCTGCCTGTATTTATTTTACCCAAAGATTTTAAGATTGTTTTTGGAAAAGCGAAAGACTGCCCAAGAAGTAAAATTGACACTTATCAATTCTTTGTTTGGAAAGCCTTCTTATATTACACTTTAAAAAAACTATCTTGCATTTTTTTTTTAGCAAAAGTATAAGTTACTCTGGCCATTATTGAGCATTGTCTTTTTCCCAATAGTAATAAAAAGTATCTATGATCAAAAGAAAAGCTTCAAACTCTCCTTTGATTTTGAATGCTGTCTGTCAACTTTTTCAATTAATGACAATCCAATGATCTGTTTATTCATGATGCTACCTTCCTTACTCTTACGCCAAACATCACATTGTGGATGTATCCATTTCAATCTGATCTTGACCTCTGGTCCTACATATAGACACACATACAAGAGGCCAACTCATTCTGGATATGGATCAAAATCCACGAGTAATAGGATCTACCAAATAGTTATTGAAATACTGCATACAAAAGGCTTCTCAAATATTAGACTGGGAACTGGTCTCTCATCTTTTGAATATAGAGACCGGTAGAGTATAAATCGACCAGGCAGGCAGAATTCTGGCTGGTAACAGACGGAATGAAAGCAGTATGCTGTTAGAGATAAACATTTGTCAGTTCAAAGTAACCGTAAGAAGAAGTTACCTATACATAAATGTTTGTCAAGATGTTTCAGAATGGGAGATTTGGGAAAATTATTGATACAAATCAATTTCTGATAAGTAGCTGTGTGTTTCAATTTTCACAAAACAATGGCTGAGGGGAAACAGCCTTTTAGTTGCTTCCTGTTGTTGTTGTCATATATTGGAACATTGCATCCTGACTGATCAAATCGCTCAGAATTTGTAGGCTACTCATTGTCTATTTTGAGAACATAATGGGGCCAGTAGACAGTGGGGAACCAGTATGATTATATATGATAATATTATGATATATTATCTTTTTCCTCCGTAGTTCTGGAGACAGTCAGGAGACCCAGCTGACATATTTCTATCAGTTAATCATGGAGAAAGATGAGAGACTTGTACTGCCCACTACGCAACAGCTGTTTGAACTCTCCTTCTTACAGATGGGGATCAAACTGAGAGAGGTATGTTGAGGTTCATGCAATACTTAAGCAAGTGGTTCAGGAAAGTGAAGAGCTTTCTATAGTCTTGCTTCAAACCCTTGACAAATATTTCATTATGTCATAACCATCACATTACCACCATTGCCACATCTTTGAGTCTTGCAGCAGACGACTTTCAAAAAGCATTGTGGCAAAAGGAGAAATTGCTTGTCACAAGCAATTTCTCTTTTTGCCACAATGCTTTTTCAATCTTTTCATGTATCACAAGAGCAGAACTTAAAGGGGTTTTACATGTTTAAAAAGCTTTTTTAAGGTCATCTGCTGCAAGTTAAAAATGATTTCTGCAGATGGTAAAGAGTTAAGTCATGTTTATTATGCAAACTACACAAACTGAGATCAAACTGCCAGAGGTATGTTGTGGTTTTAATGCAAGACAAAAGTAAGTCCTTTACAGACAAGAATTTAAGGCCTAATATTGTCGTACATTGAAGCCTTGAAATATTTGCCTAGTGCTTTGTTATTCTATGCCACCTGTATAGCAGCAGTTCTAACCTTTTTGCTACCAGATGGGAATTGCGCTGAGAGAATTAAGTTGAGGGTTCAATGCAGTTCACTTTAGTCTTTAACCGATCCCATCTATTATTATCCCCAACACCAAGCGTTATTATGCCAACTATACAACAAATGATCAAATGCATTTTTACAGATTAAATGGAGTGTATGGCTTTTTCTTGTGACGGACTAGGACAATTTGCCATTGGATTTTGCTATGTAAGATGTTGTAAACATGAAGAAAGTCACCCTTCAGAAGCAAAAATGGAAACAGTTTATTGATTTGTTACAATGGTTTTTTAAGTACTTTACCCTTAGAATGCTGGGTATTTTTAAAAAATTAGATTTTTGTGTCATTTTCTTTCTAAAACCTTAAATATCTGCTTAATTTTGATGAGAAAAGATACTCAGAGTAGCAAACAGGTTAGATCAAAGGCCAGCCACCAATTTACTTGGTGGCTGGCCTGTGATCTAACCTGTTTGCAAAAGCATGAAGTTGATTCAAGCACTATAAGGGTTAAGTCTTTTGCAGAATAGGAGTCAAGGAGAATTATTAAGGATTTATGGATTTATTCAAAGGATTATCAAGTTTGTTTTTATTTTTATTTTCAGATTCCCTCATGTTTGATCATACAAATGCCAAGGTTCGGTAAAGACTATAAAATGTACAAACGAATTCTACCCAGTCTAGAGCTAGACATTACTGATGTATTAGAGAATGGTAAGAAAATGGCATCAGCAGTTTACTAATACATTTGTATCTTACAGATAGAAGTATTCACCCCCTCGGTAGAGTTTTACTTAACGACCAACGGAAAAAATTGGCGTTAATCACAATATTTCAATGTAACACGTCATTGACTGTGTCTCAGAGACACAATTTCAATGATGTTTGACTTTGCCAAAATGCTTTTCTCTTTAATGATATGAAAAGGAATGTTGTTTTGGACTTACGCGGATTTTTATCAAAGGTTGTTTAATGAAACAGTACCCTGATCTTTATACTCCATTTAAAAAGTTTAAATCTTGGTTTGTTAAGGTTCAGATATTTATCTAATGAATTCTTTCGGCTTAACTGTTAAAGTGAGATAATGCTTGTTTCAGCTCCTTTTGCTTGTCCAATTGAAGCTTATTTTGCATTGATGAAACCACATTGCTATCAAGGTGTATTGCAGGAAACACTTCTGCCCCGTGAATCCCTTTTTGCTTTGTTTAAATATTGTGTATATTTTTTCAGAGATTACAATTTGACTTGTGTACGTGAAATACAACGGAGGGGTTAAATTCTCTACCTGATATGTCCAATTAAAAACCTTTGTTTTATATCATGTTTCAGCGCCCCGTGAATGTATAATCTGTGGAGATTTAGCTGCGTTTGAATGTCAGGAGTGTTATCAGGTGCATGGTGCAGGCCTCAATACAATCGCATTCTGCGAGGGATGCAAGCGAACAGTGAGTAGTGTACTCTTATTGTCCACTCAGATGATATAAAATATATTGGTATTTGAGTCGTTTATTTTCACTATTTCAAAACTATTTAATAAATTCTAATTCAGGGCCTTTTTTCCTTGAATTTGGAAGAGGCCTAGGCCTGTCATTTTTGGAAAATTTTATTACTTAAATTGTTGAATTGCGAAACCTTAAAAACTTTGATTCTTTTGGAAAATTGAATGACTTTAAAAAGATTATGAATTGGGGAGGTGCCTTTTATAGGCCTATGTTATATTACACGAAAAAGTTCTGCCATTTTAAGGGCAATCAGTAGAATCAGATTTACAAATTAAGAATGAAAATGCAGGTGACAAGTTAAAGAGTTAAAACTAAAACTTCTTCCCCAATATATTTTAAATTAAGCCATTCTCCATGATTATAAGAGTAACCTTTAAAGAACAGCAAGCATTATTTTGTCTTTGAAGAATTCCAGACTGATATCAGAGTAACCTTTAAAGAACAGCAAGCATTATTTTGTCTTTGAAGAGTTCCAGACTGATATCAGAGTAACCTTTAAAGAACAGCAAGCATTATTTTATCTTTGAAGAATTCCAGACTGATATCAGAGTAACCTTTAAAGAACAGCAAGCATTATTTTGTCTTTGAAGAATTCCAGACTGATATCAGAGTAACCTTTAAAGAACAGCAAGCATTATTTTGTCTTTGAAGAATTCCAGACTGATATCAGAGTAACCTTTAAAGAACAGCAAGCATTATTTTGTCTTTGAAGAGTTCCAGACTGATATCAGAGTAACCTTTAAAGAACAGCAAGCATTATTTTATCTTTGAAGAATTCCAGACTGATATCAGAGTAACCTTTAAAGAACAGCAAGCATTATTTTGTCTTTGAAGAATTCCAGACTGATATCAGAGTAACCTTTAAAGAACAGCAAGCATTATTTTGTCTTTGAAGAATTCCAGACTGATATCAGAGTAACATTTTCATACTTCATATGTATAATGAGTCTGCCATTTGGAAACCTCCCTTATAAGAACACAATACTAAAGAGACTAAAATGAATTTGCATATTAAACAAAAAAAACTAAAAGATTAGCAAAGGCCTTTCAATCAAAGTCCTTCAAGACTCATAAGCTAATGGCTGTAGTTAATAGAAATGAAGGATTTACTTGACTCTTTCACTTAAATTTAAAAAATTGCCTTAGAACGATGTCAATGCATATTTCAATAATATTTTGTTCAAAATCCCTGTAGAGTCACCAGCACAAACTGAGGTTGAATCACAAGCCAAGACAGATTCGCGCCCCAGACCTCTTCAGAGAGCACTACAGAAGATTGAAGTCTCAGAATGGACAGTCAATTGCAATACCAAGAGAGAAGATGGAGCTGTTTGCTGTGATTTGTATTCAAACCAGCCATTATGTGTCATTCGTCAAGTGCGGTAAAGGGAAGAACTCTCGCTGGATCTTTTTTGATTCGATGGCAGATAGAATGGGTGAGCAAGCTCCTGCAATATTAACCCATTCCCCCATGTGGAAATGAATATGTGACTGGTCCAAATTCGAAGTAAGAGAAGACAACAACAAATGACATGAAGAAAATTGATTTCCTTGATATTGGGAAGAAATCATTTTAATTAAAAGTACCGGTACTAATTGTTCATTAGGTGCAATACATCCTTTTGTCAAAGTGACCTCTAAAGCCTTCTGCAGCAGATGCAGTAATGTGAGGTATAAAAGAGTCGGGGGTACAGTAATAAGAGATAGCTTTTTTGGGTTTTTTTCATCTATTGTGAACCGAGTTCTTATAAATTGGATTTATCACTCTTATTTCTGCTTCCTGAATCATAACCAGTACTTACCCCAAATGAGGATAAATGAAAAGTTGCAATTTGTTATTATAGATAACAATGAAGTAGAATTTTCCACTAAAAGGGATTCTTTTCAATTATATATATTTCATTTTTATATACAGTACATATATTTATATATTTAAGGTGTTGTCGTGGAAAGATGTTAAAAAACTTGTAAAATACAAAACTATTTCTTTTTTATTTTCTGTACTTCAAAACTTTGTTAGAATTTTTCAAAAAATATTTACATGCCTTTTACAACCCAATATAGTGATTATGTATTTCTCTTTTTGAAGGTGAACAGAGTGGTTATAACATCCCGGAGGTGAAGGAGTGTGGGGATATTCTTTCCTGGCTGTCGGATGATCATTACAATGAAATCATCAACAGTCCTGATGACAAACTTCTACCCGAGCACATGCGTAGACTCATCTGTGATGCATATATTTGTATGTATCAAAGTCCGGATGTGATGAAATTTAAATGATGATGGAGAAAGATGTGAAGACTTCTATGCTAAGAATTACATGTCTGTCAATGTTTAAAGTAACACGTCTGTCAACTCGCCTGTGATGCTGATATATAACTCCAGATGACGAAGTTTTAATAATAAGTCTAAGAATGCATTAATTTCTACTCAAAGCTATGCGGTAATATAAATGTTGATAAAGACAGGAAATATATAAGCATTTGTCGAACAGAAAATGTTTTATAATTCAAATGATATATTATTACCAAACGCCTAATTTTCAACTGTCCAAAATTGAAAGAGTTTGTACATTTTAAAAAATGTGATAGAATTGGAATGTAGTGTTCTGATAGGGCAGAAAACATTACGGGAAAAGGAGAAATTTCTCATTACAAGCAATTTCTAGTTTTCCCACAATGTTTTCCAGAATCATCTGCAACAAAGTGAAAAAATGTTGTTATTGTTTTGAAATGGGTTAAAAGGGAAATTGATTGTTCCACTCCATTTCCTGTTTATACTCACATCTAGACTACCGACATTTATAAATAATATGCACATTTTTCTTGCTACTTTTTGTAGACTGCTGATGCTATCAATTTGGACCTGTACCAAATTACCCAATAGGGGAATGGGGTTACATATCTGTAATGCACATGTAGACATAAAAGTTAATTTGATTAATGGGATAGGGCTAAAAATGATGGTCATTACTCATACAATGTACTTTGGTAATTCATCTCTGCTACTGATATAGACATATTAAACAAATATATCCCTAAGTATACATGTTTTGCATGTTATGTTATTTTCAAAATGACAGAAGGAATAAGCGCAAAAATTTGGGCTCACAATGTGCGGCAGAAAAATATCTTTAATGCTGATATGAATGTAATACATATGTATAACAGTTTATATGTGATATAAGTGTAATCTAAATAAGACAATTAAAAAGAGAATTTAAAACTTTTGTGCTAATGCACTCAGATACTTCAATGAGCTTCATACAATGGCAGGTACATACAATCAGATGTGATTAATAGAAATGAGCTGTGCCACATTTTCTGCCACACGTTCATATGTTATTGTTGACACATTGTACATACCATGTTCGATGCAACTATGCATTGAAATATAAGTAACTGCATACATTAGAGATGTGATGCAAGAGGCATTGCTTTTTAGAGATTAGTTTCCGTGTCTCTTATGTTGAGTCTTATACAAAGTGACACTCACATTCATATTCATGAATATGCAACAGTGTGTGTATACAGTGTATTAGTATATTTTTTTATCCATAAGTGTGAAATTAGTTTTGAGATCTATTCCTTAGATTAATTGGGGCCTCCTGAATTTTTTATGATTTAAATAATTAACTTAAACTGTATAACAAACAACAAATGCAAAAACTGTTTTGTTTCAATCACATTTCATTTTAACTTTCAAATGTTCTCTTCTGTGAAAAAATTGCTTTTATTTTGTTCCTTTCGTTATTCAACATTGTATACAAACACTGGTCTTGCATTCAGATTGATGAATGGAGATTGACTTAGTAATAACTTGTTTCTCAATAAATGGAAATAATTGTAAGTTTAGTGTAAACTTAATTATTTTACAGCAACTGTGATACAAGTTCTTACAACTTAGATGGTTCTCACAGTTTTCTCATTTTAATGGCTCATGAGAGATATTTTATACTTGATATTTGTCGTCGGCTGTTTCTTTCAATTTAGACCTATCACAAAATTACTTTCAAAAGAAAGAGTTAAAAAGATATTTTAAGATATTGTATTGTGTCCTAACCATTTCCCACATTGAAAAAGTTTTTTTTGATATTGGTCATCCAACTTGTCTAAGTTAGATACACAACTTGACAAGTTTCCAATTCTGTTATTGCCCCAACACCATACCTTAATGTACTTAGTGTCAGTTTGTTACTTAGTCTGCTTAACCCTTGTATCGCTGGGTAATTTTCTAAAAATTCTTGTATCGTCTGCTTTCACAAACCATAAATATCTGATTAGTTTTGTTGAGGAAAGATACTCAGAGTAGCAAACAGGTTTGATCACAGGCAAGCGGCCAATTTACTTGGCGGCTGGCCTGGATCTAACTAGCTTGTATAAGCATAAAGGCACTTCCAGCACTATAAGGTTGAAGTTTGTTGAGTGACTTTATGGTATGTTATAAACAATATTACTTGTAGTCAATGATTTAACCTCATACCAAATCATTACAATTTTATTATCTTAAGTACATTTGAAGAAACTATTATTATAATAAAGAAATTGTGTATGGTGTTAAGTGTTTTGTCCTATCAGCACAATGGTATTTATCCTAGACTCAAAAAAAAGTAAACATGTAATTGTCATTTACCTTTTTTGTGGTTTTAAATTGCGTTATATTGTTATGTTATATTGTTGTATTGCTTTGCCTGGCCCATTGTAGATGAAAGAATAACCCTTTCTAAATAACCAAAATCGTTGGTCAAGCTGAGTAGAAGCATTGGCATTCTGATGGTCAGCTGGGAGACTACTATTTGTGATCGTATATGGTTGATGAAGGAGTAAATGAATGATTCGGAAATTCTGGTGAAAACGATCCATATTTACAATGATAAATATATTTGTTATGTATAATTGTCATTCCTAAGGACTTGTAGTGGAATTTATTTCATGTTTAACATTTTATTTATTTATTATTGTGAAGAACATATGAATACATGTAAATATATATCAATGAATGAATATACAAACGGCTTGTGTTGTTTCTACAGTAATTTTACCAATACCTGCCATAGAGACCCTTATCCTTAATTGCCAATTAAGTTTATTCTTGTTTCTTTTCCATCCATTATGACAGAAGTTTAAAGCTTCATAAATTCACTCTCAATGACTGATTCCTCTATTATCCAGTACTGTTGTCAATTTGTAGGCTATTCCCCACAAATTTCACCTTGCTGCTAATGAGGAGCAAACTTGGGACCCTCAGTAGAATAGACAGCCTCTCAACCACTACACCACTGTTGCCTGTTTGTACAAAATCAAGTATTTTCTCTCCGATTTTGCGAGAATTCAACATTTTCAGCTTAGTCGTCAGACTTGAAACAATCTTCTGATGTAACTCCAACCTGGGTTCCAAACTCACAAGGACAGGGTTTAAGCGCTGTATTTGTTGAAGGGAATTTGGCAGAACAGGGTTTAAGCCCCCCTGCATTGCTGTATTTGATGAAGGGAATTTGGCAGGACAGAATTTAAGCCCCCCTGCATTGCTGTATTTGTTGAAGGGAATTTGGCAGGACAGGGTTTAAGCCCCCCTGCATTGCTGTATTTGTTGAAGGGAATTTGGCAGGACAAGGTTTAAGCCCCCCTGCATTGCTGTATTTGTTGAAGGGAATTTGGCAGGACAAGGTTTAAGCCCCCCTGCATTGCTGTATTTGTTGAAGGGAATTTGGCAGGACAGGGTTTAAGCCCCCCTGCATTGCTGTATTTGTTGAAGGGAATTTGGCAGGACAGGGTTTAAGCCCCCCTGCATAGCTGTATTTGTTGAAGGGAATTTGGCAGGACAGGGTTTAAGCCCCCCTGCATTGCTGTATTTGTTAAAGGGAATTTGGCAGGACATTTTGGAGCTCTTACCTTGTGCTGTTGAATCCCAGGAAAGCCATATTTACAGTGAAGCCTTGTTTATCCGGACCCCAATAATCCTGATGTCTCGCAATCCGAACGAAATTGTAAGGGAACTGAATTATTTGACCAGTTTGTTGCAGACGACTTTTGAAAACATTGTGGGTAAAGGAGAAATTGCTCGTGACGAGCAATTTCTCCTTTTCCCACAATGTTTTCTGCCAAATCAGAAGATTATTTTTGAATTTCATCACGTTTTGAAATGTCGTCTGCAAACTCTTTGAATTTGGGACGTTCGACAATTTGGCGTGTGCTACAGGGTTATAAGTATACATGTGCTTACAGACTGTTTATGTCTTAATGTGTATGAGGACATGGTCTCCTTCATTAGTCCGGATGATTTGGTCATCCGGAAATTTTGTTGGGAACGGACGTGTTCGGATTAACGAGACATCACTGTATATACATTGTACCTGAGTAATTGTTGACATGGCATCACACCCTGTTACAAGAAGATGATATTGTGACATGACTCCCAGGAAATCCATATTTATATACATTGTACCCGAGTAATTGTTAATATGGCATCACACCCTGTTACATGAGGATGATATTGTGACGTGAATCCCAGGAAAGCTATGTTTATATACATTGTACCCGAGTAATTGTTGACATGGCATCACATCCTTTTACAAGAAGATGATATTGTGACGTGACTCCCAGGAAAGCTATATTTATATACATTGTACCCAAGTAATTGTTGACATGGCATCACATCCTTTTACAAGAAGATGATATTGTGACGTGACTCCCAGGAAAGCTATATTTATATACATTGTACCCGAGTAATTGTTAACATGGCATCACACCCTATTACAAGAAGATGATATTGTGACGTGAATCCCAGGAAAGCTATATTTATATACATTGTACCTGATTAATTGTTGACATGGCATCACACCCTGTTACAAGAAGATGATATTGTGACGTGACCCAGGAAAGCCATATTTATATACATTGTACCCGAGTAATTGTTGACATGGCATCACATCCTATTACAAGAAGATGATATTGTGACGTGAATCCCAGGAAAGCCATATTTATATACATTGTACCCGAGTAATTGTTGACATGACATCACACCCTATTACAAGAAGATGATATTGTGACGTGAATCCCAGGAAAGCTATATTTATATACATTGTACCTGATTAATTGTTGACATGGCATCACACCCTGTTACAAGAAGATGATATTGTGACGTGAATCCCAGGAAAGCCATATTTATATACATTGTACCCGAGTAATTGTTGACATGGCATCACATCCTATTACAAGAAGATGATATTGTGACGTGACTCCCAGGAAAGCCATATTTATATACATTGTACCTGAATAATTGTTGACATGGCATCACACCCTGTTACAAGAAGATGATATTGTCACGTGAATTCCAGGAAAGCTATATTTATATACATTGTACCTGATTAATTGTTGACATGGCATCACACCCTGTTACAAGAATATGATATTGTGACGTGAATTCCAGGAAAGCCATATTTATATACATTGTACCTGAATAATTGTTGATATAGCATCACATCCTATTACAAGAAGATGATATTGTGACGTGACTCCCAGGAAAGCCATATTTATATACATTGTACCTGAATAATTGTTGACATGGCATCACACCCTATTACAAGAAGATGATATTGTGACGTGACTCCCAGGAAAGCCATATTTATATACATTGTACCTGAATAATTGTTGACATGGCCTCATATCCTATTACAAGAAGATGATATCGTGACGTGAATCCCAGGAAAGCTATATTTATATACATTGTACCCGAGTAATTGTTGATATAGCATCACATCCTAAAACAAGAAGATGATATTGTGACGTGACTCCCAGGAAAGCCATATTTATATACATTGTACCTGAATAATTGTTGACATGGCCTCACACCCTATTACAAGAAGATGATATTGTGACGTGAATCCCAGGAAAGCCATATTTATATACATTGTACCTAAACAATTGTTGACATGGCCTCACACCCTATTACAGGATGATATCGTGACATGAATCCCAGGAAAGCCATATTTATATACATTGTACCTGAATAATTGTTGACATGGCATCACACCCTATTACAAGAAGATGATATTGTGACGTGACTCCCAGGAAAGCCATATTTATATGCATTGTACCTGAATAATTGTTTACATGGCATCACACCCTATTACAAGAAGATGATATTGTGACATGACTCCCAGGAAAGCCATATTTATATACGTTGTACCTGAATAATTGTTGACATGTCCTCACACCCTATTACAAGAAGATGATATTGTGACGTGACTCCCAGGAAAGCCATATTTATATACTTTGTACCTGAATAATTGTTGACATGGCATCACACCCTATTACAAGAAGATGATATTGTGATGGACTCCCAGGAAAGCTATATTTATATACATTGTACCCGAGTAATTGTTAACATGGCATCACACCCTATTACAAGAAGATGATATTGTGACGTGAATCCCAGGAAAGCTATATTTATATACATTGTACCTGATTAATTGTTGACATGGCATCACACCCTGTTACAAGAAGATGATATTGTGACGTGAATCCCAGGAAAGCCATATTTATATACATTGTACCCGAGTAATTGTTGACATGGCATCACATCCTATTACAAGAAGATGATATTGTGACGTGAATCCCAGGAAAGCCATATTTATATACATTGTACCCGAGTAATTGTTGACATGACATCACACCCTATTACAAGAAGATGATATTGTGACGTGAATCCCAGGAAAGCTATATTTATATACATTGTACCTGATTAATTGTTGACATGGCATCACACCCTGTTACAAGAAGATGATATTGTGACGTGAATCCCAGGAAAGCCATATTTATATACATTGTACCCGAGTAATTGTTGACATGGCATCACATCCTATTACAAGAAGATGATATTGTGACGTGACTCCCAGGAAAGCCATATTTATATACATTGTACCTGAATAATTGTTGACATGGCATCACACCCTGTTACAAGAAGATGATATTGTGACGTGAATTCCAGGAAAGCCATATTTATATACATTGTACCTGAATAATTGTTGACATGGCATCACACCCTATTACAAGAAGATGATATTGTGACGTGACTCCCAGGAAAGCCATATTTATATACATTGTACCTGAATAATTGTTGACATGGCATCACACCCTATTACAAGAAGATGATATTGTGACGTGACTCCCAGGAAAGCCATATTTATATACATTGTACCTGAATAATTGTTGACATGGCCTCATATCCTATTACAAGAAGATGATATCGTGACGTGAATCCCAGGAAAGCTATATTTATATACATTGTACCCGAGTAATTGTTGATATAGCATCACATCCTAAAACAAGAAGATGATATTGTGACGTGACTCCCAGGAAAGCCATATTTATATACATTGTACCTGAATAATTGTTGACATGGCCTCACACCCTATTACAAGAAGATGATATTGTGACGTGAATCCCAGGAAAGCCATATTTATATACATTGTACCTAAACAATTGTTGACATGGCCTCACACCCTATTACAGGATGATATCGTGACATGAATCCCAGGAAAGCCATATTTATATACATTGTACCTGAATAATTGTTGACATGGCATCACACCCTATTACAAGAAGATGATATTGTGACATGACTCCCAGGAAAGCCATATTTATATACGTTGTACCTGAATAATTGTTGACATGTCCTCACACCCTATTACAAGAAGATGATATTGTGACGTGACTCCCAGGAAAGCCATATTTATATACATTGTACCTGAATAATTGTTGACATGGCATCACACCCTATTACTAGAAGATGATATTGTGACGTGACTCCCAGGAAAGCCATATTTATATACATTGTACCTGAATAATTGTTGACATGGCCTCACACCCTATTACAAGAACATGATATTGTGAAGTGAATCCCAGGAAAGCCATATTTATATACATTGTACCTGAACAATTGTTGACATGGCCTCACACCCTATTACAAGATGATATCGTGACATGAATCCCAGGAAAGCCATATTTATATACATTGTACCTGAATAATTGTTGACATGGCATCACACCCTATTACAAGAAGATGATATTGTGACGTGACTCCCAGGAAAGCCATATTTATATACATTGTACCTGAATAATTGTTGACATGGCATCACACCCTGTTACAAGAAGATGATATTGTGACGTGAATCCCAAGAAAGCCATATTTATATACATTGTACCTGAATAATTGTTGACATGGCATCACACCCTGTTACAAGAAGATGATATTGTGACGTGAATCCCAGGAAAGCCATATTTATATACATTGTACCTGAATAATTGTTGACATGGCCTCACACCCTATTACAAGAAGATGGTATTGTGATGTGATTCATGACGGAACGCCATCATTTGAAAAATGAACAATTTTTATTTGTAAGCATTATTTACTATTAAAATGTGAATATGGTTCTTCACACAGGGATATTGAGTTTATGCCTGTAAGGAATGATGAAGAATGCATTTTTATTGCTATTTTTGGTCATCTGTGGCTTTTTCTGTAATCTGCTACTGCTTTCAGTTTAAACAAGTCACAAATTCAATTGTAGGGAAATGAGTTAAAATGCGTATTTTCAAAGTAAATGGTAGACTACCTTTTAATCAATGATCAGTGTACCTATTGCAATTTAAACAAGCCAGATGGATGTATAACAATACTTGCAGCTTACCCCCTTATGATACACAAGTAAGCAAAACTAGGGAGGGGGTTTATCTGAAACTTTGTCAGCTGTTCTGGGTATTGAACTGTGTTAACCCTTAACCAAATGCCTAAATTTCGACTGTCCCAAATAAAAAGAGTTTGTAGACGGCAATTCAAAATGTGATGAAATTGAAATACAATCTCCTGATAGGGCAGAAACCATTGTGGGTAAAGGAGAAATTGCTTGTTACGAGCAAATTTCTTTTTTCCACAAGGTTTACCAGAGTCTTCTGCAACAAACTGGTCAAATATGGTTATTGTTTGGTTCTGGGCTGAGCAAACTTCTTTTACAATTGAGAAAATCCACATTATGAAGAGGATATGAGCAAGACAAGAAGTATTAGTTGGAGCTGTAAGAGCCAAAAAAAAAAGGCCAGATTGTGCACTTTGTATAAAAGCCCCATATTTGGCACACTGATAGATTAATGTCATTTAAGGCCAGGAGACACGCATGAGAGGCCCTGTCTCCGAAAAAATTTGAGGCCCCAAAGGGGTACCCCAAAAACAGAATATTAAAAGCAAGTTTTTCATTTGTTTCCAAGACAGGCTATTTTGTATTTAATGTAACAATATAGTATGGCACTTTTACAAAATATCAACTAAGCATGAACTTCAAAAAAAAAATCCGTAAACAAACTCGGCTACTTCTTGAATGAGGCCCCTATGGGGAACGCCGTCAAATTATTCATTCTTGGAGCAATATGTTGTCATGACAGCACTTGTAAGACATTGAACCACTTGGATAACTAAGAATCAGTTAAATACAATAATATTTTGTATGATTTTATAAATTTGAATTACCATTAGACACAAGAAGCTGATTTTTGAGGCTCAAATGTGTACCAATAGTACGACTAAAATGCGTAAATTTAGACCATTTATGATTAAAGGCACATCAAAGGAGTACAAATAAATAACTGAAAAAATATATTGAGTTCTTCTATTATGTTCATAAAAGTCATGAGAATTAGTTAAGCAATGCATTGAGACCCTATTTAATAGACTCATTTAAAATAAGTTATTTTGTGCTTGAAATATAGGTGTCTTCAATTCAATCATGTTTATCAACAACCTGTTTGTTTACATATTCAAAATAACGAATTCTGATTGGCCGGTTAAAAATATGTGCATCAACTGTCAAGGTCAGAGGTGAATAATCAGGAAATCTGAATTATAAAACTTGCTTATCTATGTTATTTCTGGTTTACTTTCACATTTCAATTGTGCTGATGGTTTTTTCTGGTAATAACTATTTGAATTTGTCCAAAAGTTTACCAAATAAAGTAGTTTGATATAGCATTAATCTCCTTTAATGGGCCTTTAAGCAAAGGCTTCGATGTGAAATTTTTAAGATCAAAAGCTTTGCACTATTATGTTTATCTTGATAACTGTCTATATCATGTTTTTGGCATAATGATTAAAAAAAAATAACATATTTTACAAAATAATCTTCCCGTTATATTAAATGAGGCCCCAACGGGAGTACCCATTAGGTGTAGTTAATAGTGGACACTATCCATCATCTTGTAAGTCCGTTCAATCTTTTTCAATGTTTTAATGCCTGTGTATAATGTTGAAAGTGGATAGTTAGCATTGTCTCTTTAGTAAACATCAAACTTTGAAAAAATGACAATTTATGATTTTTAAAGTGGGTCATATCTTTGATACCAAATTGAACGTTCAAATTTACTCACATCTTTTGATGGAACATGATGTGAAATGGTTAGCTTTTAAAATTTCACTGCTCTGTTAAGATACTTTTGTAACAGATTTAATTATGTCTTACTTTATCTTAATTTGTGGAGGTCATTTTCATTATTATGCTTGAGAAAATGAGGCCCATTAGGGGTGTAAATGTACATTTTTGACCAAATAATCCTCTCTATAGTTTTAGCCTCAGAACAAAGATAATTGAAAAGAACAGTTTGCTGCAAATATAAATGGAATAAAATGATTTTAGAAAATGATTCTATATTCTATCAGTATTTTGAAAACAACTATTTTGACTAAACTGCTTCATCTGGGTTTGAACATACAACCGGATGCAATCTGCAACTTGGTTACGAAAAACAAACATAGCTACACTCAGTAGCTATTAATCAAATGATATCTAAGTTATAGTTTTCTCATAAACATAAAACAGTTAAGTTTGCTGTTCAGTATCACATGAAAGCAATGTAGAATAAAACAGTTCGTTTAATTGATTATGAAATTCATGTACATTGAACACATCTACATTAATTGGAAACTCTTGGTCTATCTGGCTTAACTTAAATGTAAAACAGTTTTCGGTGAATGTTATGCTCTTCAGTACGCCATTTGTCTATGAGATACTGGGACAGTTACCTCCACAGAAGCACACTTGGGTGCACTGTAAGTTGGCCTTGAAGCGTTTACATCTTCCCATGCAAGTAGACTTGAAATGACACCTAATCGGCTCTCTACAAGCATTAAAAGCTTTTGGCAAGTCTGTCCATCTTGAAACAAACTTACCTTCGTTGTTCCTTATCCATCCCTATTCAGAGGGTGATGGAAGCAGTGGTTCCTTTATCAGCATTTGACCCCACATGTGTCCACTTTGATAAACTGGGAGTACACGGGTATTTTCGAGCTTCGTTAACTCTTTCCGTGGGACTATTTTGCTATATAGCATCACTGTCAGCTGTTCAAGCTTCAATATATGTCTTCTTCTTAGACGGCACAGGGGCTGTTGATACGTTCTTACAAAGATGACGTATGACTGGTGATGCAATTTAAATTGAAAGGGATGATTCATTTCCGATTCCATGGAATGGGGATACAGTGTCATAATCTGTAAATGCGTGCATGAAAAGCATACCCCATAATTCACCCTTTTCAAGTTTTACTGCAATTTTGTGGGCAGGACTGTAGCGAAAATGCTTAGCGAGCTAAATGCAATCCATATACAGCACTCTGAATATAGGCTTGCTAGAGCAATAGCCAGCATCTCTACATCCGTGTCTGATGCTACAATGCAAATATCTTTGCAGTCGCTGTCCATTGCATTTGCTGAATGTTACATCATTTAGTAATCTGCCTCTGGTAAGAGGCTTCAGAACGTGGCCATCGTCGGTGGATAACAATGCTTTGTCATAATCTACATGCATTCTTTCCAGAAAAAGGGAAAAGAAAGTGATAAAACGACGTTTGTATTTCTCATTTCTCAGAAAGCTTTTCCAGTTCGAGAGAAGTATAGTTGTTGCTGGTGATACCTTGATGGAGTAGCCACTTCCTCTACACTTCCTTGAGTGCGCTTTCAGACTATCTTTTTAACACATTCAACACAACAGTAATCCTGTTAACAGTTTGTAACTGCTTATGGACATATAAGATACACAATTACAACATAGTCCTCAAGACTGTGAGTTTGTTCAATGCAAACTTTGGATCCAAGGATTGGACCAGTGCTGCACTATCAATTACTTTGCAGTCAAAGTTGGGGCCAGCTTCCTGTGTTCCCTCATATGTTTCTTGCAATGGTAACAACTGATCGGACCAGGCATGGTTTTTGTGACAGAAAAGAAATGTCTAGACCTCTGTCCCTGTTTTGATAAGAAATGTACATCATTGAAAAAGCTCGATGTCTGTTTTCATTGTTTGCATTCTATCCTTCAACTTTTAACGCTTGCTCTGAAAACAATTGGAAACAATCTAGCTCTTGCATGATAATTAAGGGAATATAAAGTTGCATGAAGGGCTTCAGGTACAATTTTAAAGAAAATGTACATACCAGTGCTGAGAATAACCTCTTAATAAAATAACAAAAATGATCTTACATACAGTTGAATACAAATTATTATCTGTCACACTTAAAATAAATGATACTTAAAAAAGTGAAAACTATTCTATTCAAGTACCCTATTAAGGCCTCAATAATTATTTGTTGCAATATCTGCACCCATTTTCTCATGAAAATGAATTAATTAAGCTTGAACGACAATCCGCTTTAAAAAATATAAGAATAAAAGTATATTAACTGCTTATATCAAATACAGGTAAGTACAAGTAAATTATTACTTAAAAAGGCCCTGGCCTCAATGTTTTTAGAGACAGGGCCTCTCATGCGTGTCTCCTGGCCTTAAATGAAGGTATAGAAATATAAATACCAGTGCTGAGAACATCCTCTTAATGGAATAACAAAGAATGATCTTACATACCCTTACACATTATTATAACTTACACTAAAAGTGAATGAAGACTTAAAAACTGCAAATTATTTTTTATTCAAGTACCCTATTAAGGCCTCATTAGTTGCTAAATGCAGGGCCTCATAGACATGCCTCTCACTTTTTATAACTGCAAATCCTTGCAGATTATATAAGCATGTTATATGGGCTGCTGTAAACATTAAATGTGACACTAGTGTAATTCTAGAGAGAAAAAACAATTGAAAAAGTCATATTTTCGGGGGAAAAAAACCTTTTCGGGCCTCATTTGATACACCATCTGCACCCATTTTCTTATGAAAATGAATTTATTTAGATTGAACATCAATATGCTACAAAAAAAAAATAACCACTTTTATCAAATAAAGGTAGGTACAAGTAAATTACTACTTAAAGAGGCCCTGGCCCCCCTTTGGAGCCTCAATATTTTGGGAGACAGGGCCTCTCATGCATGTCTCCTTGCCTTAAATGAAATGTATTGACCCCAACTATAAGTGTGTCAAGTTTGGTGCTTTTATACAGAAGTGCACAATTATTGCTCTTGGACCAGACTATATGTGTTTTGAGGTATAAATAAGGCTGTTGAACTCCTTATGGACACGCATGTGTTTTGGGGGCCTTCATGGCCTAGTAGTGGTTAGAGTATTACTGAAGTTGAAAGAAAAAGACCCCTCTCAATATAGAACTAAAAAGCATGGTGGGATAAAATTGAATTCCATAAAATGTAGTCTGCTGTGCAGACTAACAAAATGCTGATGGTTTGACACATCTTGACCGAGCCTTATAGGCAGCTAAGTTATGGGGATCTTCCTTAATCAGGGATAAGCTGGGCATGGCTTTATAATTGAAAAACTGTTGAAGCCATCTAAAAAATCAATATAAGAAACAAAAACTAATGGTTGAAGAGAGAATCTCTATATACATTAATGAGCGTACATGCTATAACAGGGATGAACTCGCCAGCAGAGAGTGCTCATACAGGCAATACAATTTCTAGAGTTTCTAATTGACCATTGATCTTTCTCCATCTGTCAGCAACATAAAACTGTATAAAACTTAAAATGTGGCAAACAATTGCCCTTCTTATATATCTTCCATACCATACCTTCTTCTTGTTCAGCAAATAAGCTTTTACATGGCGACTTATTATCATGTAAACTGGGAAAGGTGTTGTCCCAATTATCAAAACAAGACTTTTAGTGTCTGATGTCATCTTTCTCATTTCTCCATTCATACCGCCACATATTTCATCAAAAAACAATAGGATGCCTTATATTGATAATGATTTCCCATTATGAACTCTTTGTGCATACCAACCCACTAGATCTGATAACAGAGACATGGTCCACTAATAGAGTACCTGCTCAAAACTCTTTCCATTCCTATTAAATGTGTGTAGGCAATGAATGAAATTGTGGGTGACAGTGGAGCAGTGGAAGGTCATCCTCCTCTTGTACTGAAGGGCCCAGGTTTGATCCCCCTAAGTGAGGACGGGAAGATTGCTGAGACTAGCCCACAAATCAGCATGAGTATTGATGTAGTATCAAGGAATC
The DNA here is from genome assembly GCA_947846245.1 of Cerastoderma edule. Classification (NCBI taxonomy): domain Eukaryota; kingdom Metazoa; phylum Mollusca; class Bivalvia; order Cardiida; family Cardiidae; genus Cerastoderma; species Cerastoderma edule. Next base: position 26,057,142 of record OX401410.1, read on the forward strand.
AGTCATAGAGATTGAACTAAAAAGGCATCAAGCTTCTGTCACAATCAATTTAAAATAAATAAGTTTAAACTAATGAAAGAAACTCATATATTATATCAAAATGAATTAATCTTTCTATTAACTGGACAAATAAATCCATTAATATTACTTCCTTGAACCATGAAAGCAAAATAATTTTGTTACCAAGTCATAAATGTGAGGACAGGAGAGGGAAAAGAAAATGTAAAAACCAATAAAACTTAAAAATTTAATTTTTACATATGCAAGAAACTTACACAAACTTGACAACAATGACACATGATATACAAAGAATAAAATCATAATCATGGATATCAAACAAAGTCAAAGACTGAACTAAAAAGGATAGTTTTGTTATGTGAAAAAAAACTAACTAATTAGCTAAACACATGATGTAATTAATCTACGGCAAACAGCATGTAGAAACGTTTAACTGCTTCTTTCTTAAATCTATTCAAGAAGTATTAGCAATTAACATGAAATATGTATGAGATTTATCTGAAAACTTCTTTGCCCATTAAAAACTCGATCGTTTCAGGAAAGGACATTATAAGTTATTTAAGGAGAAGAAAATCTTGCAAAAATGATTAAATGTTTATCCAAACTGTGGACTATCACAACTTTTTGTGTCCTAATCAGCAGACAAATTATGAAAGCATTGTTTAAAATATAGAAATTGCTTTTGTAGATTCGCCTAATTTCTCAAACTTTTTCTGTACTGCTTTGTACCGTCATGTACAGAATGTTTCTATTGTTTTGTTTGAAAGAAACCATTGCGACAAAAAAGAACTTTGAATTTTGCTCATCAAGAACAACTTTTTCTACCATACAATCATTTCTTATCTACGCTTAAGGTGTACTTAATTGTTTATATATTGAGAAAAAAATTGAAAAAAAAAACACATATGACAAGCTCTAGATAAAATAATGAAGAATCAAAAGAAAAATGGGGTAATTAAAGAAGAGTTGTTAGGGGCATATGCCGTAGAGGTCATTATATGTGCATAAGTTATCAACACCAACAAGGATTCATAATTAAGATATGGCAACAATTGTAAAATTCAATGGATCATAAATGAATATAGACATTGATGCACTAAGGAGATCAGCATTTCACTTCTTATCCAACCACAACTTCTAAACCTTTCAGCTGCATGAATATCATATTTACCATTATTATTGATGACAAAGAAAAACAGTTTAAACAATAATTGTTTTAAATATCATATTATGAAAAGTTAATCATTGCAAGAAATCAATGGTATTTAATGAAAACAAAAGAATATTCTATCAAAACTAAAATGGTTGTAACTTGAATACACATCCATGTGGCCTACCAGGATTATCCATTAACCCTTTACCAATCGCCAAATTCTCGACTGTCCCAAATTGAAAGAGTTTGCAGACAACAATCCGAAATGTGATGAAATTGGAAAATAATCTTCTAATAGAGCAGAAAACAGTGTGGGAAAAGGAGAAAATGCTCATGATGAGCAATTTCTCCTTTTCCCACAATGTTTTCCAGAGTCGTCTGCAACTAAGTGGTCCTTACTGTTTGGTAATGGGTTTAAAAGTACTAATTAACAAATCTAATGAATTCACGTCATTCATGATATGGATAACAGTTTCAATTTACTTTCTTTCTCTGCTATAAGGTTATTTTCCTAACACTTAAGCTTCTTTTCCATTAACATTTTCTTACATGATTCATTGTCTTACATGATTTATTGTAGAGGAATCTTATCAGTCATGATGTAAGTGCAGGTCAATCTACGTTGGCAATAAAGATTGTATAAGATCCTGATCAGCCTTTAAATTCATTAAGTTTGATGAGGAGCTTTAACCCTTTACACCATTATACCTCACTTTGATTCATCTGCTGCAGAAGACATGACCCTCAGAATGCTGGGTAATTTTCTAAAAATAGATTTTTTTGTTGTCTGCTTAACAAAACATTATATAATTACTTAATTTTGATGAGGAAATACCCAGAGTTGCAAACAGGTTACATCACAGGCCAGACGCCAATTCACTTGGCGACTGGCCTGGATCTTACCTGTAATCATAAGCATGAAGTCGGTTCCAGCACCATGAGGGTTAAAGCTACTGTGACAAAAGGATAGAGTACTCCTTCTTAGCTTTTTATCCTTCTGACACAGTGATTTCAAACCAATATCACAGAGAAAGTTTTTGTTTTTTGTCGTCTGCTGATGCTATTAATTTGGACAAGTCACCTTTGATGTCTCGAAAAGGTGATTGGTTAATGATGTAATCACAAACCAGAGTACTTCGCTCATAATGGCAATATGCTTTCAAGCTACCATCATACACATTTAGTCTATTTTTTAATATGGGTTCATATCATATCAACATCATTTCAGTTAGTAGCGATGCCTGACACTTAATGGTGGAGGAAGACCCCATACTCAACTGCCTATAAGGGCTGGTCAATCCAGGTAGAACCTTGGGACATGAAAATCAATATCCCTCATCAGGATTTGAACCCATGCAGAGAGGGGCCATGTGATTTCAAGTTCTGTTCTCTAACCATTAGGCCACGGAGGCCCCTCTATTTAATCTTTATTACCTTGATACAACTACAAAACACAGTCAGTCTATAATTTCTTCAATCAACTATCTGTAAGTCAAATGCAAATGAAATCTAATTGAATAATGGGAAGGCTATGAAGCATATATTTGGAGCATCAGCATATGACAATGTTAATTACAAGAAATATTAAAAATTATTTGATTACTTTGAACGAGAAATTAGAGAATAGAGAAATGGACTACCCCCACAAGATAAAGCAAAACTTTGTCACAAATTATAATAGGCTATAGGCATAGATACAAATCAAACATATCGCCTAATCAAAGTATGTGCACAACAAGTGGAGAATTTTTGAAAAAAATAGACATAAAAATCATCAAATGGATAAGAAATATAAACACAGAATAATGAAATGAAATAAGAAAAAGTTACAAAAATAGAGGATTTAATTATTGTTCATAATCTTAATTAAGAGAAAATATTTCATAGATGACTAAGAAGTGGACAATCTTAGATCTCTTCTTTTTGGGAGCCAATCAACAAACTATAATGACTATTTGAATGAATGGTACAAATGAAAGGATAATTGTAGACAACAATGAAAAAAAAACCTACATCTACTTCTAACTTTGTGACCATCTTTAGTTCCTAGGGCCATAACATGTCCTAAGTTCACCCTAATATATATGTACAACATCATTTACAAACCATAAATATCTTCTCATAAGACAAACTGTTTCAATGCTACATGTATTCAATACATTACCATATTTTGACATCTTGCAGCAGACGACTTTCAAAAAGCATTATGGCAAAAGGAGACAGGCAATGTCTCCTTTTGGCACAATACTTTTTCAATCCATTCACATATCGCAAAAGCAGAACTGAAAGGTTTTTCACATGTGTAAAGGTGGTTTTACTTTAGTCGTCTGCTTCAAGTGAAAAAATGTTGTCTGCAGATGGTTAAGAGTTAAAAGATCTCTTCCTTCTGAAAGCCTGTTTGATTTTTGAATAAGCAACTGCAAAGCATTCTCATTTCATAAGGAAGGTATTCAAGTTTGCCCAACAGAGACAAATCGATAAACACGATATGCTCCAAACCAATCAAAACAGGGGCATAAAACTCCTCTTTATGCCTTTACCAAATGCCATATTTTCGAATGTCCAAAATTGAAAGAGTTTGCAGACAAATTGTGATGAAATTGAAAAATAATCTTATGATAAGGCAGAAAACATTGTGGGAAAATGATAAATTGCTCGGTAAGACCCATTTCTACTTTTCCCACAATGTTTTCAAGAGTCGCCTGCAACAAACTAGTCAAATGTCATGATTGTTTGACAATGGGTTAAGTAGTAAGAATAACACAAAATCTTATGAGATAGATATTGACAGCATGTAAAAACAAAAGTAAGTATCCTTACAAAAACACATATTTATGTACAGTTACGATAAGAGAGATAAAAAGAAACAATTTAAACAAAATAAACAGAGTGTTGTCTGGAATGACAAAAGAGATACATGTACATTCTGAGTCATAAATTCACACACTTTTTTGACAAGGTTGATGGGAATATACATTAAGTCTAGCTTAACACAAAACAAATGAAATGGGCTAAATATGACACTTTATCCATTACCAATTGAAGAGGAATTGTGAAATTATCAGCAAACGATGGAAATGGAAACAATATGACAAAAGGGTTTATGCATAAGCATTTTGCCATCATGTTTTCAATCTGTCACAATATTTCAGAGGTTTATTGATCATTTCAGCAAATCTTCATGTGATTGATAAGTAATCATGGTAAAGGAAGGCTTCAGAATAAGAAGCTGTCTAGTTCCACCTGACAAAGACAATGTATGAAGATCCCAATCAGCCTGGGCATTCACACTCAGTCTGATCAGGACCTTTTCTGAGATGTAAGTTCTCTGATAAAGAGTCTCATCTGAACCCAGACAAATAGTCAATGTTGAGGATCTACCAAACTTTATCTATTAAATGCGCCCCAACATTTACATGTATTACGCTACTCATGTTTACAACAGAGGCTTGGAAAAAAAGTGCATATTACAATCCTTAGTGCATGTTATATCAATATCTCATGGAAAAACCTATATCGCAGATTCTAATGAGAACCTACAACATAGGTTCTGAAAAGGAAATAAAGTTGTCATAAATAAATTTCTCTTCTTATCTAGACCTCCAAAACAGTCTTTCTATTGATTAATCAAATTAACTAATTTTTAAATTCCAATTTTCTGTGAACAAGCAGCTTTAAGATACAGAAATAAAGTCATTGTCAGCAAGGAACTCAACCACTTAACCAGAGAGAATTTTCCTCAAAAACCAAACAAGGATATATAGGTTAAATTTTCTCCTTGACTTTACCAACTGTACAGCTTGGATTTCATTTCAAATTTAAAGTTGCTAATTCACAAAGGTGCGGAAATTTGGATGTTAGATTTTTTTTAACACATCAGAAGAAAATCCATTGGAAGCAAAATAAGACATGCTCCAACTGAATGAAAATTTAGAGGTTTAAGTAAGAAGAACATTTCCTATGATTAAACTTTCTGTTGTAGACAATTCTAATGAGAAGAGCAAAACAGATTTAATGTATACATTTTGAAATACTGCACTTTCATCACTCAAATAAACCTCTGTCTTAACTACGATAAGACAACAGGCAACTAAAAAATTGAAACAAAAAAAAGAATGATAAAAGTAAACTGTCCACTCTATATACACTACAATAAGACTGATGCTGTTTGCTGAAAGTTTCCTGGTCTGTAGATTCCATGTAGTCTGTATTTAGTCTTGCAGGTTCGAGATCTTCAATTTGCAAACACATGTTTGCTGTTCATTCCATATCATCACTGAAAGATGGAACATTGCAACAATGAGTAACAAACTAAATTCAAAGTGATTAGGTAGGTTATTTTATCTATCAAATATGATACCTTTTTTGTGACTCAAAAGTCTATGGAATTGCTGCAGAATAACTAAGAAATTAGTTGTACCACCAATATGCCCTTTTCTTTTTTTTTTTTTAAATGTTATTGATGTAATACTAATAGAAGGACCTTGTGGTTTCATTTCCTCCTTGACAAAACAATATCAAAAATCATTAGATTCATTTTCCATGACTGCTTCCTGGATACTTATCTAGTAATTGCGTCGACTTGTAGGCTAGTCCCAGCAATTTCCAACTTGCCAAGATTCCAAAATTCCGACTTTAAATCTGTACCACTGTAACCCATCAGTGACGGGAAAATTTAGAAAGCACTGTGTGATAAAAGAATGAATTGCTCATGATGAATAAATCTAACAATTGACAGTCGAAGTATAAGCACAGATACATACTTTTCAAACATCATATCTGATGAGTTATCCATGGAGATATCTGTCTCAATCCCTGAATCACCATAATGGCTCAAACTGTAAAGTAAAAATTAAAGTAATTGGTCAATGTGCAAACATCCGTTTGAGTGACCTGTGTCATTTATACATTTTTACAGCAAGTTTTCTTCAATCAGAAGAAATATCTCTATTTTATATTATATACTTTGATTGTCTTGAACACTGAAAACTTTGATCACAAGCATGTCATAATTTGGTTATCCAATCACAATGACGTCCTGATTTATAACTGACATCTCCAAGTGGTTTCCATGCAGTATTTCAAAACCTGCTAAACAATTAAACTTTGATATAAAAAGAACTCAGTCTTAAAGATCTTAATACAGAAAGAAAATCATTCAGAAAGCTCCTACAGAAGTTTTTAGATGTCTCATATACAACAATTCAGTCTCCTTTTACTATGGATGCTTAATACAGGGTTGACTGTTGATAAATCCCTGTTGGTGAGTTTGTGTAAGAACCATTACCATCATACCATTCTATAGAATATCTACAATAAAGACCATTTTGTGGAATGATAGAAACTAATCACATAACAAAGATATGAATGATGGAGTATTGTATTACTACAGGGATATGAATGATGGAGTAATGTATTACTACAGGGATATGAATGATGGAGTAATGTATTACTACAGTGATATGAATGATGGAGTAATGTATTACTACAGGGATATGAATGATGGAGTAATGTATTACTACAGTGATATGAATGATGGAGTAATGTATTACTACAGTGATATGAATGATGGAGTAATGTATTACTACAGGGATATGATTGATGGAGTAATGTATTACTACAGTGATATGAATGATGGAGTAATGTATTACTACAGGGATATGAATGATGGAGTAATGTATTACTACAGGGATATGAATGATGGAGTAATGTATTACTACAGGGATATGAATGATGGAGTAATGTATTACTACAGGGATATGAATGATGGAGTAATGTATTACTACAGGGATATGAATGATGGAGTAATGTATTACTACAGGGATATGAATGATGGAGTAATGTATTACTACAGGGATATGAATGATGGAGTAATGTATTACTACAGGGATATGAATGATGGAGTAATGTATTACTACAGGGATATGAATGATGGAGTAATGTATTACTACAGGGATATGAATGATGGAGTAATGTATTACTACAGGGATATGAATGATGGAGTAATGTATTACTACAGGGATATGAATGATGGAGTAATGTATTACTACAGGGATATGAATGATGGAGTATGTATTACTACAGTGATATGAATGATGGAGTAATGTATTACTACAGGGATATGAATGATGGAGTAATGTATTACTACAGGGATATGAATGATGGAGTAATGTATTACTACAGGGATATGAATGATGGAGTAATGTATTACTACAGGGATATGAATGATGGAGTAATGTATTACTACAGGGATATGAATGATGGAGTAATGTATTACTACAGGGATATGAATGATGGAGTAATGTATTACTACAGGGATATGAATGATGGAGTAATGTATTACTACAGGGATATGAATGATGGAGTAATGTATTACTACAGGGATATGAATGATGGAGTAATGTATTACTACAGGGATATGAATGATGGAGTAATGTCTTACTACAGGGATATGAATGATGGAGTAATGTATTACTACAGGGATATGAATGATGGAGTAATTTATTACTACAGGGATATGAATGATGGAGTAATGTATTACTACAGGGATATGAATGATGGAGTAATGTCTTACTACAGGGATATGAATGATGGAGTAATGTCTTACTACAGGGATATGAATGATGGAGTAATGTATTACTACAGGGATATGAATGATGGAGTAATGTATTACTACAGGGATATGAATGATGGAGTAATGTATTACTACAGGGATATGAATGATGGAGTAATGTATTACTACAGGGATATGAATGATGGAGTAATGTATTACTACAGGGATATGAATGATGGAGTAATGTATTACTACAGGGATATGAATGATGGAGTAATGTATTACTACAGGGATATGAATGATGGAGTAATGTATTACTACAGGGATATGAATGATGGAGTAATGTATTACTACAGGGATATGAATGATGGAGTAATGTATTACTACAGGGATATGAATGATGGAGTAATGTATTACTACAGGGATATGAATGATGGAGTAATGTATTACTACAAGGATGTTCTTGTTAGACCCAGAATATCTAGCTGCTAACTTAGCCCATTGGTTTGAAGTAATACTTATAGGTGTGGGGTTAAAATACTGATTGAAATAATCACTACTTAGCCCCAATGTTTGGAGCTAACCTTAGTTAACTCTCATGTGAGTCATTACTTTCAGACCCAGAGTATTTAGCGACTAACTTAGCCCTTCGGTTTGAAATTAACATCAAAGGATTAACTTCAAACCATGGGCCATGGAAGGCCAGTATCTACACCCAGTCTAATAATCACACCTTCTGACCATCTGATTTAAGGACAATAGGATTAACATTGCTGCCCAAAACAAATGTTTAGACATTTCCTATACAGAGTTGAGCAATTAGTTAAAAAACATCAAAAGTATTTCACAAAAGATGAACCAATTACCTTGTAGCTCTACAGTTGAAGAAGACGATCCGCTTCAGTTTCTTGTTGTAGAAGAAGAAGTTGAAGGACCAAATGCTTCCTTCCTCACCAAAGGGATCTGAAGCGAGATCAGGGTTGTAGCTGAACACCTCACAGTCCCTGAGCTGAATCTCATCATTGATAGCTGCCCATAGATGGTCCTTGAGATTACCAAATGCATCCTTTGCTGTTGTCTGTAGCTGAGAGTCCACTGTGTTAAGAACCCACTGAAGAGGTAGGAAACATTGACATTTATATTCATATAAGGTATTTGGGGGCTAGTACAAATTGAAAATAATGGAAGATGCTAATAATTTTGTTGAAACAATTGTGAAATAGATGAAAACCTTCTATAAATGACAAACATTTCGCCTTTTGTTACAATGTTTTCTTTATTCCACTGCTGTATGTGTGTCTAAAACGTAACATAAAATAGGGGTAATGTTAAATTTGATTAGGATTGAATACTTTTAACAAAAATTGTAAATTCTTTTCAGTAAACAAACAAGCTGTAACACAACTTTACATTTCTAATCATACTTGGCTGTGCATTTTTGGCTTTTCCTCATCTGAACTAAATTAATCTTCCATGTAGAAAGAAATACTTTTTCCAATTCAATTCAATTCTTTGGCCAAGACAACATTTACAAATATGGTACAGACATATATATCATATACGTAAGCATGTTAATATACAAAAATTTGACAAAGATTATAAAATCCCAAAAACATACAAGTCACGAATTTAGTTGATCTAACACATAATAATATATAATAAAGGTAAATTTTATACATTAAATGATTTCATTTCACACTAATTTGAATGCTGATACATTAAGCAACTCCAGAGAAATACTAGAGATAATTGTCCAGCAGACATGTGGAAGGTGAATGGTTCTACACAAAGGTTTTACTTAACCAATTATGGGCTAATCAATACCTTAGAGGTGTTCTCCAGCAACTATGAGCCAGGCATCACAAATTAAGTTAATTACCGTACTCTTGTTAAGATGTTAAATACAATACAGTGCAGTCATTTTATGCTGTTCATCATGAAACATAAACACCCTTTTCCAGGGATGACAAAATTAACTGTTCTTATTTCCCACCTTGTTTAAAAACCTGAACGGACAAGAGAATTCATACAGAAATTCTCAATAAAATCATTATGTGGAATGCGGAAAAAGATTTTGCTTTATTGGATAAGTATATCAAAATTTGATACGCCATCCCTGTTTAAGTATAAAGTTTTGTAACATTTTCTTTAATTTGTGCAGTTTTCCCATAATAACAAAAATTTACAAGCTTTTAGCTTTCCCTTTCTTAGACATAATTTCTTTCTCAAGATCAAGATTAACACATTATGTTCTCTTTCAAATTCACGAAAAAAGGAAAGATCAAATCAAATACCTCAGCACTAGGCTCTTTACTGAATTCCTCACTCTTAGCATTGCTGAAGTCATAGTCTGGATTGAAGGAAGCATTGAGGGTGGAGATGAGGTAGAATAGTGTTTTCCTTGTTATTGTATCGCAGGACAGGTAACCCTCACTATCACTCAAACTTCGTCCATAGCCTCCCCTGAAATAAATAACAATACAGTGTTAGATTCAGCCTTTACATATTGTTCAATGAGTAACAATCAACAACATTATCAACCATTTCATTAACATCACCTAGGAGCTGCACATGTCACTAACATTCTGTTCAACTAGCACCTAAACACTGGAGATGGATGGTGTAAAGATATGTTTTAATGAATACATTTTGTTTATTTATAGTGCCAGGGCTCACCCTGGCTGGAAAAAAGTCTGCGCCAGCACATTCGCCAAATGACAAAAATAGGAGCCAAATTAAAGAAGTAGGAGCCAAATTCTGAGCAAATGGCTCCAATTAATATTTCTTTATTTTAAACACTCTTCATGTTATATGTACATATGTGTTAAATCCTCTTGGTTAATTGTTTCTGTTTGTTATGTTTCACCATTTTTATTAAAATTGTAATGCCATAAATATGTAATGTGTAATGCCAATAAAAATACTATATTAATAAAAAAAAAAGCCAAGACATTCCTTCCCCTTCCCCTTCCGAACAAATTTAGACCAAATATGGTATAACTAAAGGCTACGCTTTGAGTGACAAAATCAAAATGAATATTTTATCTCAGATAACATCAAATCATATTGAAGACTATACATTTCTGAATTCTCAGTTTTGTTATTTATTTTAGAAATGTCTGATATGGAAAGTAAACATGATCTTAGGTCTATTTGTTTTTACTCTCGTCAAGACTCCGGTATGATGATTTGAATGATTAATAATAGAGGATCGCAATTTGAATAGTACCGTTGCATCGACGAAGGAAGCGAACTGTCAATATAAAAATACTTTACAAATAAACCCTCTTTAAATTCTCGCATTCTACCATGCATCATAAAACACTGGACGGAATGCGGTAAATAGTGGGTACCCGAAAATAGTAATCGGTTTTCGTGGAACAACCCCATCGAGTCTACCAATCAAGTGTGTCGAGTTGGTTACACATAATAAAGACCCGATTAATACACGCCTCAGGCATTGTTTGACACGGGGATAACAATTAGTGGATTAATTTGGGATTTTCGGAGATACTGTTAAGTGTGTCAAAAGATATAACTATCTGTAATGTCCGGACAGGTGGAAATATGGTAAAGTTGGATGAAAAAAACATGCGCCAAGCAAATTCGCCAAATCGGGAAATCTTTCGCCAGAATGAAATAATATTCGCATTTGGCGCATTTGGCGACCGACAGCGTGAGCCCTGAGTGCTGACATTTATACAATAGAGATTATTGTTATTTGGAAGGGTTTTTATAATCAATTGAATTCTGAATGTGGTTTTTTTTTCGCCCTAGGAAATGGACAAAGGATGAAGAGTCTTTTTCTGCACTGGGGAAATAACTTTAATAAGCTCTTTGGTAACTACTAAATTCCAAATTAATTCAGTTGAGGGATTAGTAGAAAACAAAAGAAAGTCAGACTGTCCTTCAAGAAAATAAAAGACTTGCTTTGATCTTCCAACCGTTGAACGAACTCTCAATGTGTCATTCCTAAAATAAGTAATTTGCTGAAAAAAATATACTTTTAGTCTGAATAACTCAAATTCCATATGCAAGGCTTTTTTACCCATAGTTTTTTGGTGAAATTATACAAAAATGCTAAATCAAGAAACACACACAAAAAATAGCCTAAAAAACTTCATCTTCGGAAAACTGCATGATTTCAAATATATCTACATAAGCACCTGTTATATTACATTAACAGTTATAGGAATGAGGTTTACATTGCCTGGTCATATAGCTGGCATGCACTATCCATAGCCTTAGGGTGTCATTTTGTTTAGCAAACCAGTACAAACTGTCAGAAAATTGACATACCACATGTGATTGGATAACAATCTTAACATAGAAATTTAATGATTAACATGTTTATACATGAACTGCTGACTGCCCTTTAAGTACAAACCCTTTCTCCTAAAACACTTATTATTGAAAATGTGTTTAGGAAAGAAAGTGGAAGAGTTTCCTATGTCAGATGTTTTTTTTTACTATTTGCCCATATCATGTTGCAATATCTCTATCAATGGATAGTCACAGCGGTTTATAAAACTGCATATTTTGGTCTGGGTCTTTCTCACACAGAACCGCTATTTCAAAAACCAGGGATTTACGAGACGCAATATCTTGAGTCTTATACCCATAAATCATTAGGTAGGACCCCTCAATTCACTCAACCTGAGTCCTCTGGGATGCAGCCATGTTTGTTATGCCTTTCATTAAAATCCAAAACTATGCGAGTCCAAACTACAAAAGGCTAACTCTTTCTTTCTACCATAATGGTTAGGGTTTTCCCATATTTTACAGGCTATCTATAAATAGAAAGGACATGAACTCTCTTTTAAAGAATCGTATTGAAGGGTGTTGAAACAGTCTGATCGAATTTGTGTTACTATGTGCACTATGCAGTCTCGTCATTTCTCGTTATGATTAAGACGCTTGTAACTTGATGGTTTCTCTTACAATCATCCGTCTAATGCCATGGATGATATGACAGTCTGCTAAAATGGCAAAACAATGACTTGATGTTCTATGATACTTGTTTATCAGCAAATTATAAATATATATAAAGACGGGACCCCCATTTTCAATGCTGGGACCCCCAACATAATCAAAATTGAGTCCCAAGGACCCCCAACAATTCAGCTTGATGTAAAACCCTGAAAAACTATTTGACAAATAGTATTTCAAAGCCTTAGGTTGCAAAATTTATTATATTATTGACAAAAACCCCATTTTGTGCCACAGTATAGAATTAGGTATGCATTGAATTGCATTAGGAAAACAATTCAACAAGGTACCAACAATATAGAGTTTGAAAAAGCTTTCATTGGCTTCTTAATCTTTGGCTATCAGTAGCATTTTACTTAACATCTTACGCAAAACAGTTTGCATAAGTCGAAAACAACACTCCCTTTATTCTCGATATCAAGAAAAGTAATATTGAAAAGGAACACTTCATGCGAATTGACTCTTCGAGATGACTCCAAAGGCGTGTTACTTTATAATGTAACACTTCTTTTTAAGATACTATCAATGCACATCAGTTTTGACTTACAGAAGCATTTTCTTACAGTCTTTCAGTAAAAACAGAACCCTGAATCATAAATAATAATGGACAAGGCTGCACTTCAAGATTGTAAATTGATATGATTAACCCATTACCAATTTATAACAACATTTGACCAGTTTGTTGCAGATGACTGAAAAACATTGCGGGAAAAAGGAGAAATTGCTCTTACCAAACAATTTCTCCATTTCCCACCAAGTTTTCTGCCCTATCAGAAGATTATTTTTCCATTCATCACATTTTAAAATGACGTCTGCAAACTCTTTCATTTTGGGTCAGTCAAAAACGTGGTGTTTGGAAAGTGTTTAAGATCTGAATACTTACTTATTAGGACTAACAGAAATGGTACTCTGGGGTGGGGAGAGCACCTGTAAGTCTTCCGGATGAGAGTCTCCCCCATCATGCACCAGTGTCTTGAAAAGTCTCTTGTCGTTCCCTGCCATCTTACAGGAGTAACTTTCAATTCTGTAAAATACGAAAACTCATCAATTAATGAAATATCAAAATGGGAATAGGTGACCGTGACACGTTTGTCAGACAGAACATGATTGAAACCATTATTAGAAATAGAAAGATCTATGCAAGTCATTTGGCTATTAACTAAGGGTTTCCATTAAGATTTGAAGTATCATCTTCCAGATTGAGATCTAACCAATTCAGCCAGACAAACCTCTTTTTTGTCTTGGCATGTAAGAATACTGATTCACAAGGGATTTTAACCGATGGTTTGCATGATCAGCCATCGGTTCTTAAAGAAAACCCTGCAAACTTATCACTTGTAACCGCTTCTGGGAAAATAAGAAATCATATGCCTATCAAACTCTGTGAGCGAATAATTATCTTAAGTTCAGAAATGAAAAACTCTAAGAGTGAGTTTGATTTTAATCAACAAAACATTAATGCAAAAATTAAAATACATTACCTTCCTTCAATTCTGCATGTATCTGCGTCAAATGAGAGCGCTGTGTTGATCTGCTCAAATCTTGAGTTTTCCAAGAATTTCATTTTTCTTCTTTTGACTTATACAGTAAAGAGACAAATATTCTAAACTTTGCAATAAAGAATGACTGATCTTCGTTTTTTATTTCTTTTTCTACTTCCTCTTTCTTCGAGATATTTTATCAACTTAAATATCGATATTTTGATTTAACAATTTAAGGAAAGTCTTTGGTAACAAAACGAACTGTTCGATTTTCGTTTTCCAGACTCTTTAAAACTCGGTGAAGATGTCTTTGAGAGAGATTTTACGGTGGAATTCATAAAGTCCATTGTTTCACCGGTAATCAAGATCTCCATTGAATATCAGCTGAGAGAAAGGAAAAAAACTGTCAATGTAATTAAAGTCCTCAATAACGCAATACTGAACGTATAACTTTGCCACACTTCGCACAATTGAAGAAAACACTTCACTAACGATTAACACTCAAACTTTTGAGTTGATTCTGCACTGGATCGCGACAAACTGGTGCTGAAATATTTGTAAATATCTGATCTTGACCTGAATATAAACAAACAACAATAACCTTTTACCCATCATTCATAGCGGTCGGTGTACTTCGTTCAAGATCGATGAATTCCGGAAATGTACGGAAATTGACGATGATAGATTTCGTAACCTTGAAGGGCCAATCGTTTTCATTGGACAAACCCGATGAGTTCAGTTCAGACTTTTGGAAGATAAACCTCTAGTTATGTTAAACAAATTTGAGGTTTGCCAAATTTCTATAAAGCGCTCTAAATCATAGAGGCGACTTTATTGTCATCAAGTGTTTAATAGTCTATCTTCTTTTTTTTTTATCTCACATAGATTGCGATCTTCACTCTCGATGACTGTTTCCTGGATACATGACCAGTAGGCCTATTCGTACCGATTTTTGGATTAGTCACGACATTTTCACCTCGCTACTTACGGGTATCAAACCGAGGCGACTTATTAACAGTAACAAAAAGTCGGCACATATCTTATTAGGCTGAAGTATGTGTCTGTATTGCAATGGTACATTTGAAAAATACTCATGACTTTCTATTAGTTTGTCCGTTATATTCTGTTTTATAGGACAGGTGCCCGTGGATAGAGAGCATCGGCACGAGGGTTGTTGGTTTGAAACCTATAAGAAGCGGAAATACTGTCATTGATTAATCTACATTCGGCGCAATCACCTGCTATTTATTCAGAAAGCAGAGTTAGAAATGTTGCTATGTGTAGTCAACCTATATAATTCCTTTCATGTCAATTACGTACATGTAATTGAATATTCTTTGGGCGAAAATAAAGCATTTTATGTAGTCCATGCTGAGTCTAGTCTAGCAATATAACCCAAATTCCGTTGACGCCATGGAAAACCCTAGCAAACAACCGAACCAAACATATCCTTAATTGACGTTGAGTTCTGTTAGGGCTTTAGGGAGTTGTGGCACTTTGAAAATGTACCCTTTTGGCCTTTTCTTTTATTTGTAAAAAATATAGACTAGAGCACTTGACATCAACATGTGAAAGGATATTTCTTTGGATGTTCTCAAAACATATCCTGTTTTCAGAGGAAAGTTCTTATTTTGGAGAAAAGAGATTATCAAAGTTAATAGTTGCAAGCAAAGATTAACCAGATCTGTTACAAAAAGTACTGAATAATCAGTTACGTTAGCAATTAAAAGCTCTGATAAAAAGATGTTTTGTAAAGTTAATGGCCAAGATTTTATTGCATGTGAAGCTATGTACGAATCATAATGCCTGCCGATATTTTTCAAGATCTCAGGGCACGCATTGTAAGTCAGATAAAATTAATCAATCTGCACACATCGAAGCTTTCAAGTTCGTAAGTTGAAGAGCACTTTGTACCAGGATAAAACGTGGAACGACTCACAATGCTTTGGCTACATACCTGAACATTACCCCTTATGTTTATAGTGAGAACTGTAATACATATTAAAGATAAGTTGACAAACATATCCAAAAGAAAGGCCGGTTTTGCCATTCAGAATCTTCAAATTCAATGTCAAGACTAGTTTTAAGGGCTGGTGTAGAAGAGAAGGCTTGGGAAAAAGGCAGTTGAAAAAGCCTTTTAACCCTTTCCAAATCGACAAATTCTGGACTGTCCCAAATTCAAAGTTTGCAGACGACATTTCAAATGTGATGAAATTGAAAGATAGTCTTTTGATAGGGCAGAAAACATTGTGGGAAAAGGAAAAATTGTTCGTTATGAGCAATTTCTCCTTTTCCCACAATGTTTTCCAGAGCTGTCTGCAACAAAGTGGTTAACTGTCGTTTTTGTTTGGTAAAGGGTTAACTTGCTGCAACTTGACGCGACTTTTTGAATGGTTTATGATATAAACTAGATATATTCATGAATCTCGTCAAAGTTCATGTTCTATTTCATGGCCGTAATAGCCAAATCAGTACTTTCTCGAAAACGTGATCTTGCAATGAAGGTTGTTGTCCTCTTGATTTCTGCTATATCCGCATAGTCAATCATCCTGTCCACGGCAAATTATGTTTGCCGCATAGCTGAACGATACGAGAAGTCTATTGCTGAAGATGTATGTTATGCCACAAGAAGTGGTTGATGCTAAAACACATTCCCTTGCTAAACACGGCCTGTCATCAGGCAGAAAATACAGCACCGATCACATTTTTAAACAGTTGTCAGTGTTGACTATTGGTAATAGATAGCAATTTTCAGCTCAAAGGCTTAAATTATTTTCTGAACATCGCATGTATCACCCATTGAATACAAGTAAATTGTTGTTTGGCTCTGTAGACTTTAATTATGAAGACAACTGTAAAATCTTCCTTACAGTACATACCTTCATTAAGGATAGCAACAGGTTTTTGTAGTATTTCATTAAAAAGAAATCACTCCTTCGGTCGTAGAACTTGTGCCCATTAGCACACGATTCACATCACTTATTTCACTTATTCATTTTTTTCTCTTTCCAAATCATTCCTTTTCAATTGTTATCTCCTTATTGTCATATAGTAGAGATGTTTTTCCAAAATTACCGGAACATTTATTAATCAATAATTTAACAAATACATTGTACATATGAAAACATTCTTGATAACTACAATATGTAAATACCTGCCGAGGGGATGGCCGAATCTAAGTTGGTAGAACTTGTGGCCAAACCCTTTTGCCTTATTACTCGTTTATTTTATTGAATGTACATTTATATTTTGTAAAATGTTATGGCAATAAAATATGTTTAAAGTAAAGATAGTAGAATGAGAAAAAGAAGATAACTGTACAACAATTTAAGTTTCACTATTGGACGTAATTGTTTCCCTTTACAGATTGACTTTTCGAAGATTACGTAGAGCTTAAATACGTCGCAGTCGACATCGGCACACTGTGTTTCTGCGTGTATTTTTTTATTCCCTATGAAGGAAATTGGATAGAAATTTTGTTTCGTATGCAAGATTAATCATCGTTACTTTCGACTGTCCCAAATTCAAAGAGTTTGTAGACGACATTTCAAAATGTGATGAAATTGAAAAATAGTCTTCTGATAGGACAGAGCACATTGTGGGAAAAGGAGAAATTGCTTGTTAAGAGCAATTTCTTCTTTTCCCACAATGTTTTCAAGAGTCGTCTGCAACAAACTGGATAAATGTCGTTATTTTCTGGTAGTGAGTAAAGCTAACGTTACCCCCTTTTATACTTAGAAACTCATTACTAAGTTTAGAACTATAAGCAAGATGGTATTTTATTAACTACCGAAAACCTCAAATATGTACTTTGAATCATTTTGAAAGTCTCTTACAAAGTCCCAAAACTATAGCTTGGACTTCAAAGATATCATTCATGTTTCCTTTGTACTTGGAAAATATTGGTTAAAGTAATGCGTCTTACTTCACATTTTAGAAATTACCAAATTTAATTATTGAATCCGAACCACATACGTTATTTGGATTTCAAAAGTTAAAGGTAAGGTCGATTGGCAAATCATATACTTTTGGCTTGTATTTTGAGTTAGGCATGCCCCACTTGTACTTGTATGTAATGTCGTGGTTACTAGCTGAGCTCAGTACATATTTAAAGGGAATGCATTGACACTCTACACACCTTATCGGTGGAATGTTACAGTGTGTAAAGTAAAACCAACCAATTTCAAGTCAGGCTAAAGATGCAAGAACATTTTGTACATTGAAATTATTGCTTCGTTTTGAGTGAAAGTTGGCAGGACCCCACTACTTTGTTCCAGATTCAAAGCAAATTATGCCCATCTGTGCGCTGAATCTTGGTATAAGTATTTATTTCATACGACTTCACATATCAGAAAGCCATTATTCATCTTTTTCCTCAGATCTCTTCTTAGTGCTGTTTAATTAGAATTGGCATAACGAGATGCTTCCTATTTGTATAGGGAAACAGTTATTGGGTAGCGGAGTATACCATCTTATCCCGAGCTCTGTTATATACCGAGCGTAAAATCATCGAGTTTCTACAAATCCCTTTTCAAACCCAACTTGTTCTTTTTGAGATATGTATCTCAGCCCTTATGCAAATGATTGTCATTGAGGACGATGTCTAACTATAAAGCTCTGTGATGCCCCTCTCCCCAACCTAGGGACGGGGAAGGGCATACAGTTGCCGCTTAGAATGTCCGTCAGTCCGTTTGCCTGAGTTTTGTTTGTAGCATATCACAAACACTCGAAGAAGTATCAATACGAAACACAGAAAAACACCTTTTCAAACACTGATCATTTTAGGAGCATCTTCCGGCTTTACAGATTCTTTTGTTTTATACTAAAACTTATAGTTCCCCATCAGTGAATGTGACCCTAAAATAGTGATACAACTTTTTGTAGTGACATCGAAACACAGTATACTACAAATACAGGCTTATATTACCGACGGTTTTCGTTTGACGCATCTCTAACAATATCTCGATGACAAATATCGATCAGATCCACCTGGACATATAATTGGATCATCCATAGACATAACACTTGTATCCAATGACAACCAAAGAACGCTGTGGATCGATGTTCCTGATTGTACCCGGCTTTCGCGATTATTATATCTACATTTGGTGCTTAATAACGGGTACCAGGGCCTGTATGGAACCAAGCGCCTGCAATTAACAGATCGATTGAGAGTTTATATAAGCGGTGTTTAGCGCCCAGAGATTTCAGACAAGGGACTATGGCGCCTAACAACATAGTTCCGTGGACGATGGCGATGCATTTATTACTTATAGGTAAGTCATACTTTTTTTCCATTACTTCCATTGTGATAAGAATGATTACTGTTCATAGCAACATTGTACAAGGTCAAGACAAAATCAAAAAGCATTATACAGTTGATATACTTTCCAATGGAAAATGAAACTATAAGGTGAAAATTTGATGGTTATCATACTGTCGTAGACTTGAAACCTGATGGAGGTTAATTAATTAATTGCGGAATGTCTACATACAAGACGCTACATCAATTTAGTTTTTTGCATGACCAGACCAGGATGGCACACTTGCCGTGTTATAACTTAACCGTTACAGTTTTGGAACCGACTTCTTGCTTATGCAAACAGGTTACACCCAGGCTAGCCTCCAAGTAAATTGGTAGCTGACCTGTGATCTGACCTGTTGGCTACTCTAGGTATCATTCCTCGTTAAAATTAAGCAGATATTTGAGGTGGAAAGCAGACGGCACAAATATATATTTTTTAGAAAATTACCAAGCATTCTAAGGTTTAAAATCTACATCCATATATTGCATCTGTAGGTTGACCTTTGAATTTCGGGAAGCACTTTACAAGCGTCCCTGCTCTATATCTCGCTGCATTACAGAAGATATAGACCTCGTACCTGTTATGTTTTTTTTCTCTTACCACTGAACGATTGAATACATTTGATTACACGGAAGTGGATTTTTGCAGATATTTTCAGGAAATTCTTGAACAATGAATTGTGCATTGACCACAGTGATTCAACTGAAGAAAAAACCTATCGAAAGCATTATCACATTCCAATGAGCCAACCGACCCAACAAAAATTGTCCGTGGATTTCAATGTCACACGACATACATGCGTATTAGCACATCGACGCAGGCGTTCGGTTTCTATTTCGACGAATGTGGCCCATATAAATATTCTTTGCAGTCTGGGTAATGGGGGAGTCATACCAACTAGAATGCTTCGGCTTTAAAGTGATTCTTTCATTCTTTATATACAATATGGATATATAGACTGTGCTATGGTATACCCCAAAAATACAGAAATATGAAATAATCAAAGGCAACGTCCGAATGGCGTACACACATACACATTCCTTTTTATTTCTCATCGGTCGTGAAACAAGTTTTTACAACTAAGATTAATCACTCTCGATTCTACTTCCTAGAAACAAACAAAACAGTATTCGTGCTGATGATGGATTAATGAATGGTCACTAGGTCGAACCCATGGCCCACCTGCCCGAGGCCGATGCTCTAGTCATGGAGCGCTTCCATCCACAAAACAATATTTTAATTAAAGGGCAGCAGACGGCATTGACATAAATCATCAAAACGATTTATCTTTGGTTTTAAGCACTTATGTAAGACTTAAAATATATTGAAACACTTCTTTGCTTAATCCTTTGCTCTCCAAACCTTAACTCTTAGGACCTTGCTACAAACAACTTTAGAAACCCTGTGGCAAAATGAGAAATTTCCTGTAAAAAGCAATTTCACCTTTCGTCACAATGATTTCGATCTTAAATTACGAGAAAATAAAACGTACTTCTTTCTTTACTTTTCATCTACTGTTTTTGATTTGAGTCAATAACAAACTCAAAATGGGTGGGTTGTTTGATAATTTGTTCACAGCAAGTAAATCAAGTTTTATCTTTACTATATAGAAGTGTTGTCAGTGTAAGAGGCCTCCGAATGTTCCTTTGTGGCTCAGAGGTTAATGTGGCGGTCTTAGAGGTTGGGGTTCTGGAAGAACATTGGAGTTTGTGACCAAATGGGATCTCTGGTTTCTTGGATCGTCCTTTGATATCACGCTTAAGAGCCATAACCTAGAACATGTATCGGTGAATCAGAAAAACCGTAATAAAACTGACATAACTGAAGATTGCTGCCATGATGCTAAATCCGTTATTAACAAAATAAGAAGAATTTTAGTGAACTGCGCGTTGGAAAAGGTTTTGAAATCGCTAACCCTTTAAATGATGAAGCTATACCCAAATCGCACTCAAAATATTTGCTCTTTGGTTTAATATTATTGTAATCATAGTGATTTGGACGACATTAAAAGTTAAACATTTTATTAGATAGTCCCTTTGTCGACTTGAAATCATTAATGAAAGAAAGCTTTCGGACAAAAAAGAGTAACTTGACTGTTATAAAAAATTATCCTTTTCATCAAAACAGTTTTTAAAGTCTTCTGCTGTAGGAGATGTAAACACAAGTTATGACAAAAAACGTCTCCTTTGCCCCGAAGTTTGTTTTTGCCATTGTGTTATGTTTCAAAGATTGAGCAATCTCCCATTTTGTCGCATTGATTTCTACAGACTTTTACGTAGATAGTGTTTTTGTTTTGACATAGCCTGGGGGTCCTGGCCTGTGCGTATATCCTGCACTATTGTTGGACCCCAAGCTAGTTTTACCATGTTATTGATGGCTGATGTGGCTTTCAATTCCGACTAGAAACATAATCCCCTACTTGAATTCAATAAGTGACAATCTCAGAGATTGACATTTGAATATTTTTAGATATGAAACTAGACTACTACTTATTATTATGGGTCCTGCGTTGCTCAGTGGTTAATATGGTGGACTCAGAACACTGGGGTCCCTGGTTCTTGCCCCACCGAGACCACTGGTTTCTTGGTCTTTGAAGAGGACCCATGTGGGACCTGTGTCGGGTAATGACTCTAATCTAATCGGATACGATGACAGTACATTATTATGTACATGTAATTACGCATGTATATGTTTGTCCAGAAAATATTTCGTTTTTCTATTTTGTAAATTGCCAAATACAATGTTTGTCGAATATGTCAATATAAAAGAAATGAAAATGAAAAATACAAAGTTACATAAAATTAATGTTATTGGTACAGTTAGTTTTGTAAACAATCATCGTTTTCCTTCCTACGAAATCGTGAAAGTAGTTAAGAGCATCTGCGACCCAGATTAGGAGATGGGTTGACGCTCTCGAGTATTCACTCGCCACCATCAAGAGGCGTCAGAAAGCAATCCCATGGCTATTATAATATAATATATGTTTTTTCTTTCAACAAAGTGCGGACAGGTGCGAATATCCCTTTTCAATTCTTTTTTATAGAAAACACAGCAGGGTTTCGGCATCTTTATTATAAAGAAATTGGAATTGGTTATTTATAACCTATCGAAGATTGTTGCAACGCCCTTGTTAATGTTTGTTGGTTACATTATAAAACACACTCTGTGAGGTAGTCCATCAACCTTTAGAATGCTGGGTAATTTTCTATAGATATAATTTCGTGACGTCTGCTTTCATAAGCCTTACATATCTGCTTGAATTTGATGAAGAAAGATACAAAGAGTAGCAATAGCAAACACGTTAGATCACAGGCCAGTCGCTAATTCATTTGGCGAGTTTGGCGGCTCGCCTGGATCTAACTTGTTTGCATAAGCATGAAGTCGGTTCCAGCACTACAAGGGTTAAAGACTCGCATTCATATGATGCGACCTGCCGCTTTAGCTTGTCTGTTCCATAAAATAGCAAGCTCGGGCTTTAATGGTTTTTCCATTGTCGTGTGTTTATACTAGGGAGAGACTGTGAATAATTCAAAAGAAAACGTGATGTAATGTATCGATTTTGAAAATTGAAATAACCGATAAAACAATTGAACAGAAAAACAGTTCAATTTTACAGTTCGGATTTTCGAAGTCTATCCCAATTTAAAAAAGCAACATGAGGCATTTCTTAATTATCAATGTTCTAATGTATTCTCATAAAGTTGAAAAAAGTGAATTCCATCATTAAATCACGGTATTTTCCCAAAGTACCTGCTGTATGCACGTCATTATACAAATACGGTCTAATATCTATGCCTCGCACTTCTGACTGTCGAACAACTTCTATATGTCGAAGTTAATACGGGGTCCCCTATTAGTTGTTCTTTATTTCTATGTCTTTATGGTCCAGGGTACCGTTTTACTTAATAGTTTACGCTTTAGATTTGCGTAAGAAAACAACCATTCCTCTTACTTTAACATTGGGCTAAGCAATATTGCAAAGTAACACATCATTGGAATCGTCTCTCCCAGACGCTTCCAATGATGTGTCACATTGCAACATTGTACTTTCATTGAAGATAATATCCATGTGTATCAGTTATGACTTACGCAAATATTTTCCTTAAGTTGTTTAGTAAAACGGTACCCAGGCATCTATAAGTCTAACTCTCTCTTTGTTGAATACATTCATGAGGTTCTTTGGTGTTCGAGGTATACAGAATCTACTGTATATTGGTAATGTGTTGGAATGATCGATGCAGCAATGCCTCTCTGTCAGGACATGATTCCAGCCAATGGTTATAATGTAACGATGTAATGTAATGTAATGTACTCGTACAAATGTAAACAACGGATTCCCTTGAAAGCGTTTCGTGTAACAGAACAAACTAGATTAACAACTCTAAGGCTAGATTAGTGTTTACTAAACATCGTTCACCAAGAGCTTAAATAAGTTCTTTAAAACCTCTAACCTTTACTCTTATTTCAATATTGAGATAAACAATATTGCAAAGTAACACGTCAGTCGGAATCGTCTCTCCGAGACGCTTCCAATGACGTGTCACATTACAATATTATACTTTTGTATAATATATATATGCGAATCGGTTTTGACTTAAGCAGATAGTTTTCTTGTAGATGTTTAGTAAAACGCTGTCCATATCTGGACCATAAAAGAAAGTAGTGCCACCATGGCTCGGATCCATTGATCGCTGAGATATAACAGACAAATTGCTGAAATTGGTGTTATACCACAAACACTATGTTAATTTCTTGTGAAGTTTAGTTTAGCGCTGTTTCAGCTGTATCCTTTCAGTTACATTACTAGGATATCTAGAATGTTGCCATAGCCCATGGTTAATCTGTAAAGATTTACAGGTTATTTTATGCGTAACAAAGAAAGTTAAAAACCACCGAGTGACGGTGTGTAATGTATATAATCAATGAATCAATGCGTTGTTTTGATTTGTTCTATATAAAAACCGGCCAAGAATTGACACCTTTAATGTATATAAATTGATAGTTTCATTTTTGAGACATTGCCTGTTTGACAAAAACACGTTCTAACTGACTAAAACGGACACTGTTTGTGGGTTTTCTTCGATTAAAGGTTTATTTCCTCTGATAATCAAACATTTTTCAATTTCTATACAAAGAATGACTATAAAAGCTAAATAACATAAATCAGTAAACATACAATGACCAAATTGACCATCAATTTATGGTAAAAGTTGTTATTATCCCCCCTGTTTACATTTTTCATGACTTGTTTACCCTGAAAACTGATGAAATTAGTTTTCTTGTGTTTTCTGCAGTAAAGTTTGGAGATCTTCTTGGAATCTTAATCAGAATCATGTAATGCATCTTTCTTCCAAAATTTTTTATTTAAAAAATCAAACAGAGTTATCATCATAACAGAAAGATTGAATTTCCCATAGGCTTCAATGTTAATTTGTGCATTCATTATATCCCCTGACTGATGTTATAATGGCTAAGTATCTCGATAAAACCTTTTGATTTGTGAAGATCTTCAATGTGACTTCGTTTCATCAAGATGCTGTCATTCAGTGTTGAGATGTGCAACATTCTTATCAGGAGTTATAATCCTTAGAGGCCGTTTTCTCTACAATGATCAACGAGAACACGATAATAATTTTCTTTCGTTCTTATCCCTATCTAATAGTTCATAACAGTCTTGTTTATGTCATTCTACATGTATTAGATAAATAAGACTAAACGTATGATCAATAATAAACTATACACCTTTTGAATAATTCTATCTATTTTAGCATGGCTGTGTATGCCACAAGCGTCTAGTTCCCTCAACGTAATGTTCTACCGAGAACCGACGCCGGACCCCTTGGATTTACTAAAGCCATTAAATGGACTAAATTCTGAATAATTCTATCTATTTTAGCACTGCTTTGTGCGTCACAAGCGTCTGGCTCCCTCGACGTCATGGACTACGGGGGATCGACGCCGGACCCCATGGATTTACTACAGTTGACGTCAACGTATTGTCCGACTGGTCAGGTAAGAATCGCCTTCCGTGTATGTTATGGCTTTCGAAAATGAGAATTCCGTAGTTGTTCGAACGTAGACTAGTTCACGAAGTTTGCAGAGCTCTCCGAACGTGTTAACCCTTTCCCAAACAACAAATTTTGGACTGTCCCAAATTGAAAGAGTTTGCAGACTACATTTCAAAATGTGATGAAATTGGAAAACAATCTTTTGATAGGGTATAAAACATTGTGGGAAAAGGAAAAATTGCTTGTCACGAGCAATTTCTCCCTTTCCCACAATGTTTTCTAAAGTTGTCTGCAACAAAGTAGTCAAATGTCGTTATTGTTTGGGAAAGGGTTCAGGACATATCTGCAATTCTTCGTGAACGAATATACATCCAAATAGGTAGTTCTTAGCTAAGAAAATGAAATATTCTGCTTGAACAGATGGCTGAAGCTAAAATCATGAGATACAAATTCCCTTTTACTAAAAAGTATAAGAGCAATACAAAGCTATGCATCTTTTTTTTTAATTTGTTAGAACCACTAAGTAAGGGTTATGACGTATTATATGTATAATAAATCAATACACCCATGCGACTTTTTGTCTTTGGTCAATAAAAGAGTACTTAATAAGAAAGGTTAACTTATTCGTAATTTTGTCACGGATAACCTTTTCTACTATACTGGATTCTGTTGCAATCTTAGTACCCTGCTTTCACTCACAAAATGGTTCACATAGAACATCATTTATCTACTGAGGATGATTTTCTCTAGCTGCATCATTGGAGCTTCTATCACCATAGAGACAATATATGAAAGCCCGTATGTAATCACCACATTACCTATAAATAGGAAAACGGCTAGTATGTCCGTAAAGGGGACTGTGCTGAGCTGGTTCCCCCAGAACACCACAATAACGATGGGGTGGAGAAGGTAGGCGGCGTAGGTTAAACGCCCCAATGGAGCCCATAATTTCCACGACAAGATACCATTTACCCAGCCTCCCCGTCCCGAGGCGCAGGCTATAACCAGCCAAGATAAGCAAAGGGACCACGCTGTCCGATTGCTGGCGAGATAAAGACGGGAACCAAATGCTGACATATTGGTTCCCCGATTGTAGTAAGGATACAAACCATAGACGAGTAAAATGCCAACACATGTGGAAATAGCCCAACCAATCATGGCGCTCAATTTGTTAAGTCGCGGTTTCCCGCCACACCGATGCAAGATATAGCCGGTAACCAGGCCGACAACATACACAGACCATCGAGTGAATGGATATTGATAAATCGGACCATATTTGACCCAGGGACTGTCCAAATGTTTTGAAGCTCTTCCGAACTGATTCATGTCATAATGCGTCACGATTCCACCCCGAATCGCTATACCTGCGACTATGAGCAAACCGGCATAAGCTAGCCCGATAAACTTATTCCTTTGAAGAAGATAAAGAACAAGGGGAGCTATGAAAATGTAGAACTGCATGTCGTTTGCTAGATACCATGTCCACGGCATACAACCTGTAAGCGAACCGTAATCAGGAAATAGGTTATTGAAGTAAAGCATGTTCGACCACCAGTAATGACGACATTTGTCTATTTGCGTATACAGAATACCTTGTGGTTCCGTCATCAGCCATCTGAACGGACCGCTGACCAGTAACGGCGTAAGGGCTGTAAAGCAGAACAGCAGGAAAGCATACATTGGAGTAAGACGCCAAAACCGATGGCCAAAATAGTACACCCAATTAAGTTTGCCTTTCGACTTCATCTCTTTTAGTGCGAGAAATGCAACTAATAACCCACTCATAAAGAAAAATGTGTCCACAGAATAGGTGGCATTTGTCATGGCTTGAAATGTGAACCGTTTGAATAAAGAATCCTGTACCCGCTTCATATTGCTGAAGAATGGGATGCTCAGTTCGTATGTATGTCCTTGTATAACCCAGCATATACTAATGACCCGAAGTCCGTTCAGGCAAGCTAGAGGACCATGTGCTGTTGACGTGTTCATTAACTTCTTGGTATTGGTTAGAACGGAAAACGCCTTGAGTGCTCTCAATACACCATGCTTCGTGCTCCTCTTCTCTCCTTTGTCCTGAACCGGTCCATTGAGTCGATATGTGCTTTCTGTTGTGACAACAACGTCTTCAGTTGATTTGCCGACGTTCTCATTTGGCAAATTGTATTTATTGTTCGAATACTCCTCAAATACATCGATGGCCGTTCCTATAATAACAATAATCACAATGAAAAGAGCTATTGCGATCGCTGCCGTTGCTTCCGTTGACATTAATGATTTCTCCACGTCGAAGACTCCCGCCAAAGCCGTGGTATCGGGCGGTTGCCCGGCAACCAACGACATCAGGCTCCTTGCGTCCGCCTCGTTACATGTGTTGGGCAAACAGACGCCGAGAACAAGCGGGGCTCCCTGTGTAAACGAGGGCGTCAGTAGAACCGGGAAATATTTACCACCGATTTCCGTGTCTCGGTAGACGTTCCTCGCACTGATTGAAACACATTCCGTGTAATCTCCGGTCCATACCAGATTCCCATCGAGAATACCGCCACCCGGCTTGGAGTCCGCATCCAGAAACCTGATGGCGTTTGTGTCTCCGTGTAATACCCCTTCAATCACAACCATCGTATCATTAAGACACTCACTCCCCACATAATGCCCATTAGCCGTAACGTTACTTACTAGAACACCCATTAACTGTTCGAACATGCCTTTCATATTAGCAATCTCGTCTCGCAGAACAGCTGTGTTGTTGGCAGTAAGAACGGGATCGCGATCGGCCCCTTGGTGGTACACCTGTCCTGCAACACCGGATACGATTACAATAAACAAGCACCATACCCCACCTTTACTGTAGGCGTTCATACTGAAAGTCGTTCCTTTATTAAATGTGTGCTATATCTTTAAAACAAATAAGCTGTCCACGTTATCCCGGTAAGCACAGTGTTAAACTCCTCGTGGTCAGTTTGACGCTGATTACCGGTCTAGTTTTATTTGTGTACAGTGTGGATATTTATACCGGATAGACCACCGGGCAATCTCGTGTGTGACTTAGTCATCAGCTGCTGTATTAGATAACCTTGAATGGAAATCAAACCACCCTACCTTCTTCCCCTTAACCCTTTACCAAATGTCAAACTCACGACTTTCCCAAATTGAAAGAGTTTACAGACGACATTTCAAAATGTGATGAAATTGGAAAAAAATATCTGATAAGATGAAAACATTGTGGGAATAAGGAGAAATTGCTTGTTACGAGCAATTTTCTCCTTTACCTACAATGTTTTCCAGAGTCGTCTGAAAAAAGGTGGTTGAATGTCGTTTTTGTTTGTAAATGGGTTAACATAGGGGATATACGGTATTTTGACGATAGGTTGAACCATTCATGGATACGACATTTTGCCGGTCGACGGGAAAACAGGACGAAATTGAGGGGAAACATTCGTAACAAATGATTTTACCCATATTCCATACAAAAAATTGTGATGGGTCCGAAATGAACGCTTCATAATGCGATATAATAAAATCCACAAAGAAAATCATTTTCTATAAAGTAAAATTTCATACATGACAAACGATGGAGCTATGCATTTCATTGTTTTCTGCAGCATGTGTGGTCAACTAAGGTTTTATTGAACAAGGGGCTAATTTAGCAAAACTCCTGATTTTATCAATATCTATGGCTTTAAAAGTTATCAAATTCATGCAATTTAGTTCATCATCGAAACTACGTTTACGTCATGTCTATTCATTAAAATAAATTACAGATCTTTCAGAGACAAATTTTCTATGCCTCTTTTTGATCTATGTAAGAGTTAAAAATAACTTTACTAAACTTATATATTTTATACCAATAATACATGATTCTTACAATTCTCCCTATCTCGTGTAACAGTATCACCATAGGTACATAGCCCGTCACTGTAAAACAAAATCGTCGGGTCTTCTTCATTTCACAGAATGAGGTATGTCATTTCCTTTTGTAGTGACGTTTTGTTATCTGTGTGTCATACCTATAGTTGCGACTATATAGATGTAACAAGTTCAAAATCGAGCTTACATGTGGACTAGGTTTGATTGAATATCACTAGTTTCGAATGACACACGCTCTCGTGAGAATTAACCCATTAATCGACCTTCTGACACCACAGTTTATCGGCTAGTATACATCTTTACATATAGTAACCTAAATATTTGTTGCGATGTACGGGACGAAATAGTGCTGAAGTGAGAGTACTCTGTTCAAACATCCCATTCTCCTTCGCAGTGATCTCCTTTTCATTTTGGTTAGGAGCTGGACTGTAGTGTAACAAAGGGAAGTATTCCTGCGCGGTGTTTGCAAATATCCTTCTGTTTCCTAAACAAAAATCAAACTCCGCGCAGGAATATTTCCCTTTGTTACACTACAGTCCAGCTCCTAACCAAAATGAAAGGGAGATCACTGCGAAGGAGAATGTACAAAAATAGTCTTCTTTGCCCCTCCTTCCTTTAGCACAGGTAAAGTGCGTATGATGTACTTTCTATCTGCATCCCTTTCAACATTACCCCCGTCCATTTGTCCTTGAAAAGCATTAACCCTTTACCAAACGCCAAATTGCCGACTGTCCCCTATTGAAAGAGTTTGCAGGCGATATTTCAAATTGTGATGGAATTGGAAAGTAATCTTCTGATAGATTAGGAAACATTGTGGGATAACATATTAACACTTTCCATACATACAGGTGTCTTTCCCCATTCGTGATGAACCGGGTAATCCTACATAAGGAAGTGTTCATAGGATATATATAACACAGGGATTCGTAGTTAGGGTACTCTTACATAGCCATTTCCCACTTAAAGTAACCTAACTACGGATCCCTGTGATATTCGGTATTTTATCTAGAGTGTAACAGAGGGAATATTGCAGCCGGTTTTTTTTTATATTCAATAAGAGAAAGTTTTTTATTTAAATCGATCCATGGTTAAACATGTGCCAAATGTTCTTGGCGATCTCTAGCATAACCTTTCAAAGATAACTTTGCTATGAATTTACTTGTATGCGTCATCAACTGTTATCAATGTGGATGCGCTAGAAAACAACCATTACTCAATCATGTAGTCAACCAATCAATTAACCAATCTTTTGAAGATATCCAAACGCTCTCCCGTAAGTATCTTTGTTAACATTTATACCCATTGACGACTGTTGATGATACATACATGTATTCAACAGCAAAATTTGCTTGTCGAATTGGTATGATTCACTAAGAGAAAGTCTGGCGGTTGATAGGTTTTCGAATTAAATATTCTGTTTGTTTAAAAGAAGACCCGCGATAAACCGCGATGTTGAGGGTAGAATTTCAGATATTTGTGAATCATATCTGAATGTAAACGGGTCATTAACTAAGGCTTTATACACTACCTGGTGTCGTTAGATAGGATAACCTTAACCCTCATAGTGCTAAAACTGACTTCACGATTATGCAAACAGGTTGGATCCAGGACAGCCGCCAATTTACTTGGTGGCTGGCCTGTGATATAACCTGTTAGGTACTCTGAGTAGCTTTCCTAACAAATATAAAGCTCTATCTAAGGTTTTGGAAAGCAGACGACACAACAATCTACTTTAAGAAAATTGTCCTTTTCTAAGGTTGAAATGAAAGTCAGTGTTGCAAAATGCTGTGACGTCCCAGTATCGCATCCGTGTTTATACTAATGATGGAGACAGGGGAATCTGATGCTAGCCAACGGTATTATAAAAGAACGGGGTTAAGATATAGGACTGTTGCGTTCACGCAAATTTAAGGTGGAAACGCGTGCTTTAGCTTTGACCAGAAAATAGATAGAATAAACTGGTTCCCGCTGTCTACTAATTCCATTTTGTTCCACAAGATGACAGACCGGTTCCCAGTCTAGGGAAAGCTTTACTAGGAATCTCATAGGCAGAGTAATCGTTCTTATGTGGGAGCGTAGCGGGAACCACTTTACCCGGGCAGAGATTGCTAAACAAGTAGGGCTTATAGCGGCATTTTATGTCATTGATACAGTAAAGTGTTCTGGCTAAAAATGTCAACTTCTGGTCAGAAAAAGATTGTATAGAAATAAAATATAAATATATATGAATATAAAAAAGACAAAAAAAAATATCTTTTTCGATTATCGACGATCAATCGTAGCCAACTGGCTGAAGATCGAAAACATACCTTTTATGTTCACAATGAGCAAACTATCGCTTGTATCGCAGTGGTTTCAAACCACTTCTGTGTCAGGTGCGAAAATGGAGGTAATGTGGATATAGGGGTTAATGACGGTGATAATACCCTTTGATTGTAAAGCGATGATATGACAAACAAATCGCTAAATCCTTATACGATATAAGAACTCCAATACAAGATTTTCATTACAAGGTAAATGGATATATACATAGTTCGAGTAAAATTCACAATAGCTAGGATGAATGTCCCACTGATATACGCGTACTTTATTACATCTTTCTTTCCGACGTTACCCACTTTATAGTGCTCTCGGAGTATTTACTATTTCCTATCCATAGTGCCGGTATAGGTCCAACGCGGTAAATGGACGAGTTCAAAAAATGTAAACAGGTGATATAGGCCAATACAATGATATGTAGGTAAGCGCGTAAAGCACAATCACCCCTTAACTCAAAACATGGTATCGACCGATTGAAACATGAACATCGCACACTAGCGCGATGGACCTATACAATTACAAGGAGACATTAAAAAGTAAACCATCCCCAGTGCTTTAACTGTAAAATTGTTTGAATCATCATTAACACAAAAGTTTACCCTATGTGAGGAATCTTCTTTGTTTTTTATAACGAAACCCCTGCTGTTGAATTCTTGTCAAATGTAGCGTTACGTATGCAATAGGTTGTTTCGCCCATGAATACCAACGAGTAATTTATGTTATATACTTATACTCTTATTTATATATAATATTCATTTGCAAGATTTTTGCGTCAATACCTAATAAGCATGTGATAATTAGATAATTAGATAAACGATGGTTTATAACGTATGAAGTGTGTATGTGTGTTACTCAGTAGCTAGGCCAAATATTGACTCTAGTTATCTGCTGACGAACCGAGAGTCTCATGAAGGAAAACACGTTTTTAAAGAGACACGAGCTGTATTTGAAATGGAATTAAACAAACTATAACATGTCTGGTATATCATAAATGAACAGAACAAACATAGTTTATCAAACAAGTATATAGTACATAAGCACAATTAACATAGTTTGAACAAAGTGTTATATCAGGTGGTTTCTCTTATGATACATACGACAACCAATATTTGATATCAAAGAGTGAAGACAATATTCAAATAACAAAATAAACATGGCGGCTGTGTTTGATTGTGACTAGTTTGACGAGCCTCCAGCCCTGTAGTTTTTATGTAATTTGCCAAATCTGTAAACAAATCTTCATCATTTGTTGACAAGAGAGCATTGTATTTAAAAAAAGGCGGCTTTATATAGTATAATTCAGTAATACATTGTTTTCTGGTTATCTTAAAGGTTTTACAAATACATATTAAATAGTAAGCAGTCCCATATAGCATATAAAGATAATCGTCTGTAAAAGATAAAGGAATGGTCGGAGTCCTTTGGATGTGTTATATGAAGTCCTTCAGGAATTACAGACATTCAAACTAAGGTGCTCCGTGATTTTTATTCATTTCTTTTTTTTTTTTTCATATTTGTAAAATCTGTTTGTTTGCTTGTCTTTATAGATTTAGCACCGTGTCAACAATATTTAGTTATGTTACAGCTTCCCTATGTTCATCAGGTTTAGGCCAGGGCTCTAAGGTGTCTTGCTAAAAATAGTCTCCCACGAAACCAGAGGTTCCGCTTGGGTTCGAAACCTTCATTTCTAAACGATAAGATGTTTGGTCACATGTCTAAACACTAAACAAAGCTTCTCCTTTTGTGCTGATAACATATGCAATGCGGTATCCTTTTCCCTCCCAAACAACACATTTTCGAATGTCCCAAATTGAAAGGGTTTGCAGACGACATTTCAAAATATGATGAAATTGGAACATAATCTTCTGATAGGGCAGAAAACATTGTTGGAAAAGAAAAAATTGCTCATTACGAGCAATTTTTCCTTTTCCCACAATGTTTTCTAAAGTCGTCTGCAACAAAGTGGTCAAATGTCACTATTGTTTGGGAAAGGGGTATACAACGTATCGACAAATCGCCTTGGTTATCATTGTATTACGCTTAGCAACTAGGATTTCAACGTGAATTTGCAATGAACATCAATTGACGAGAGCTAATTGGATCAATGAATATATTAATATTTACACAGTAATCAGTGACGTCACTGACTGATTTGAACAAACCATTGATTTTACCTTTGAAGTACAAATTGAAAATATCGATTAAGTTAATTGCACTCATCAACTATATGAAAATGTCGAGGGTTCAATGAAAGACTAGAGTAACTTGTTCACGTTTGCGAAGAACTTACCATGTTATTGCGCTGGACACTCAATATGTATTCGAACTTCGCGTGTAAATTGAGCAGCAATTCAATGACAAAGGTAGTTCATAAATCATTTCCTCCTATTGAATAATAACTTCTAGTTGATAAACTTGAGATAGTCCAATCTGTGTAATAACTTCGTTTAATAATGCATTTCCACGCCCAAGGTAGACCTAATTCATGACGAAATAGCGATACTCAATTTGGAAACCTGGCAACTGTTTTACTAAACGATTTAAGAAAAATATTTGCGTAAGTCAAAACCGACATGCATGGATATCATCTTTAACAAGAAAGCGATATTGTACTTGACACGTCATTGGAAGTATCTCGAAGAGACGGTTACAATGGCGTTTTATTTTGCAATATTGCTTTTTCCATCTATGATATAAGAGGGAATGCTGTTTTGAACATACGCACATTTCTATAAGTCGTTTAGTAAAACGGTACACTCAGTTGTAAATAATTGTTGGTGAACCACTGCAATATTTTTTAATGAACATTGGAAATATTGCGGTTAAAGAATACTCTGTTCATCATGAACAGCTAAAACATTTTTAATTCTTTATATCAGAAATGCGTATAGAGTGTAATAACACATTTGAGGAAATTCTTAACCCATTCCCCAATGTGGGATGTTTTAATCGTCCAAATTGAAAGCTAATGTAGCCGATAAAAACTAGCATAACAAAAATCAGTGTCGTCCTGATATTGGGTAGAACCTGTCTTGATAAAAAAACTTGTTTATCATAAGCATTTCACCCATCTTGTCACACACGTTTTTAAATTGTTCTGTTGCAAAGCTAAGTATAATGCAGTAACGAATGAAAGAGAAAAATATCCAGACAAAATGACTTTTTTTTCTAGTTAAGAGCAGCTTGAAAATGTTATCATTATCTATTTCCTTTTTTCAGATTTTCTGTTTTGATCGCAACAAATGTGTCATGCAGGATGGATCATGCGTACCTGGGGAAGAACCAAGTTGTATGGCAGAAGATCAGGTCGGTGCCTTGATGATGCCAACATAACGATGTCTGTGATCAGTGACATTTTATGTAGTTTCAGCGATATATTGTTTACGTCATGGGATTATCTAAAGCTGCATTCCATACTTGTATTTTGAAATGATGTTAAAACAAAGGCCTTTTGGAGCTTATGACCATTTCCATTTTGTTAAGACCATAAACATCGACTCAAACTGATCAAATGATGTTTTATTGGCATTTACCTTTCACTTGGGAAAAACATAGCCAAGAATGGTATCTTCGATTGGTGTTAATCATTGGCTATTGCTTTAAAAACTTGAATGTAATCGACTAATTGCAAGTCGTCGATGTTTTGTTATGGTTTTTGTTTCCTTTACATTACAAGGCCCCGCCTAAATAAATTCCAACATAAACGGATCTCTGGCGTAGAGGTATTCCTCATCGACATTGTGTTAGTCATTTCTGATAGTATATTTCCAAATAGCTTTTTCTCGTTTCTGAAAGAGAAAGATATATGATCAAGTGAATATCCGAAAAGCCAATAGCAACACAGATACATTGTTTCTATGGTCAACTTATGATCTCAAGGAAAGTAAGCGTGTCACTGTTTGCCTATTATACTTCAACACCAACATGCCACCGTACACAAACTCGTCATTCATCAATGTCACTTTTCAATATATGATTTTCTTTTCTTTTTAAAATACAATTAATGCCTTCAATGTTTTAGGCAACAGTCCCATCTTACATGAACCATAAAACATAAATAACTATACTTGAAATTACTTCAACTCGGGTGCCAAAAACATGCTTCCAGAAACAGTGAAGTGAAATGAAATTGAAGGACAAGTAATG
The DNA here is from genome assembly GCA_947846245.1 of Cerastoderma edule. NCBI lineage: Eukaryota > Metazoa > Mollusca > Bivalvia > Cardiida > Cardiidae > Cerastoderma > Cerastoderma edule. The sequence continues at coordinate 26,092,982 of OX401410.1, forward strand.
ATATTAGTAATTTTCGTTTAATAAGGATGCCCCGTTTGGTATGTCTCCGATAGAAAAATGACATATGTTTCTACATTTAATCGAGACTTGAAGTTTTAGTTCACTCTTGATTGAATATACTTTACCAATTCGTTGCTGCGACATTTGAAAAGAACAATTTATCAGGTGTTTGTTCGAAACCCCTAACTAGGGAAGGCAACCGCCTTAAAGAGATTGTGCTAGGTGTTCGTCGGGAGTTTCGTTTCTATTTTTCGGAGGATGTGATCGAGGTTTAGTGTCCTGATTGTTAGATTCTTGCAATAAATCAATGTTGAGAGCCATAATAACCTTACTTCTTACTGAATCATTGCTTAAGGAATCACGAAATTCTATACATGATATGAATAGAAAGGCGTATATGTGCACGTCTTAAATGTTAAGCAAAGGATAAATAAATAGTATCAATACAACTGAACAAAGAAGCATTGCCGTATATTGATTAGTTTCAGAATGTATTTTCAACAATTGACAATTATATGCTTTTAAAGATCAAATTCTTACAGTCACATAACTATAACTTGGATCGGACACATCATAAAAACGCTGGTATGCAAACTAGTTTCGAATGGAGCCATAGCATCGTATTCCAATTAGAATAACACATGCAAAAGTTGATGCAATAAAGACATAATCGCTGCTATGCAAACTAGTTACGAATAGAAGCATAGTATCTCATTCCCGTTATCATCACACATGCAAAAATTGATGCAATAAAAACCTTTTTTTTTTGTTCCAGGAAGTTTGTTACGTGGACGGACAATTCATCTGCGCGGGAAGAGATGACTGTATACGCACGGATGGTATGTGCGAATTACTCTTTACTCTGACTATTTCCAAATAGACCAGTCGATAGCAATTCTGTCTTGGAAAGAGGATAACTCCTAGCCTGGAATCTGTATTTCACATTGCCTACATTTGAGAAAACTGTTTTATCAGTATCTTTTTTTTTCAATGTCTTAACAAGTGTTTGGGAATTCTGTTTAATCAATATTCTTTTTAACATTTGGTGAAGTCATTGTGACACAATCTACTTTAGCTCTCTATCCTGATTTTGCAAGTGCGTTTATGTGGCTTTAAATAACAATTACGTGTGTTGTTGGTGCTTGAATGTCAGGATCATCGATAACTGCACTGGACACCGGAACATATTTTAAATATATTGTTAACCCTTAGAATGCTGGGTAATTTTCTAAAAGTAAAATATTGTGTCGTCTGTTTTCCAAAACCTTAACTATCTGCTTAACTTTGTCAAGGAAAGATACTCAGAGTAGCAAACAGGTTAGATTACAGGCTAGCCACCAATTTACTTGGCGGCCGGCCTGGATCTAACCTGTTTGCATTTATGCTTATTGCATGACGTTGGTTCCAGTACTATAAGGGTTATATACGTGAAACTTTAATCAATTCATACCCAAAAACAAGTAACACATCTTTTTGACTTCTGACTAACTTACAGAAAGTCGATGGCTCCAGACAGCTGTTTGACTATACGACAATGCTTAGCTTCATACTTGCTGGTTTTATCACAACTGCAGGCGCAGATTTAGAAAACAGCTGTGGCAAAAAGGGCAATTGTGCCTTACAATCATTATTTTTACATGTTGCAGTGATTTTCCATATTTCTATTTGTTGTTTTGTATTGTTGTTTCATATTTGGATAAGCCTCGAAATGAAGATGTACAATTCATCAGACTTATTATTGCAAGTTCCAACGCTATAGTCCATAGAAAGTAAGTGGCTATGTTCATATGAGAAACGCGCTACTTATCTGAAATTATTACCAATCATGGTTTAGTATTCTGGTCTGTCAACATTTTCATTCATGGGCTGTTATTGAATGTTTCATTCGGACACACTATTCCAATCTGTCATTCATTTAAGATTTTCGAGTTTTTCATGTAAGAAACATATTCCAAACTTCCACTCATTTGCGTTTTATGGTTTTGTGTTTTCAGTGAAATTCGCCTTGTTTGAACACCGTTCTGTGACAGATTTCCTCAGTGACTATGCGCGGCTTAAGCACCATGTCGAGTCTTCACTTGAAGTGGCATTTGGAGCAACGGCATTTCAAATATACGCTGTTAGATTGCACCGCATGGATGATGGTAAATATGTATACGAATGAATGGGGATTAAATGAGATCGATGCAATTGATAGTAAATGGGGAATGATTTCCTATACATATTGACAAGTAAGAGATTTCTGAATGATTTGTGTCCTCTTTTAACACAAAACTAAAAACATTTGACCAGTTTGTTGCATACGACTCTAGAAAACATTGTAGGAAAAGGAGGAATTGCTTTTAACGAGCAATTTCTCATTTTCCCCCAAAGTTTTCTGACCTATCAGAAGATTATTTTTCAATTGCATCACATTTTGAAATGTCGTCTGGAAACTCTTTCAGTTTAGGACAGTCGAAAATTTGGCGTTTGGTAAAGGGTTAAGATAGCCTTAGAATAGATCATGTGTGAGACAGTGTTTAAGAGTGGCCGTTTAAAACAGGATTACCTGTATAATGGAAGAGGACCTCACGATAGACCCCCCCTATAAGGGCAAGGATATGCTAGGTAGATCCGCAAGTATTATTTTAGTCAGCTAGAAGAAGCTCTCTAATGAATATTGCTTATATGCCGTAAGCAAGAGTTGATCCTACGCCTTGAGACACATTACTGGGGGCATCGAAAATTTAAGTTCAGTAATACTACTACATTGTCAAGATGGTCATGTATTCTGAGGTACTGATTGCTAATTGCGCAAGTCCGCTCATTATATAAAGAACTATAATAAAATTAGAGATGTTGATGTCATCAGTTAACGCTAATGTTACAGGAACGGTTTTCGTTACCGCAAGAGCCGACAGACAACTACAACCAAAGTTAGATCTGATGTTCGAAGAACGACAACAGTTTGTACAGGACGGCTATGAGAATACCATTGGTATAAACTGGGACAGAATATATTCAACAGAAGGTATGGTGTTATTCATTTGTGTTCATAAGAATCAATATGCTAGCACGTTATGCTATGTTGCCTTACTCGCTGGAGTTATGTAAATATATATGTTATAGGGTTAACAGTGATAATTTTTGGCCTAAAAAATCTCGTAAAATTTCCACAAAACTCACTACTTTTATATATCTTAATCATTTTTCTATAGAAAAAACCCATTGGTTTTCAAGTGTTGGTCAGAAAAGCCCATTGATTTAATTTAGAAAAAAATCACTGGGTTGACGATATAGCAAAGACTTAAAAGAAATGGGGACGTTCCTCATGGCATCCTTTGGGCATAAAGGTTCAATCCAGCTTGACAATATTATGTTGTTTTTCAAACCTTGACATTTGATGACAAAAGTGTTGAGTCTCTTTCTTCTTTAAATGAATTAAAACTTATCAACAACCATTACAAATAGCCTGTGGCGTTTCCATTCTAAGCAAACGAAACTTCTCCCGTTAAAAAAGAAAAGAAGAGAAAAATTTAAAAAAGTAAAAATAAAATGCACTTGAAATAACACATCTTGTGTATTGTTTTGTGGTGTACAATTAAAAGTTGATATTGAAAGCATAACTGGTTCAGGAAGCATCAGTATATCTAAGTTTGTACAGTATACAGTAAATATGCGGCAGAGCTCAAAAGCGACTTCAAGTATATATACACCTTTTACAGAATTAAAACGATCTAGTGTTGCTTCAAATTACTATTCTTCAGTATGGATCATATAACAGTAAAACTGTTGTACAATTTTAAAGAAATTGATCTTCTATTTCCAAATTTTCTAGCATCTATCAACAACCTCCTTTAAAATGATTGGATAAAACCCTATACAGGTGATCTCACTGAGAAAGCGGTAAATGTGACACGAAAGTCCCCGTATTATTGTTCCAACTGTTTTAATTTTCCATTTAAAGGTGCCGACCGAATCCGGACAGAATGTGGCCCCTATCAGGTAAGGTGACATAAAAAAAAAGCAAAAAGAGAACAATCTATTGGACGCATTGATTTGTTTCTAGTACAAGAAGTTGAAAAGGGAAAACTCCTTCCGACTTTTTGATTTAATTTCAACGACGTTTTCAACAGTATATTATATATCGACGCAGTCGGTGTTCCTCTTCATGTTCCGCACATTATCAAATATGAACGTAACTGATCAGTGGTGCGCGTGTACAATGTCAGATCCCGTCGAGTTCATTAAACGTCGGAAGAAAGAAGCAATTTCTACTTTTTGACAAATTGTCTTTTCGGTTGTAAAAATGTAGTATACTTTATACTAACGCCTGTTGTACTTTCCTGATTGGATGACGTGCTCAATATTTTATGACTTAATGGTTAAATGAATAGATACATGCTTTAGAATAAAGACAACATTTCGGATCGGTGGGGTAATCAAAAACGGCTTAGTACAGCGAGTCAACACTTTACTTTTATTTTTTCTCAGTCGTTCTGTTTCCTCACGGGACGATGTTTAGATGACGGAGTTACCATAGAAACACCCTGTCACCATGGGAACAAGGAACATGACCTTCCCCCTGAGCATTGTCACCAAGGACAGGTATGAAACAGTGTCCTATAAATAAAAAACTGACAACGCTCTTGTAAAGAACAAACGCAAAACTCATGATGAATAATAATATGATGACATTTGTATTGTACATTGTATTATAAGTGATGTCCAGCCAATACTATATATATTGTACTTGAAAGACCGAGTTCTGTAAGAGATACTTGAAATGATAACATGAAGCCATATATTCATGATATAAATGTGCTCCTAGTAATATTTCATACTGTATATCCTGTATCAACTCCATATCTACATTTTCTTTGTTGGCAGACGTTCTGTTTCTTGACTGGACGATGTGTAGACGACACTGTTTCCATGGAAACACCATGCAGAGAGGATGACTACCCCGTCCCTCCATATGACTATAGCCCAACGGAATATTGCCCCTCTGGACAGGTATATCATTATAATGATACGAAATGCGGAACCGCCCCAAATTTAAAGCTATTTCACATTTCGTAAGATAAGGACGAACTTATTTTCATCAAAAATAGAAATCGGATTTTCCGAATGAAGTTAACTTATCTGTTTACAAAATGGGAAAGTTAAAAAAAAATGTCGGCCTTTCATTTACAGAGGTTCTGTTTCCTTACCGGACGATGTGTAGACGAAACCGTAACCATGGCAACACCATGCGAGGAGAGAGAAGACTATTATCCACCATATGACTACAGTCCTAGAGAATATTGCCACAAAGGACAGGTAGTCACATTTCATCCTGTGTATACTACATTTACTGTATGTAGCATACATTATGCACAGGACTTGGCGACAAACTGCAAATCCTACCCACAGTTATGACTACTGATTTACACAATTCTAGTAACATTTTGCAACAATAGACTTAGATTTTCGAGAACGTGCGCAATATATTGAGATCCATAAGAAAATCCATCGGCCAAATTAATAAAATAAACTCCCATATGGCCACCCGGAAAAAAAATGTTCCTTAGATTTTCCTATCATTAAGTCAATCGTACTGCGATGAATTACAACGATGCTTCCCTTTTAAACATATTTACTAACGACGGGAATTTTTTTATTGGGTCCATCTTACTGTTTACTAAACGCATAATTGCGCTTTAGGTGTCATTACATAAATTTGGAAATGTACATGAAGTGACTTACTGTTTGTTTTTCAGACGTTTTGTTTTCTTACTGGACAATGCATTGATAACCAGATAAACATGGACGACACCTGCCCATGCGATATGGGAATGGTAAGAATAGTTTATACAATCCTCAAAGTACATACGTATGGATATATAATATTACGCGTATTGAACATTTCTAGTTTTATGTAAGCGAAGAGAATTGAACCCCCATGGTTTTGGTCCTTTGGAACGAATACATCAGAGACCTTGGATGAAATTTGTCGTGCGCACATCTATCCAGTTTTCTGAAAAGGGACTACTGATATGAACATTGCCATTGGCCTTATTTGTCAGTTTGATAAACGACATATTATGATGCTAATTATAATAAGGATGGTGATGGTGATCATAATGAAGTTAATGAGCATGATTAAATGGCAATTTCCTTAGCAAAATTCTTTGTTTATCAACAACGAGTTGGCGTTATATAAGGAAAGATGGAGACAAACAAGGTCCTACAGAGTCTTTTCGAATTTTGTACAAATAAAATCATAGTTAATAGAAGGCTTGAAGCGAAACATGTGCCTTTGAATAAATCATTCAACAAGTGCGTATAAGGTGCAAGTATTGTAAAGCTTTTCACATCAAACGACGAAATGTTCAGATTTAGGAAAGTGTATACATACATTATTACAAAACATCTTCCAATGAGTCCCGCTTGTACTTCTTACTAAAACGTTCCTATTTCAGTCGAAGTGTTACTCGGACGATACAATGACCTGCAAATGGGGACACGAATGTCAGTACAAACAAGGTAATGCGGCTTTCACTGAATAGTAAATAGAACATTCGTCACAAAATCCTGCAGCAAATTCGCTTCAAAACGAGTCAATCAGGAATGGACAGTGCAGGAATTATCATGAGTGGGTTGTGCTACCTCGACACAAAATCTAGCCCTGATGGGAAAGAGAGGAGATAAACACTAATGGGTCGGTATTTGCAAAATAATAACTGAAAATATATCGGCGCAATTGCAATTCCATAAAGAAATAGCATTCTGTCTCTGTCGATTAATGTCCATATTGTCAAGAGGTCGGTATACAGATACAAATTATATCGCCGTTAATTTTATTCTGTCTAGTTCAACGATTGAACAACCACAAATTTCGAAATACAGGTAAATATCATACATACACAGGTCTTGCAGAACAACCATTATCAAAATTTCATCCTTTTGTCACAGCGGTTTCTTAGATCCATTTCCTCGCGTTTCTTGAAACGCGTATAACAGGTTGTAATCTCTACCATCAATTCTGTGGGTTTTTTCAGCAATCGTTACGGCGGAAGGAGATTTCAGTATGGTGGAACACACAACCGATGAACTGGTATATCTAAACACGGAGGTGCTGAAAACGCAGGCCGGATTGAGGGAGTTGCAGTATATGTATGTCTATCCAGGTGAAAGTGTTTTTCAATTACACCTTTTCTCTGATCAACTCTTTATGCAATGTTTAAAAGAAACGAGGACGGCTTCTTGTCAATATGCAAAGAAGTTCCAATACTTCATTCTAATGAAGGAATTATAGTCTGAACATGTCAATATTCTAATCACAACAACGTAAACATGAGACTATGGCAGCGGATGGTAACTGTTTCGCGCGTCACATATAAACTCGCGTATAAATGGTCTGCATGTTTCCAACTAACGCATGGGCACCTCATTTAACACATGACCTACATATAATCTAGGGCATGCTTCCGAAACATATAGGTGCAATCTCTTTGAGGAGAAGGGGTGCGATTGCATACCGACGTTATAATAGCATAGAATATGTGATCTCTGTGACATCATATTTTTTAGCCTTTGAACAAAATGTAAACCAGAACAGCACATGAGTTTTTGTACATTTGATGGGCAACATACAGCTAATCAATATGAAGATTTTGTTTTTACCCCAATGCTCCATATATATATATTCTAATTTTCCAGGAAATACAAACATTTGAATTTAGCTTCCAACAAATCTTATGTCAGCTTTGTCTTTTCTCTATTCCTAAGTGAATATGTGGTGCTTAACGGAAGCTACACCACTTAAATATTCTATTCAGAAAAGTTCGTTTATTATGTGTTAAGGTATATGCAGGCTATTTCTTTTTATCAACATACCTTTAAATAACGCATCGTTCACTGTCGTTCAGGTTCCATCGTGTTCGCCATGAGGACGTCCGATATGAGAATACTCTCGAAGTTGCCACGACTAATTCAGGACCTGAGATTTCCCCTCGATATGAACGGGCAACCGATGAATGTGTTAGAATACAAAGTCTGGGATGAATGGAGCTACGATGGTATGGCATGGTTCGATGCTGTTTTTGGTTTATTGATTGATTACCGAATTTCTTTTATTTCTCCATCTGTTTTCAATGATAGATTTAATGGTTGGTTGATGATTTTTGTTTTCTTAAATAATCCGGAAAAATCAAGATAAACGCGTTAAATATCTTCTTTGTCAGAATGAAGCAGAATTTTGATTTAATGTGTTTTCCACCATCAACTTTAAATTAAAGTTTATAGTCGAGGGAAGCCTGTCTCTAACGTAAAACCATTTTGTATTATAGGAGAGCATAAATTGAAATCAAATGGGGAATGGATTGACTATGAGTATCCAACACATTGCTATGAAGGACAGGTCAGTACAAACAATAAAGTAAACAAATAGAAGGATATGTATGAATACAGTAGCCAAGCAAATCATAGATTATAAAGATCCAGTCTTATTTTCCTTTAAAGTATGTGAACAATCATAACTATTGCTTGTTTAAAGTGTGTGGTCGCTAACTAAAATTGTAAATTGGATTGAGTGTTGAATGTTGGCAAATTATTCAGCAAATCGTATCATTGTCTCATTATTTTGAATATCCTTTCTTTAAAAGCTTCCCATGCCGGGACTCTTTCTTACTCTTTCTCTTGCTTGTCTTCAGTCAGTCCTGTCTGCCTGAGTCTACCAAAAACGTATCTCAATAAACATATGTGTTCTTAAGACCTCGATGAAAATATAAGAATATTGTCTCTAAAGTTATCATCTCCATTTAGATCCCTCAAAAGTTTTCTTATCTTACAACTAAAACTTCCTGGCGCAGTTGATAACCCAAATGCCATTCGGTTGAACTGTCATATTTCCTTAACCTTGTGTGTTGCAAAACTTGTGTAGTTCCTGCTGTTTTTCGCAAACGGTATCTACCTTTATCTAGGCCAATCCTGGAAAGGAAGACGCAACTGTCTTACTTTACAAACATCTTGTCTTGATTTGGCATAGGTTCTGCATCAAATTTTTATTTTCTGGTTGAGCTTCTCGTAGTCTATGCAAAACTGACTTGATCCATCAGATTTCCTTACTACTACTACTACTACTACCGGTGAACTATACAGAGTTTATAATGGTTCAATGACATCCATCTCCATCTAGTTCTCCATCTAAATATTGCATCTTACACTACATGAAATAAAATACAAATATGGATTCATGCATAACGGTTTTCTGCTTTGATCTTGAAATTCTGTGCTACAAACTTTCTCTTATTTGGGATAGCGTTACTGGACAGAGAAGCGTTACTGGAAATTTTAGTAGATAAGAATCTTCAAGAATTCTAGTCATTTTTAGTGAATTCATAGGGAGCACAGGTTACGTCATGTCTCGTGGGAGAAGTCAGTTGATCGCTTCCATAAAGCAGCTAACAACTACCCTATATCATGCCATATATGCAACGGTCTCGTTGCAAAATTAAATTGAACGTTGAAGGCAATCTTGAACGTTGAAGGCAATCACCGAAAGATTTGTGCAGATATATATGCTCTCCAAAATAGGACAATATAGTGTTCAAGCAGCGGACTGCTTTCCCGCAGGTCTATTTAAGTTACTTCTATGTAGATCTTTCACGAACATACAAGCTAGGAACTAATTGATTTACAAACATCGTTCTGCGTTTTCAGAGGTTTTGCTTCATGTCCGGAAAATGTGTGAGTGATGTTGTGGTTCCAGAACTTGACGGCGAGTGTTCTTGTTCATACGGACAGGTATGATTGAACCAATTTCTCAGGCCTTCACTTTGTTAGGTTAAACCCTTGTAATGCTTGAGCTGCATTTCGGACTAACAATCGTTCAAGAAATGTGTAGAGGTTTCCATATTTCATGAGCGATTGTACGTCTGGATTGTTGCAGAACACTTGCGATCACTGCAATATCAAGTAATACACGATTTGCTTGTATACAGCATCTAGTCACGCTATTTTGTTCTTATTTATTCTTTTTAAAATCGAATATGCCATATTGATCCACAATTCAGTTCATGTTCTCCTATGAAAGTTTGTGACGGGCCAAATCTTAAAACAACACCAGGTGAGAATTGCAAAGTATTTAAAGTGAATTAAACATCACTGTCACAAACGCAGATACTTTGTTTGGTAAGGCTGGTTTCTTATTTCATCAAAGACATTGCTTAAGTTGTCTTAGAACAGTGCTGTTGCTTAAATTGTCTTAGAACGGTGCTGTTGCTTAAATTGTCTTAGAACAGTGCTGTTGCTTGAATTGTCTTAGAACGGTGCTGTTGCTTAGATTGTCTTAGAACAGTGCTGTTGCTTACATTGTCTTAGAACGGTGCTGTTGCTTAGATTGTCTTAGAACGGTGCTGTTGCTTAGATTGTCTTAGAACGGTGCTGTTGCTTAGATTGTCTTAGAACGGTGCTGTTGCTTAGATTGTCTTAGAACGGTGCTGTTGCTTAAATTGTCTTAGAACGGTGCTGTTGCTTAGATTGTCTTAGAACTGTTGCTTATATTGTCTTAGAACGGTGCTGTTGCTTAGATTGTCTTAGAACGGTGCTGTTGCTTAGATTGTCTTAGAACGGTGCTGTTGCTTAGATTGTCTTAGAACGGTGCTGTTGCTTAGATTGTCTTAGAACGGTGCTGTTGCTTAGATTGTCTTAGAACGGTGCTGTTAAATAGTTTTTGAACGAGTATATGAACACGCATCTGACATAAAGGTCGAGACAATTTAGTCACATGGATACTTTTTTGAAGGCATATTCTTTCTTGTGGCTTTGATTCAAATTATCCATGTCAATTTGATCATCATATGTAAAAATTCGATTCAAGTAAATAATGATTTCTGGGTTGGTTTTTTTTTTTCAGGTTAAATGTGTCCAAGATGAGAAAGTGGAATGTGTGGACTATGATCAGTGTACCTATGTGTGGAGTGAGTTAATGCATTTTGCACATGTGTTTGTCCATTAGTCATTAAGACCATAGTTCAGTTGTCCTTTTTGAGATGTGGTGTCACGCAAGTTATATTGACATTGTTTTACTATGAAAGCTGGATGCCACCAGAAGTATTCTGTAATTATGGACATAGACTCACATTAAATATGTCTATTTTCAGACATAACGAAATTCTTATGTCTTTATCGAACGCTTTACCAAGGATTTCTATGGCATTGCTATTGTTTATATTTACCAGTTTAATTCATGTTTTTTTTTATGAATATAAGTTTGTCAAATTTGACTGTTTCTTTATATGCCTAGAGACATATGTCTATATCTGCTCCAATGTTTTTCCAAATTGTACCTGTATATGACGTAAAACTTTATTTATATCTACTTTTACACTTTTCAAGCTATACTTGAAGTGGAGGGAGAATTCAGTTCCATTGAAGACAATTTAGAATCCCTCAGGGAAAAGGCATGGGCGTCATTACAAGAATTAGGAATTAAACACCTTCAAGACCTCAACTTTTACAGTGGTATGTTATGTACTAGCTGACATGTATTGAATGGTACATGACACAGTCATGCACTAATGGGTCGTCCTAGTTTGATTACTGTTAAAGCTGTAAATTCCAAAAGGAGGTATACTTTTCATTGAAAAGTCTCTGCCTGGTTTGGATGAACTGTTGAGATTCAAGATACCTTGCTGTTTTTAATCCTTTACCAAATGCCAAATTTTCGACTGTCCCAAATTGAAAGAGTTTGCAGACGACATTTCAAAATATGATGAAATTGATAATTAATTTTCTGATAAGGCAGAAAACATTATAGAAAAGGAGAAATTGCTTGTTAAATGTTTTTCTTCCGTGACATGAAAGGGATGCAGAATTGTGAATGTACAAACGTGTTATGTCTTGACATGCTTTTGATAAGGGTTTTCGGGAATATGACAAAATAAGTATGTTAGAGTTATATCATACATATTATTTTAAGGATTTGTAGATGTTCAATTCTCTATCACAGGTATATTTTAGCATACAAAAAACAAACTATCAGTTGCCGGGTCGATTTACAGAAGGTCGGCGGTTCTACCCAGATATTTGATAGAAGCATTATTGGAAATTCAGTAAATATGTGTATTTGCTGCCGACTTTCAATAAGTCAGTAAACAATAGACATCTTTGCTGCTGACTAGCGGATGTATGCAAATATGTATAAAGTTTTTTGGTTGTAGACATCTTAACATTTTGTGAATTTTGTTTCCTTTGTCTAGATAAAGTATTTTCATAAAAATACATTAAAAAAAGAGTAATTCAAAAGTAACGTATTGACTTCATGTTAGCAATGTTCATGTACATTGAACTTATTAATTTGTCTATATGAATGTTCAAGGTTCAATCATGTTGAGCATACGAAGCTCTGACATGCAGACACCTGAAATCGTTCTAAGAGCAGTAAATGATGGAAGATTTCCCCTCAGATTGGATTACATACCCTTCAATGTTCGGTCGCTCTCATACGGGTATGAGGGATCAGATGAAGGTATTGTCAAATGTTGTTTTATTGAATGAATAATTTAACTTTGTTAGTCATAGTTTATCCAACTTAATACGTATGTGATTCATTGTGAATAGTTATACCGTGAAGGAGTATACATGGTTCATGCTCACTGAAAAGAGAGTTATTCTTATCATTGTTTTTTTTGTAAACATATTTATATTCTGCAGATTTAATGCTATCATATACTCTCCGTTTATAATAATGCTTTATGATAATAGTTTTGTGTAGTGATGATTATGCACATCTTGTGTAATTCTTGCATAAATCATTATCTTGAAACTATAAAACATGGAGCATTACTAAATCACTTAATCATCCGTTAGAATAAACATAATTGGTTTCTAGTTAGGTCAAAAAACACTGTTTGGACTAAATTCCGCAAGTCTCTTCGTAAAAAGCTTACAACAATATTGACATATTTACATTAAAAAGATACTTCTAAAACCCTTGTATGATAGATATACAACGGACCTAGCATAATGACTCTCACAGACATACTCATGTCTGATCGGTAAAAAACTATGTCATTCCCTGATCTGTTGCTGTTTCTATACATGCCTCTGTTATAGTGCAAAAAGCTCACAATGTTTGTATAAACGTTCCGCCAAGACACATACCAAGACATGTTTTGGCGATTAGATGAAGTGCTCATTGAGTGTATGATTCGCCGTTTGGCTCAAGTGCAATGGTTTCTCAGTATCTTGAAAACAGAATTACCGTATAGTTTATCAGTGCCATAGCTACATACAAACAAATGTTGGCCCTATGACGTATCACTCATAGTTAACACTTTATGCTATAATCCTACTTTTATGTGAACACAACCAGATGTATTAGACTTTATGCTCATTAACAAATAAATGTATGTCCTGTTCTTGTAACTCATGTACACACCAATGAGAGCCTTAATTAGATGGGAAAAAATCGTCATATGTTGATTACTACTAAAGATATTACATATTACACATGTTTTTACGTACAGTGAAGCTGTATTATAACAGTGGTGAAGGACTCTTGAAATATGACGAACCAAAACAGTCTTGCCGCCCTGGAGAGGTAAGGGGCTTGTGTCCAATTATCAGTAAAGAAAAATATCGCCATACCATATTAAGTCTGTCTTAACCCTTATAGTGTTAGAACAGACTTCATGCTGATGCAAACAGGTTGGATCTAGGCCAGCAGCCAAGTTAATTGGCGGCTGGCCTGTGATCTAACCTGTTTGCTACTCTGGGTATCTTACCTTACAAAATTAAGCAGATATTTAAGGTTTTGGAAAGCATATAAGAAACAAATCTATCTTTAGAAAATTACCCAGCATTCTAAGGATGGGTCCCTCCCTAAAGTCAGATTGTGTTACTGGTCGAAATTGAAAGCAATAAAAAATAGGAGTTTGAATTGTAAAAGCATAAGTCTTAAGAAGCCATATGCTAACGTCTTTAAAACTTAACGAATTACTCAAGTTTATTTTGCCTATATTTAAGCTCTTGTTTTACACTATGTCAACAATCTTTAAGATCTATTGTGGTGTCCAGCTAGTTTACAATGGAGAATGACAGAAACTAAGATGCCAACGGGGCTATGATAAGCTAGGTAAAACCAATTGCAATTAGTCTGGAAACTACTTCTTATTAATCCTTTATGGGTATAGCGTATGTGATTGTTTGTTTGAAAATGTCCTTTATTCCGGGTAGAGGGTATATGATTGTTTGTATGAAAATGTCCTTTATTCCGGGTAGAGGGTATGTGATTGTTTGTTTGAAAATGTCCTTTATTCCGGGTAGAGGGTATGTGATTGTTTGTATGAAAATGTCCTTTATTCCGGGTAGAGGGTATGTGATTGTTTGTATGAAAATGTCCTTTATTCCGGGTAGAGGGTATGTGATTGTTTGTATGAAAATGTCCTTTATTCCAGGTAGAGGGTATGTGATTGTTTGTATGAAAATGTCCTTTATTCCGGGTAGAGGGTATGTTATTGTTTGTATGAAAATGTCCTTTATTCCGGGTAGAGGGTATGTGATTGTTTCTATGAAAATGTCCTTCATTCCGGGTAGAGGGTATGTGATTGTTTGTTTGAAAATGTCCTTTATTCCGGGTAGAGGGTATGTGATTGTTTGTATGAAAATGTCCTTTATTCGATGAATTCTAAGCACTATCCTTGCATTTGAAAAAAAAACATTCAAATAATGTGATCATGATTGATTTATATTTCAGACATTTTGTTTCCTGACGGGTAAATGTGTAAATAACACCAACGCATGTGATGATTGTGCACAAAAAGTAGACTGTCACGATTCACCTGGTATGTGTGTTACGACAGTTAACAGTGAATTGAAAAGTACTCAGACCAAAAAACGATGTATTAGTTTTGATATCTAACCTAGAAAGGCTGTATATACTAAGATATATTGACGCCTCCTGAATTAAAACATCGTTTGAAAACATCTCATAATTGTATTTCATACACCTATGCAAAAACTGTATTGTTTCAATGACATTTCATTTTGACTTCTCATCTGTAAACAAACATCTTTAGAAAAACACGTTGACAAAAGCCAAAATGTCACAAATTGATGTTACAATCCTATCAATTTGTAGATTTAGTAGTGTGCAATCACGTAATTAATATTGCCAATATTTTGGTAACTTAATTGCTAAATTTGCATACATATTATCTTTGAATAGAGAGTCCAGAAGGTCCAAAAGTTGAGGCCCCGACAGAACATTGCTACCCCGGGCAGGTGTGTATTACATGTTACCATTTCGACAGATACGACATTCGGAAGCATAATGTGAAAGGAGGATCTAAATAAAGTGCTTCCTATAAACATCATTTTGTACATGAAAACTTGAGTTAAAAGCTCTATTATTCAAATCACTGAATTATTTGATTCATAAGCTTGAATTTCTGGTAATACCTCATTGTTTCAATGGCCAGATTCTCTGTTGGGGCAATAACGAGATATTTAAAAAAAATGCAAAGGCTTGGAACGAAAGCATTAAGCATGCCTGATTCACAAAACTTTTCAATTATTCAATCTCCAGATGGAAGAAACACACCTTAAAGGTTAAACTGTTTTGTAACAAATCGTTTGGTAGAAAATAACCTTTCAAGACATTCATTTGATGGAAAGGTTGGCTTAACATGAACCATCTCAAATATTTTGAGCTAAACTTGGCTGAATTTGATTTCTTTCAAATATTTTATTTAGTAAACATAAAACTTGAGCAAATATCTATTCAACATGAGATGATGTTTTAAATATCTATTAAAACTTTTATCATTTCTTTTTTAAAGATAGAAAGAACATAATTTGTTAATGAAGTTTACATTACTCTTTTTCTTGCAGAGTTTCTGTTTTGTAATGGGGAAATGTGTAGATGAAGTCTGCGAAGAGGCATGCACGGAGGGTCAGGTATTTGTACTTTTTGTATTCATATGGATTTTTCATCGCACCAACATTATTTCAGCTATGTTGCGATGCAAGACCTTTAATAATGCAGGAAGAAATCATACATAACTACCAACGAGAGCTGATCTAGCTAGGTTGAACCATCGGCATTCTGTAAGTCAGTCAGGAGACTACCTGGCATGAAAGTTCATATGGCGTCACTGGGTACTGAACCCACGCAGAGAGGGGCCATGTGGTTGCATGTTCTGCACTCTAACTTGTAGGCCATGAGTTAGAGGGTCAGGTTAAATGCAATTTGGTTTAACTTCTTCTAATATACAGCCAATCATTCAATAATCAATCTGTCTATGGATAAGGCATGTAATATACTGTAGCATGGTGCTATCTTATATTATGATTAAAAGTAAATTGAGTTGATCCCATTTGAATTTGGTATCTTGGAGATATTATATTTATCGGAGCATGTTAACTTTCAGATAATGTGCGTTTCCCTAGATAACCAATGTTCTGACATAGCAGACTGCCCAATCTCGACAGGTATGTGTCACAGTGTCACACTTTTTCTTATATACAGTTCATAAAATAAAAGCTCTAACATTGACGCCCATTGCAGGACTTTGACAAACAACTTCTTTATGCGGAGGCAGATACTTTTCCTTCTCCTCAATATATGATTGTTTATTCAAGAAAAGAAAACCAATCAATTTAGGGCAGTACCAATGGTGATTAAAGGTCCACAGCATTTAAGAATTACAGACGCTCACGAAGTTTCAAGGGGCTTACCTAATGAATTCAAGCTAAAACCCTTATAGTGCTGGAACCAACCTCAAACTTATGCAGACAGGTTTGATCTAGGCCAGCCGCCAAGTAAAAATTGGCGGCTGGTCTTTGATTTAACCTGTTTGCTACTTTGAGAACCATTCCTTATCAAAATTATTCAGATATTTAAGGTTTTGGAAAGCAGACGACACTAAAATCTATTTTTTGAAAATTACCCAGCATTCTAAGTGGTGACAGTACAGATATTCTGGGAGTTCCAGTGTGATCATTCCGACAAAACCAGGGTGTTTTGTCTCCCAAAATTCGCGATGTTCCCGGTGTAATTGGGATAAATCACACTGCATGTACTGTACGCCCGAAATATTTTAGAATTATAACACAGGTTGTCCCGTTTGGTGTGTGATCTTTCTATACTATTTCGAATTAATATCGCTCACAAAATTAGGTAAAAATGTCTGAATTATTTAGTGGCACCTGTCCTTACAGAATGAGAAAGTTGTTTTAACGACATGACATGGGACTATATGACATAGTCTACATTTATTCAGCATCTAAACTTGTATTTTCTGACTTAAATATACATGTTGTATCTTTTATTAGCTAAAATAATGAGGCTTTCATCAAAGTTTGAAATAGTTACTTCTCTTATTTACCCGACGACAATATAAATTGTAATTAATTGGAAAATAATCTTCTTATAGAGCACAAAACATTATGGGAAAAAGAGAAATTGCTCGTTAAGAACGGTTTCTTCTTTTCCCACAATGGTTTCCAGAATCATTGGCAACAAACTGGTCAAATGTCATTATTGTGTGGTAATGGGTTAAACACTTTGTTTTGAAAAATATTTAAAAAACATACTCGTTAAGGTAATATTCATTATCTGTGGTTTTACAGTGTCCATTACATTTGATGCTGAGTTTAACACGGTGGTTGGAGCAGATGTGAATGCTTATAACACATTTTTACTCGGGCTCCTTTCTACCTGGATTCCCCGTGAGTCGGTTATCGACATTATAACTACACCCGGTAAGTCTTATCAAGTAATGTTTTTGTTAGCCTAGGATTTGAATTGTTAATGATTAATTCAACGGCGTTTTCAACAATGTTTAAGTTGCATTGAATCATTTATTCCCAGATCAAGTTTGTGCTTCCTACCAGCAATAGGCTGTTTAAAGGGCATAAAACTGGGATATTCAATGTAAAATAGTTTGCCCCAAGTTGCGATCGAACTATTGGCCGATCTGTCTCAAGTCTGCAATGCTAGCCCCCCCGCAAGTTTTGAGACTAGTTGGCTTTTGATAATAGAGGGAAGTTTTGTTTTCACAGCTGTCAAATAAGCTCATATTTTCATGGTGCTGTGGTTGCCTTGTGGTAAAAGTACTGAACCTCAAAACCTCTCTTCTTGTAGATTTAAACCACGTTTTCTAGAGGTTTGAATTTTCATGCGCAGTTGTATCCCAACTGACTAACAGAATGCCGACATTTTTCCCCTTCTTGACCGACCGTTATATGCAATAAAGTAAGGGTTCCTCATCAATCCATGATGAGCAGGTAGAAGCAATTTAATTGAACAAGTGTTGACGCGCTTTGAAAACCCGATGGCATTAATAAAAGTGTTATACTATATTTTCATAATGTTGTTATCTCTTAGCATATAAAAAGATATTCATCAGATTCTGATTAGGGAGTTATGCAGGGATGTGTTTTTATTGTAGCTACATGTACACATAAAACTTTACATGTATGCTTATTCTTTTACAATGTGAAAATGAAACCTATTTTTGTATCTTATCTAATTCCAGGATCAATTAAATCAACGATAAAATCAACTGTACCTACTGATGACATTAATATCATGATTACGGCAATGGAAGAAGATAATGTTGAACCAATAGAATACAACGGACATGCACTGAACAAACCTGTTATTGTTGTCATGGAGGAGTCTATAGAAGGTGAGGTAGTTATAAATACAATACCCATCAGCAATCCCTTTATCTAAAAATGAACAAGGTTTTTAACCCTTTACCAAATGCCAAATTTTAGACTGTGCCAAATTGAAAGAGTTTAGAGACGATATTTCAAAATGTGATAAAGTTGGAAAATAATCTACTAAAGGGGCAGAAAAAACATTTTGGGAAAAGAAAAAATTGCATATTAGGAGCAATTTTTCCTTTTCCCATGTTTTCCAGAGTCATTTGCAACAAAGTGGCTAAATGTCGTTGTTGTTTGTAATTGGTTGATATATTATCATTCAATCCAACTCTCATTGTGAAGTTTCAAATGCAGCTATGGGCATTAAATGCACTATCAGTTCACACACATGCCATTTTCTAGATGGAGGAAGGTATTTTTAGGATACAAAATCGTCATCATGTGTGAGAGAAGCAAAAGAACCAATCTCGCTTACATTGTATATTTGAATTTATTGATATGTGTGTTTGATTTCTGTTTCAGATATGAAATGTCTCATCCCAGAAACGGTAAGAATGATTTATTCAAGCTTATTCTTTATATTATTAAGTACTCGTTTATAAGTATCTGCTCAGAACGTTTTGACATCATTTTGCCAAAGGAACTATTCCTCTAGATTACCAAATTTCTCCCTTCGTATCAAACTATACTACTAATAATTATGAAGAACCAACTTTACTGTGATAGATTGTTATCATTTCATAGCGTAAATCATTGAAATCTTGTAGGTTTGTTTACTGTGATGGGTTTTCCTTTCTAGCCGTTCTGGTGTGAGTCCTCCAAGACATGTGTGGAAGAAGGGCAGTGTGATGCTGTGATCGAAAAAGGTTGGTAAACATGCAATATCAACTTGTTAAGCCATATACTGTTTATAAATCATGTTCAAATGGCAGCATATTCATTTTTGAATTGCAGCATATTAAATTGTGTTTGATAGTGAAATTCTTCTGTCTGCATATTACACGGAGAAATTACTTAATGCATGACATGTATACTAAATGATATTCTTAACTTTTGTTTAATCATTTTGAGATGAGTGATGGAACTCAGAAACAAAAGAAGAGTAAATACTTTAATGAAGCAGTTAATGTATGTCCTAAGAAATTCTTAAATGGAAGACAGATACCTTCATAGTTATATACCAAAAAATATCTCTTAAAATGCAATAATGCCTCTGTCAACTTACACACTCGAAGTAATGTCTGTTGGGTCCTGTTGGGTCTGCACTTTAGCCAATCGTTTACAAATCCTGAATTAAAACATCGTTCGTAAACATCTCTTAATTGTATTTCATACATCTATGCAAAAACTGTATTGTTTGAACGACATTTCATTTTGACTTCTCATCTGTAAACAAACATCTTTAGAAAAACACTTTGACAAAACAAAAATGTCACATATTGATGATATAATCCCATCGATTAGTGGATTTAGCATTGTGCAATCACGTAATTAATATTGCCAATATTTTGGTAACTTAATTGCTAAATTTGCATACATATTATCTTTGAATAGAGAGTCCAGAAGGTCCAAAAGTTGAGGCTCCGACAGAACATTGCTACCCCGGGCAGGTGTGTATTATATGTTACCATTTCGACAGATACGACATTCGGAAGCATAATGTGAAAGGAGGATCTAAATAAAGTGCTTCCTATAAACTTCATTTTGTACATGAAAACTTGAGTTAACAGCTCTAATATTCAAATCGCTGAATTATTTGATTCATAAGCTTAAATTTCTGGTAATATCTCATTGTTTCAATGGCCAGATTCTCTGTTGGGGCAATAACGAGATATCTAAAAAAATGCAAAGGCTTGGAACGAAAGCATTAAGCATGCCTGATTCACAAAACTTTTCAATTATTCAATCTCCAGATGGAAGAAACACACCTTAAAGGTTAAACTGTTTTGTAACAAATCGTTTGGTAGAAAATAACCTTTCAAAACATTCATTTGATTGAAAGGTTGGCTTAACATGAACCATCTCAAATATTTTGAGCTAAACTTGGCTGAATTTGATTTCTTTCAAATATTTTATTTAGTAAACATAAAACTTGAGCAAATATCTATTCAACATGAGATGATGTTTTAGATATCTATTGAAACTTTTATCATTTCTTTTTTAAAGATAGAAAGAACATAATTTGTTATGAAGTTAACAGTTCTCTTTTTCTTGCAGAGTTTCTGTTTCGTAACGGGGAAATGTGTAGATGAAGTCTGCGAAGAAGCATGCACGGAGGGTCAGGTATTTGTACTTTTTGTATTTATATGGGTTTTTTATCGCATCAACATTATTTCAGCTATGTTGCGATGCAAGACCTTTAATAATGCAGGAAGAAATCATACATAACTACCATCGAGAGCTGATCTAGCTAGGTAGAACCATCGGCATTCTGTAAGTCAGTCAGGAGACTACCTGGCATGAAAGTTCATATGCCGTCACTGGGATTTGAACCCACGCAGAAAGGTGCCATGAGGTTGCATGTTCTGCACTCTAATTTGTAGGCTAAGAGTTAGAGGGTCATGTTAAATGCAATTTGGTTAAACTTGTTCTAATATACAGCCAAACATTCAATAATCAATCTGTTTATGGATAAGGCATGTAATATACTGTAGCATGGTGCCATCTTATATCATGATTAATGATAAAGTAAATTGAGTTGATCCCATTTGAATTTGGTATCTTGGAGATATTATATTTATCGGAACATGTTAACTTTCAGGTAATGTGCGTTTCCCTAGATAAGCAATGTTCTGACATAGCAGACTGCCCAATCTCGACAGGTATGTGTCACAGTGTCACACTTTTTCTTATATACAGTTCATAAAATAAAAGCTCTGACATTGACGCTCATTGCAGGACTTTGACAAACAACTTCTTTATCCGGAGGCAGACACTTTTCCTTCTCCTTAATATATGATTGTTTATTCTAGAAAAAAGAACAATCAATTTAGGGCAGTACCAAGGTTATTAAAGGTCCACAGCATTTAAGAATTACAGACGCTCTCGAAGAATCAAGGGGCTTACCTAATGAATTCAAGCTTTCACCCTTAAAGTGCTGGAACCAACCTCGAGCTAATGCAAACAGGTTTGCTCTAGGCCAGCCGCCAAGTAAATTGGTGGCTGGCTTGTGATTTAACCTGTTTGCTTCTCTGAGAACCTTTCCTTATCAAAATTATTCAGATATTCAAGGTTTTGGAACGCAGACGACACAAAAATCTTTTTTTTGAAAATTACCCAGCATTCTAAGTGTTAACAGTGACAGTTACAGATATTCTGGGTGTTCCAGTGTGATCATTCCGACAAAACCAGGATGTTTTGTCACCCAGAATTCGCGATGTTCGGGGTGTAATTGGGAAAAAACACACTGTGTGTAGTGTACGCCCAAAATATTGCAAAATTATAACACTGGTTGTCCCTGTTGGTGTGTGATCTTTCTAAACTATTTCGAATAAGTATCGCTCACAAAATTAGGAAACATGTCTGAATGATTTAGGGGCACCTGTCCTTACAGAATGATAAAGTTGTTTATATGACATGAAATGGGACTATATGACAAAGTATACATTTATTAAGCATCTTAACTTGTATTTTCTGACTTAAGTACACATGTTGTATCTTTTATTAGCTAAAATAATGAGTCTTTCATCAAAGTTTGAAATAGGTTACTTCTTTTCTTTACCCTTTACCAGACGACAATTCTAAATGTAATGAAATTGGAAAATAATCTTCTGATAGAGCAGAAAACATTGTGGGAAAAGGAGAAATTGCTCGTTAAGAGCAATTTCTCCATTTTCCACAATGGTTTCCAGGATCATTTGCAACAAACTGGTCAAATGTCGTTATTGTGTGGTAATGGGTTAAAGATTTTGTTTTGAAAAATATTTAAAAAACATACTCGTTAAGCTAATACCCATTATTTATGGTTTTACAGTGTCCATTACATTTGAAGCTGACTTTAACACGGTGGTTGGAGCAGATGTGAATGCTTATAACACATTTTTACTCGGGCTCATCTCTACCTGGGTTCCCCGTGAGTCACTCATCGACATTATAACTGCACCCGGTAAGTCTTATCAAGTAATGCTTTTGTTAGCCTAGGATTTGAATTATTTAAGTTGCATTGAATCATTTATTCCCAGATCAAGTTTGTGCTTCCTACCAGCAATAGGCTGTTTAAGGGGTATAACACAGCGATATTCAACGTAAAATAGTTTGCCCCAAGTTGGGGTCGAACTATTGGCCAATCTGTCTCAAGTCTGCGATGCTAGCCTCCGCAAGTCTTGAGACTAGTTTGCTTTTGATAACAGAGGGAAGTTTTGTTTTCACAGCTGTCAAATAAGCTCATGTTTTCCTGGTGCTGCGGTTGGCTTGTGGTAAAAGTACAGAACCTCAAAACCTCTCTTATTGTGAATCTAAACCACGTTTTTTTAGAGGTTTGAGTTTTCATGCGCAGTTGTCTCCCTTTTGACTCACAGAATGCTGACGTTTTTTCCCATATTGACTAGCCGTTATATGCAGTAAAGTAAGGGTTCCTCATCAATCCATGATGAGCCGGGGAAAACAATTTAATTGAACAAGTAGTGACGCGCTTTGAAAACCCGATGGGATAACATTGATTTACTATATTTTCATTATGTCGTTATCTCTAAGCATACAGAAAGAAATTCATCACATTCTTCTTAAGGAATGTATGTAGGGATGTGTTTCTATTGTAGCTACATGTACACATAAAACTTTACGTGTATGCTTATTCTTTTACAATGTGAAAATGAAACCTGTTTTTGTATCTTATCTAATTCCAGGATCAATCAAATCAACGATAAAATCAACTGTACCTACTGATGACATTAATATCATGATTACGGCAATGGAAGAAGATGCGGTTGAACCAATAGAATACAACGGACATGCACTGAATATACCTGTTATTGTTCTCGTGGAGGAGTCTATAGAAGGTGAGGTAGTTATAAATACAATACCCATCAGCAATCCCTTTATCTAAAGGTGAACAAGGTTTTTAACCCTTTACCAAATGCCAAATTTTAGACTGTGCCAAATTGAAAGAGTTTACAGACGACATTTCAAAATGTGATGAAATTGGAAAATAATCAACTGAAGGGGCAGAAAAAACATTTTGGGAAAAGAAAGAATTGCTCATTAAGAGCAATTTTTCCTTTTCCCATCTTTTCCAGAGTCGTTTGCAACAAAGTGGCTAAATGTCGTCGTTGTTGTTTGGTAATTGGTTGATATCATATTATCATTCAATCCAACTCTCATTGTGAAGTTTCAAATGCAGCTATGGGCATTAAATGCACTATCAGTTCACACACATGCCATTTTCTAGATGGAGGAAGGTATTTTTAGGATACAAAATCGTCATCATGTGTGAGAGAAGCAAAATAACCTATCTCGCTTTCATTGTATATTTGAATTCATTGATATGTGCGTTTGCTTTCTGTTTCAGATATGAAATGTCTCATCCCAGAAACGGTAAGAATTATTTATTTAAGCTTATTCTTCATATTATTAAGTACTCGTTTATAAGTATCTGCTTCAGAACGTTTTGACATCATTTTGCCAAAGGAACTATCCCGCTAAATTACCAAATTTCTCCCTTCGTATCAAATTATACTACTAATAATTATGAAGAACCAACTTTACTGTGATAAATTGTTATCATTTCATAGCGTAAATCATTGAAATCTTGTAGGTTTGTTTTCTGTGATGGGTTTTCCTTTCCAGCCGTTCTGGTGTGAGTCCTCCAAGACATGTGTGGAAGAAGGGCAGTGTGATGCTGTGATCGAAAAAGGTTGGTAAACATGCAATATCAACTTGTTAAGCCATATACTGTTTATAAATCATGTTAAAATGGCAGCATATTCATTTTTGAATTGCAGCATATTAAATTGTGTTTGATAGTGAAAATCTTCTGTCTGCATGTTACACGGAGAAATTACTTAATGCATGATATGTATACTAAATGATATTTTTAACTTTTGTTTAAACATTTTAAGATGAGTGATGCAGCTCAGAAACAAAAGAAGAGTAAATACTTTAATGAAGCAATTAATGTATGTCCTAAAGAAATCTTAAATAGAAGACAGATACCCACATAGATATATGCCAAAAAAATATCTCTTAAAAGTAAGTATGCCTCTGTCAACTTACACACTCTGAGGTCTGTTGGGTCCTGTTGGGTCTGTACTTTAGCCAATCTGTTACAAATCAAATGAAGTGTAATAGATATCATACTTGATATGCAATCCTATTTACAGATGTGTTCATAATTTGGGCTACCTTGTCGGAGGAACGTTCCTTCCTAGAGTTTGTCGCTCCCGATTCATCCGGGCAAATGGAGGACCAGATCATGGCATTCAAAACTAGCACCATGTCCACATTACAAACAATATTTGAGACCACTGGTTTGACCTTCACCGGTGTCAGTGTTGTTCCTGGAGATAGAGGTATTTTGTAATATATGGAGTACTTTGCAGTTTGCACAACTAGCTACTGGTAGCTTGAATTGAAGTTTTCAAGCAGTTCTTAACCCTTCACCAAACTGTCCAAAATTGAAAGAGTTTGCAAACAACATCTCAAAATGTGATGAAATTGAAAAATAATCTTCTGATAGGGCAGTAAACATTGTGGGAAAAGGAGACATTGCTCGTTAAGAGCAACTTCTCCTTTTCCCACAAAGTTTTCCAGAGTCATCTGCAACAAACTGGTTAAATGTTGTTATTGTTTTAATGGGTTAAAAGGGCTTTTTCACAAATGTGAGAACTTATGGGAGTTGAAAATTAATTGCTTTAAAAATGCATAACAGCTGAATTGTTATATCATACACACTGAGGAAAGGTTTTTGCAAGAAAATGAGAGCCCAACCGCTACCTTTGGTATCGTGGAAGTATTCTTTACAAGACACTTCAGAGCTCTAGTACTGGTGAATCAAGGAAAACTGACGCATACCAAAAGATTTGTTCACACAGTGTTTAACCATAAATGATAATGATAAAACATTTCCTCAAAATGAGATTGGGCTAAACGTTCTTTTTATTTTCGCAAGGGGGAGCCCTTTTAACTTGACACTGATTAATAAGAGGATGCTTGATTGGAACCTTATGGGCAGTTAAATTATCTGATTTATTCTTTGTAATTTATGTCTGACATCGCACCAAAACTGATTCATTGCTGAAGTGATGTTGTGTGAAATTTGATTGTCGTTGTGAGGTATTTGAAAATATATGCATAAAATACTCGTTTTATGAAGTTTCAGCAATATCTTTTAAAAAAAATGAAAACATTACTTAATAAGGTTCCCATTTTAAGGTAAATATATATCGTGTTAAGGCCGTATGTTCGCACACAAAGTCTGTATAGGTGACTGAAATGCATTGGGACAGCTTTGCAGATTTTGTGTGCAATGGAACGGCCATGAAGCTGCGGGGAACGGCCATGAAGCTGCGGAGCCATAACATTTGTTGTACTTTAAAGAAAAATAACAGGTTAAATACGTGCACATCTCCAGTTGTAAACCATACGGAATAGCAGATGTTATGCAATACTGGCTATAATGGTATACATGTAACATTTTATAGATGGAAGGAGCACGGCAGTTGTGGCTGTTGCGGAGGCTAATAGTGATGTCATGACACCAACTGCCATTCAAACAGTTCTGATTGACGCCAACATCGGACCCAACATGCAGATAACCGAGGTGGATGTTTGGTTAACACTAGGTAAAGTGTATGGTATTTTGTTAAAACAAAACGTAACATTTGATGTGTGTACATGGTGGTAATACTGTACATTGTACATTGATTAGATACAATCATAGCTATAACAGATTCTTTAGAAACATGTAGATAACCGAGGTGGATGTTTGGTTAACACTAGGTAAAGTGCATGGTATTTTGTTAAAACAAAACTTAACATTTGACGTGTGTACATGGTGGTAATACTGTACATTGTACATTGATTAGATACAATCATAGCTATAACAGATTCTTTAGAAACATGAGGTGGATGTTTGGTTAACACTAGGTAAAGTGCATGGTATTTTGTTAAAACAAAACGTAACATTTGATGTGTGTACATGATGATAATACTGTACATTGTACATTGATTAGATACAATCATAGCTATAACAGATTCTTTAGAAACATGTAGATAACCGAGATGGATGTTTGGTAAACACTAGGTAAAGTGTATGGTATTTTGTTAAAACAAAACGTAACATTTGATGTGTGTACATGGTGGTAATACTGTACATTGTACATTGATTAGATACAATAATAACTATGACAGATTCTTTAGAAACATGTAGATAACCGAGGTGGATGTTTGGTTAACACTAGGTAAAGTGCATGGTATTTTGTTAAAACAAAACATAACATTTGACGAGTGTACATGGTGGTAATACTGTACATTGTACATTGATTAGATACAATCATAGCTATAACAGATTCTTTAGAAACATGAGGTGGATGTTTGGTTAACACTAGGTAAAGTGTATGGTATTTTGTTAAAACAAAACGTAACATTTGATGTGTGTACATGATGGTAATACTGTACATTGTACATTGATAAGATACAATCATAGCTATAACAGATTCTTTAGAAACATGAGGTGGATGTTTGGTTAACACTAGGTAAAGTGTATGGTATTTTGTTAAAACAAAACGTAACATTTGATGTGTGTACATGATGATAATACTGTACATTGTACATTGATTATATACAATTATAGCTATGACAGATTCTTTAGGAACATGTAGATAACCGAGGTGGATGTTTGGTTAACACTAGGTAAAGTGCATGGTATTTTGTTAAAACAAAACATAACATTTGACGAGTGTACATGGTGGTAATACTGTACATTGTACATTGATTAGATACAATCATAGCTATAACAGATTCTTTAGAAACATGAGGTGGATGTTTGGTTAACACTAGGTAAAGTGTATGGTATTTTGTTAAAACAAAACGTAACATTTGATGTGTGTACATGATGGTAATACTGTACATTGTACATTGATAAGATACAATCATAGCTATAACAGATTCTTTAGAAACATGAGGTGGATGTTTGGTTAACACTAGGTATAAAGTGCATGGTATTTTGTTAAAACAAAACATAACATTTGATGTGTGTACATGATGGTAATACTGTACATTGTACATTGATTAGATACAATCATAGCTATAACAGATTCTTTAGAAACATGAGGTGGATGTTTGGTTAACACTAGGTAAAGTGTATGGTATTTTGTTAAAACAAAACATAACATTTGATGTGTGTACATGATGATAATACTGTACATTGTACATTGATTAGATACAATAATAACTATGACAGATTCTTTAGAAACATGTAGATAACCGAGGTGGATGTTTGGTTAACACTAGGTAAAGTGTATGGTATTTTGTTAAAACAAAACATAACAATTGACGTGTGTACATGGTGGTAATACTGTACATTGTACATTGATTAGATACAATCATAGCTATAACAGATTCTTTAGAAAGTATGTTCAACATGTTATCTTATGAAGTAACTAGTTTGTAGTAGATGGTATAAATTCCCCTGCATTTCTATAAAAAAGAATGATAATTTGTATAGGTTCACATTTCTTTTACACAAGCACATAGATAATCATTAAAAGAAGCCTGGATATAAACAACCAAAGTTCACAAATTCACGCTACAGTTTGTCATATCATAAAAAATAGATCGTCACTAAATGTTTAGAAAAAACAAACATTTTGATGTTAAAAAAAGGGAGACTTAATTTGAAAACAAAAAATCTGTATGTTAGCTCATGTGGAAAATGATGTTGGATGGCAGATCACCCACTAAGTGTGCACAGAACATGATGGTAGACACCTCCACAATGCTTAAACGCGATTCTACGTTTGAAATACAATGTACTGTGAAGCGAAAACGTTACGGCTCCTTCAAGTGGATTACCCATAATCCACAGTTATAAAACTTATTCTTTCGTCAGATTACTTCAGTCATTCTTGGTAAACATCAGTTGGAACTGAAACTTTTCTGTTTGATATGAACCACAAGTTCCGGCCAAGACTGCTGATTTTTAATGCGATTAATTCGGTTCCAGACCGAGAATGACCGATGTAATCCAACGAAGAAATGAGTTCCATAATTGCGGATCATGGGTATTCTCCCTTAAATAAAAGAACTGAGTAACAGAGAGAGTTTTTAACAGGATTGGGAGCGCCGGTTCAAATTTTCCCCAACATGGTTCCCCTCATCTATAATGAGGATGTGTCTGTTGATCTGACATTCCTTCCGGAGGAGATATTGGCCATCTCATCTACACTCACGCTCAATTGTTCTGCCGAAGACGGGATCTCAATCAAAGTAAATGGTACGTTCTTGATTTATAGTTGCCAGCAAATGCATTTAAACAAGTTATATGAAGCTTTTAAACAAGAATTAAAAATGGTTATTTATTTTTTATTTTTTTCCATTGAGTGTTTAAACATAATATTGGATTTAAACTGAAATTTGTATCATAAATGATTTCAATAATTTCTTTTGTTTGGTCCGTACCTAAAAGGGCACATTATTGGCATCGATATGGTAGATACTGAAAGGATTTAAGAATGATATGGTTACAGATAGAGTTATTAATTTCTTGCACCATAAACAATTTTTTACATTAACTTGGTATCTTCTTTTGTTACAGAGGAATACAGGCAGGAAGCAGAACTCACGTCAAATACACTGACTCTAAAGGTAACAACGAAAACTACAAAGTTTGCCAAGTGTGAGATCATTAACATCCCAACAGACATTAAAGGTATCATTTGCCTCTATTTTACGTTATATAAAATAGCGGAGTCACCATTATTACGGATGTAAACTAAACATGTTGATAGCAATTTGTATTACCTATGCTATAATCGCTATTCTATGTTCACTGCTTCAAAGTCCTCTTTGGTAAATGTACCTGAAAAGCCAGATTGAAATTTCTGATGATTGTTTTAAAAACCGTTGAAACCTTCCATGTGTACACTCGTTTTGTGCATAATTGTTACGTCTTATCAAAAAACTTGGGGTCAATATTTGCACACATCAAAACCACTAAAACATGGATTTGATTTTAAGTAAAAGTCCACTGCTCAAATGTGAAAGGCCATTTACTAATTTTGATCCAGGAATCGCCACGACAATTCTGAAAAGAATTTTGAAACCATGTTAAGATACATTGTTATATTTGAATTTCAGGGACAAAACGTTACTACCTTGGTTTTATCGTGTTGATTGAAGACCTAGCAGATCTATCAAAGATCAGCCGTATAACAGCAACAGATATTTCAACAGCTGAAGACTCTGGGTGCCAGGATTTCCCAGCAGACTTGTTCACATTGGAATACAAAGGTAGACATATGGTCAGAGACCCATCGCTTATCTTTCTAAAACCTGAGTGATACATGTATATGACCTTGCCTTAGAGACCTAATATGTAACTGTATTAAGCATCACAAGTATTTCCTCTGATTTTTGTCTTGTATTTCTATGTAGAAAAGCGGATTTGAATGTCATCATTAAATTTCAACATGGTGTAGTTCAAACTAAACTATTAAATTTTGTCTATATTGATCTACCGGTTTTCCCGTATCTGTATTTGATTATTGTTATAAACTTTTAACAACAGTAGAAAACAGAGAAAACATCAAAATGAAAACATTTACTTTGTGATGGTGATAAAAATAATAATGAAGACTTATTATTGTCATTCTTATATGATTGTCAAAGCATCACACATGAATGGTGTTTTCTATTTCAGGGGATGGAATGATGGATCTATTGTTCCAACCCAAATGGCCCCAGAGCATGATGGATGCCCAAGAGTCGTGGGTTGCTCCCCTCAGAGTTATACAAACCATGGAGAGAATGGTGCTACAGTTTGTTGAAGGTGTGCTAAGGAGAAGGGCTAGTTTACGGGTAACGGTCACCCTTGGTGAAGGTGTCGAGAATATCTTCAACAGTGAGAAAACCATCAAGTTTAGATACTTAGGTAAGGCTCTATTATATGTAAAATAGGAGACGGTCTAGTTAAAGGGTAACCGTCACCCTTTGTGAAGGCATTGAGAACGTCTTCAACAGGGAGAAAATTGTCAAGTCAAGATATTTTGGTAAGGCAGTATTATATGTAAAATAGGAGACGGTCTAATTAAAGGGTAACCGTCATCCTTTGTGAAGGCATTGAGAACGTCTTCAACAGGGAGAAAATTGTCAAGTCAAGATATTTAGGTAAGGCAGTATTATATGTAAAAAAGGAGATGGGCTAGGATAAAGGTAACGGTCACGCTTCGTGATGGCATTGAGAATGTCTTCAACAGGGAGAAAATCGTCAAGTTTAGATACTTAGGTAAGGCAAAGCATATATAGTGGGTGAAGGAAATGAGTTATGAGAGTTTGGTTTGATTGTGCTTTTACTCTGTTTTGGAACAATTCTTACATAAGTGAATTAGCCTTAGTAAAGTTATCAATTCAGATTGTTTTTATTGAGATCTTATATATAAAGACTATACATACAAAGATTTATTGATGTTTCCTGAGTTAATGATTCTTTCAATTGCTACTTTTAATTTAATATCATGCAACAATACTGAACCTGTACTGCTTCAATGGCATTTTAATTTTGACTTTAAAACTTTCTTATCTGTGAAAAAACGGTGTAACTCTGCATAACAATTTAAAAACCTACGTCTTATGTTTTACCAGGGACCAATTTGGAAACAATAGAGAACCGGCCGCAGGCACTGAATAGTCCTCAAGATTTCCAATACTGTATAGCTGGGGACTTTAGTGGTGCTTTACAACTCCACCTGACACACCTCCCATCTTTAATTGATACAGCTGTCACAACATCAATTAATATACAGGTGTGATCACATTCTGAACTTATCAGGTTTATCCAATGAAAAAACCTCTGATATTATATGAAAGCTGACATATTGCTTCTTGCAAGGCTATTTTAGTTGTACTTTCGACTTCAAATGAAAATGTCAAATGCAATACCTAAACAGTCATCTAAATTGATTTAGAAAACAAAAATATGTCAACTTATAATTACATTATTATATATGAGTAACCGACGAAAAATGATGGTTTTAAAAGCTGTTTAACACTTCCATGTACATTTAACTACTCAACATGGACGTTGAAACGAAATGTATTCTTAGATTGGGGCTCATTTCACAAAACTTATAACCCTATACTAATGTATGAAGTGTATTTCTCAGGTCACGGAAATACCCGAGTAGTTACGATTGGTATGAATAGTGTAACATTAACCATTTACAAAACCTTACCTGCTCTGTCTATATTCTATAATCTTGAACAAATATGTAGGTACTCATGAGTTCTGTATGTTTTAGGGACATACAGGTCAATTTTGTTATAAAAGGAAATGGATTCATTACAGGTCAATTTTGTTATAAAAGGAAATGGATTCATTACAGGTCAATTTTGTTATAAAAGGAAATGGATTCATTACAGGTCAATTTCGTTATAAAAGGAAATGGATTCATTACAGGTCAATTTTGTTATAAAAGGAAATGGATTCATTACAGGTCAATTTTGTTATAAAAGGAAATGGATTCATTACAGGTCAATTTCGTTATAAAAGGAAATGGATTCATTATTTTTAGAAACCACACTTAATTTTCTTTTGAGGAAATGTAAACCTTTTGACTGCTTCGCGAATCTGATTTCTTCTTCTTTATTTCAAATCAAAATATTGAAATGATTTTGAAATGAATATGTCCAATGTACCTCATTGAGACAATGTCAATATTTACTAGCCTTGCTCTTTACTACCATTCAGGTCAATCGTTCGAATGACAGACCAGTGATTAGAAATGATGTGGAAGATATAACCAGTGAGTTTTCGTACCCGAAAGTGTCTGCCACCAATCCAGGCCGCGAGTTTAACGTCCATGACCTTGCTGCTCTATGGTATACCGATATCGATATGGAGACTGATAATAACGCCCGGATGGGAGTGGGCATTCTGGGTGCTGTTGCCAAGGCAACTACCGTGGGTGAGTGTTTGGTGAAAGTTTACCTTTCTTACATAAAGGGACCATCTTACAGATTGTGTTCTGTGTGTAGCAATCATGTTAAGTTGATGATTTAAACTTTTCTTGTCACTCAACAGCATGCCCTTTTTCATCACTTCATTCTAAATCTTTGACCTATGCTTTCATCAAGCGAAGTAAAACTAGTGCCGTTACCTTTCAGTGCTTTTATGTCATACTTTTACCCTCAGAATTCATATGAGGGAAATAAGGCATGTGCATGCGCAGTCAAATGTTTGTGCAATCCAGGACATGATGATATTTAAATTCTGCCACTTATCTAAAGGTCGTTCAAGTTAAAAAGTGAAATAACCCTTTTAAACAGTTTACTTAAAAGCAAGAATACCTGGGTATGGCCACTTTGTTCGGACATAAGATCGTAACATAATTCCCCCGCATATTTAAAATACACAGAAACGACATTTGTCATTAGTTTCTAAGCATCATGCAGGGTAGTGTTTTACTTATCAATTTGCCCTAATAGTTCCGGTAAGTTCAAAACAACCTTCTCCTTGTTATGATGGTGAGAGAAGCAATATTGCAAAGTAACACATCAATGAAATCGTCTCTCCAAGATGCTTCCATTTGCATGTCACATTGAAATACTTTACTTTTAATCATTAGGCTATCCATGTTTATCAGTTTTTACCTGTGCAAATAGTTCCCGTAAGACGATTAGAAAAACATTACCCAGGAAATTGCCGCTTCGGTTAAATGGTTTCTATGTGTATACATATAACGTATCTCTGTTATTATAGGCGGACAATGGGAATATATCTTAACCGCTACGGACACCATCTGGAAGCCTATACTAGATGCACCAAGTGGTCTAGACCAGACATCGGAGAATTCGATTCAAGTTTTGTTTCTCCAAAAGGATGGGCGAATACGATTTGTTCCTGAATCAGAGTAAGATAAACATAGTTAGTTAGAAAGAAAAAAGATAAAAAAAAATATGCGGTATCAAATAGACACCACTTTAAAAAAGGATACATTTTTCAATAGCAATTTATCCTCTCAGATAAGTGAATTTTAAGTTTTCTGCAACTCAATTCAAACTAAGCTCTTAAGTATGATCAAGATACGTATTGCATTCTGTGAGTTTTAGATACAAGTATATCATTACTAAGGTCCATTCTTTCCATCATAAGGCGTTTCAAAAATACTAGAAAATGATTTTTGTTTGGTTATTAGTTTATTAACATTTTAGCCATTTTCACGCATGCCCTTAAACAGGAAAACATAAAAGAAAAAGTGAGATTAAGCATAATTGGTCAGCTTCAGCAAGACAATCGGGAAAATGTCCCAGCTAACATATTGATAGTCGATGATTTTATCCAGATTTCAGATTCTGTACTGACGGACAGAGAAGTAAAAAAGGGCTTTCTCAACCATTAGCTGGACATTGCAAATATAATTTAAGAAATCGATGGCATGATGGTAGAATCACTTCAAATCAAAATGCTAAGCACATTTAAACATGAATATGCTGATGATACTGTTCGTTGATTAGTGCATTGTGTCGTTAAATAAATTGAATCTTTTACAGATATGTCGAAGATACATGGGAGATAACGCGTTCACCCTCACTGGCATTATTTGCCTGGGATGAGTCTAATATGGCATCCCTTACTGTCTTATCACAGACGACTCTTATAATCCAGAAATGCCGCAAAACTGTACTCGAGGTTTGAATGATTTATGTTTTGTCTCTTCTTGGGTCGATAAAATGTCAATAGAAGAAGAAACAATTACTAGGACTAGTGTTTTACTAAGGGCTTTACAGTGTTAGAGTTACATTGTGGCTTATAGTTCAAGTATCATTGCTTCTGTCATTAGTGTTTTACTAAGGGCTTTACAGTGTTAGAGTTACATTGTGTCTGATAGTACAAGTATCATTGCTTCTGTCATTAGTGTTTTACTAAGGGCTTTACAGTGTTAGAGTTACATTGTGGCAGATAGTACAAGTATCATTGCTTCTGTCATTAGTATTTTACTAAGGGCTTTACAGTGTTAGAGTTACATTGTGGCAGATAGTACAAGGATCATTGCTTCTGTCATTAGTGTTTTACTAAGGGCTTTACAGTGTTAGAGTTACATTGTGGCTGATAGTACAAGTATCATTGCTTCTGTCATTAGTGTTTTACTAAGGGCTTTACAGTGTTAGAGTTACATTGTGTCTGATAGTACAAGTATCATTGCTTCTGTCATTAGTGTTTTACTAAGGGCTTTACAGTGTTAGAGTTACATTGTGTCTGATAGTACAAGGATCGTAGCTTCTGTCATTGAGTGTTTTACTAAGGGCTTTACAGTGTTAGGTTACATTGTGTCTGATGGTACAGGATCATTGCTTTTGTCATTAGTGTTTTACTAAGGGCTTTACAGTGGGGATTACATTGTGGCTGATAGTACAAGTATCATTGCTTCTGTCATTAGTGTTTACTAAGGGCTTTACAGTGTTGATTACATTGGCAGATAGTACAAGTATCATTGCTTCTGTCATTAGTGTTTTACTAAGGGGCTTTACAGTGTTAGAGTTACATTGTGGCTAATAGTACAAGTATCATTGCTTCTGTCATTAGTGTTTTACTAAGGGCTTTACAGTGTTAGAGTTACATTGTGGCTAATAATTTACAAGTATCATTGCTTCTGTCATTAGTGTTTTACTAAGGGGCTTTACAGTGTTAGAGTTACATTGTGGCAGATAGTACAAGTATCATTGCTTCTGTCATTAGTGTTTTACTAAGGGCTTTACAGTGTTAGAGTTACATTGTGGCTAATGGTACAAGTATCATTGCTTCTGTGTTAATTCTACTAAAGGGCTTTACAGTATTAGAGTTACATTGTGTCTGATAGTACAAGTATCATTGCTTCTGTCATTAGTGTTTTACTAAGGGCTTTACAGTGTTAGAGTTACATTATGCCTGATAGTACAAGTATCATTGCTTCTGTCATTAGTGTTTTACTAAGGGCTTTACAGTGTAAGAGTTACATTGTCTCTGATAGTACAAGTATCATTGCTTCTGTCATTAGTGTTTTACTAAAGGCTTTAGAGTGTTAGAGTTACATTATGCCTGATAGTACAAGGATCATTGCTTCTGTCATTAGTGTTTTACTAAGGGCTTTACAGTGTTAGAGTTACATTATGGCTGATAGTACAAGTATCATTGCTTCTGTCATTAGTGTTTTACTAAGGGCTTTACAGTGTTAGAGTTACATTGTGTCTGATAGTACAAGTATCATTGTTTCTGTCATTAGTGTTTTACTAAGGGCTTTACAGTGTTAGAGTTACATTGTGGCAGATAGTACAAGTATCATTGCTTCTGTCATTAGTGTTTTACTAAGGGCTTTACAGTGTTAGAGTTACATTGTGTCTGATAGTACAAGTATCATTGCTTCTGTCATTAGTGTTTTACTAAGGGCTTTACAGTGTTAGAGTTACATTATGGCTGATAGTACAAGTATCATTGCTTCTGTCATTAGTGTTTTACTAAGGGCTTTACAGTGTTAGAGTTACATTGTGGCTGATAGTACAAGTATCATTGTTTCTGTCATTAGTGTTTTACTAATGGCTTTACAGTGTTAGAGTTACATTGTGGCTGATAGTACAAGTATCATTGCTTCTGTCATTAGTGTTTTACTAAGGGCTTTACAGTGTTAGAGTTACATTGTGGCTAATAGTACAAGTATCATTGCTTCTGTCATTAGTGTTTACTAAGGGCTTTACAGTGTTAGAGTTACATTGTGTCTGATAGTACAAGTATCATTGCTTCTGTCATTAGTGTTTTACTAAGGGCTTTACAGTGTTAGAGTTACATTATGGCTGATAGTATAAGTATCATTGTTTGGCTAGTGTTTTTACTAAGGGCTTTTACAGTGTTAGAGTTACATTATGGCTGATAGTACAAGTATCATTGCTTCTGTCATTAGTGTTTTACTAAGGGCTTTACAGTGTTAGAGTTACATTGTGGCTTATAGTACAAGTATCATTGCTTCTGTGATTAGTGTTTTACTAAGGGCTTTACAGTGTTAGAGTTACATTATGCCTGATAGTACAAGGATCATTGCTTTTGTCATTAGTGTTTTACTAAGGGCTTTACAGTGTTAGAGTTACATTGTGGCTTATAGTACAAGTATCATTGCTTCTGTCATTAGTGTTTTACTAAGGGCTTTACAGTGTTAGAGTTACATTGTGGCTGATAGTACAAGTATCATTGCTTCTGTCATTAGTGTTTTACTAAGGGCTTTACAGTGTTAGAGTTACATTATGCCTGATAGTACAAGTATCATTGCTTCTGTCATTAGTGTTTTACTAAGGGCTTTACAGTGTAAGAGTTACATTGTCTCTGATAGTACAAGTATCATTGCTTCTGTCATTAGTGTTTTACTAAAGGCTTTAGAGTGTTAGAGTTACATTATGCCTGATAGTACAAGGATCATTGCTTCTGTCATTAGTGTTTTACTAAGGGCTTTACAGTGTAAGAGTTACATTGTGGCTGATAGTACAAGTATCATTGCTTCTGTCATTAGTGTTTTACTAAGGGCTTTACAGTGTTAGAGTTACATTATGGCTGATAGTACAAGTATCATTGCTTCTGTCATTAGTGTTTTACTAAGGGCTTTACAGTGTTAGAGTTACATTGTGGCTGATAGTACAAGTATCATTGCTTCTGTCATTAGTGTTTTACTAAGGGCTTTACAGTGTTAGAGTTACATTATGCCTGATAGTACAAGTATCATTGCTTCTGTCATTAGTGTTTTACTAAGGGCTTTACAGTGTTAGAGTTACATTATGGCTGATAGTACAAGTATCATTGCTTCTGTCATTAGTGTTTTACTAAGGGCTTTACAGTGTTAGAGTTACATTATGGCTGATAGTACAAGTATCATTGCTTCTGTCATTAGTGTTTTACTAAGGGCTTTACAGTGTTAGAGTTACATTATGGCTGATAGTACAAGTATCATTGCTTCTGTCATTAGTGTTTTACTAAGGGCTTTACAGTGTTAGAGTTACATTATGGCTGATAGTACAAGTATCATTGCTTCTGTCATTAGTGTTTTACTAAGGGCTTTACAGTGTTAGAGTTACATTGTGTCTGATAGTACAAGTATCATTGCTTCTGTCATTAGTGTTTTACTAAGGGCTTTACAGTGTTAGAGTTACATTATGGCTGATAGTACAAGTATCATTGCTTCTGTCATTAGTGTTTTACTAAGGGCTTTACAGTGTTAGAGTTACATTGTGGCTGATAGTACAAGTATCATTGCTTCTGTCATTAGTGTTTTACTAAGGGCTTTACAGTGTTAGAGTTACATTGTGGCTGATAGTACAAGTATCATTGCTTCTGTCATTAGTGTTTTACTAAGGGCTTTACAGTGTTAGAGTTACATTGTGGCTGATAGTACAAGTATCATTGCTTCTGTCATTAGTGTTTTACTAAGGGCTTTACAGTGTTAGAGTTACATTGTGGCTGATAGTACAAGTATCATTGTTTCTGTCATTAGTGTTTTACTAAGGCTTTACAGTGTTAGAGTTACATTGTGGCTGATAGTACAAGTATCATTGCTTCTGTCATTAGTGTTTTACTAAGGGCTTTACAGTGTTAGAGTTACATTGTGGCTAATAGTACAAGTATCATTGCTTCTGTCATTAGTGTTTTACTAAGGGCTTTACAGTGTTAGAGTTACATTGTGGCTGATAGTACAAGTATCATTGCTTCTGTCATTAGTGTTTTACTAAGGGCTTTACAGTGTTAGAGTTACATTGTGGCAGATAGTACAAGTATCATTGCTTCTGTCATTAGTGTTTTACTAAGGGCTTTACAGTGTTAGAGTTACATTGTAGTATACTAAGGGCTTTACAGTGTTAGAGTTACATTGTGGCTGATAATACAAGTATCATTGCTTCTGTCATTAGTGTTTTACTAAGGGCTTTACAGTGTTAGAGTTACATTGTGTCTGATAGTACAAGTATCATTGCTTCTGTCATTTCAATACATGTTATGTTATTAAATACCCCTCCAGCAATAATGGGTTCCCAATGGAACAGACTTGCTCAGTGGTGTGAGATAACAACTCATTTAGTCTCTGTTAACCACCAAAGCAAATAATGGTCAAGCCGATTTCATAAAGTCGAGCCCCTTAGGTCCTTGACTAATAAAAATATTTTTTCTGCTACATGTTTGTCAATGAATTAACTAGAGACTCTTTTCCCCAACAAAATTTCTACAACCAATTAATATAGAGTTCTGTCAATTTATTGCTTATTTTGTTCAAATTCTGTGGTTTGTTCTGCCAAAGTTTCTTTTCCAGGGGTGTTAGTGTGAATATGCATCGACTGACTCATTAAAGCAAACTTTATTCATTTTCAGAGTCTGGACATGTTTTGTGTAGATGGTGACGCCGCATATTCCCGCGAGATTAAGCTAGTTCCCCTCCCGAGGGATGGGTGTGATGACATACCAGGGTCTGGAATGGTGGCCACCCAATGTGGCTGTGGTACAACTGCAGACTCCTGTGTCGACTGCAACAACATTGTAAATGGAGGTAAATATATCTGACCATTAAGCATACGGAGAGGTAGAGTGTCCACTCTCTTATTTGGGACTGCAACATTTCATTACAATGCCACCACACTGTCTCGAAAAACACGGTCCCAAATATCTCGATTTTTAATGACTATTTTAGCACAGACTTGATTGTCGATGATGTATATTTTTAATCTGACAGCCCTCATCTTGGTTTCATTGAAATGCACTTATTACCGCCTAAGAAATAGGCAAAAGTCTTACCTGAATCGACAGTGTTGACTTCCGAAAAATGGGCTCCAAATCACAAAAATTCATGTAGGTTTGCGACTGTATCATAGAGAGTGATCTTCAAGGTGATGAAAATATCCATAAATAAATGAAATAAGTGTCACAAAAGTAGATGCTTTGAAATATTCAAGAACAAGAGAATTGTGCAGTGACAACTTTAGAAGTCAATCCTGTTTCACTTTATTTTACAGAGGCAGAAATAGACAAATGCGGAATTTGTTCTGGTGGACAGACAGGACTTGAACCAAACACAGAGGTTAATTGTGATGACGAAACCTGTAGGTCAAACAACATGGAGTATTGTCAAAAGTAAATATTGATCAATAAATATTTATCGACAGTCCCTGCAAACCAAAACATCGAATCGTCATCGTTAAAACAAGAAATATCTGACATTTGGTTGATCAGCCACATGTTTGTCACTACAGTTTGGACATCTATTTATCTATATCTACTTTTCGAAATGAAACTTTCCATTTTAGAACCAAATAAGATCTACATCATGTGCTTAATTTGTCAATTCTTAGATGTAGAGACAAGATTGGTTGGTTTTTGAATCGGAAATGTAATCAGGCAAGGCGTAAGAATATTATCCTGTGAGCTGAAGGCGGATCAGATAATAATCCGAAGCAAAGACCAATAACCCATCCTATTCAAAGACACTAGCCATCTATTCTATTTATTATGTTACCTAAATTGATTTAACAAACAAACAAAAAATGAAAATAAGACACAAAAAATGTAAGACAAAACAGAAAAGCATTACTGACAGATTTGCGCAGCGATCACATGATCGAGTGATGGATATCAAAAGTTTATCACTATAATCTTCTACCTTGTCTATTTTTATCATTCTATGGTTGTTTTATAGCAGATGTCATCCTTTTGTCTTGCAGGAAGGAAGCAGCTTTAACAAGTATTTCAAGTTTGTGTTCTGAATCCAAGAGGCCTAATCAATGTTACAACAGATCCTGTTCATTGTAAGTAAATGCAATATGTGAATATATTTGATAGCACTTATATTATTTTACTAATTCTGCCTTTTTTAAATAATATTTACAGAAATATAACCAGAGTAAACATACTAGATACAAGGATAGTCAGACATTTAATTTTGATTTTGACAGGAAGTGGTTGTTATAAAATGATACATTTCCCATCAGATCAAATGTTTTATC
The DNA here is from genome assembly GCA_947846245.1 of Cerastoderma edule. Classification (NCBI taxonomy): domain Eukaryota; kingdom Metazoa; phylum Mollusca; class Bivalvia; order Cardiida; family Cardiidae; genus Cerastoderma; species Cerastoderma edule. Next base: position 26,133,770 of record OX401410.1, read on the forward strand.
GTAGAATATCACTGTCATTTTTTCGCATACCATAATGGCAAACCCGTCTTCATGTTTCATATACTTAATTGAAATTATTATTCTGACTGTAACATTCAAAGGAAGCGTTTGAACTATGCATTACAAACACATAAGTTAATAAAATGCTCTTATTTTCGGAGGAAGTCAATAAATGTGTATGTTTGTATGCAGATTTATATGTTTATTGATTGAATATTCTTGTAGATAAATTGGAATTGTATATTTATTATGTTTGCATAGTCTACCAAAATGTTATGGCCAAAGGCATAATTGTGCTGATTTTGCCGAATAAATAATTGAATTGAATTCAAACTAATGAAGATAAGCTTAATTTATTGTCATACTTCCAATGAAATTTCTTTTCATGGTCGTATAACTGGCAACAATAAAACTTCATTTCTCAGGCATTCACTTACCATCAATGAAATTAAAGCTAACCAAGTATTTCAATGACCGTACTGTTGAATACTATCCAAATTCCATTAAAAACACCATTAAACAGTTGTTCATAGACCACAATGACAAACAACCGTATTCCACACTCCTCTTGTGTAGATACGACATGTGTACTGAAGAAACAGACGTACCCGTTGATGCCTGTGATGTGCAGTGTGGATGCAATGCTTGCCACGACTGTGAGGGAGTCCCAAACGGTGGGAAAGTCTTAAATCCGTGTGGACAGTGTAAAGACCCCGCCACGCTGAATGAAGGTCTGTCATTTAAAAGCATACTGCAAAACTGGGCTATAGGAGTTATAAATTATGATAGAATATGTTGAAATATAGCGAAAAAGCAATAGGATCATGAAAATATAATGCCTGCACTATTTATTGTCTATTTTTCAAAGTGCTATTTTCACAAATTTGGTGCCCACCAATTTAACTTCATTGTTTACATTCGAGTAACATCTGAAATAGCAAGGAGCTTTTTGATTAATGAGTGGTGATCACCTGGTCAGAAAATCACATGAAACACATATAAAAACTTTCATTTTTCCAATATTAACAATGTGAACATTCAAGGTGGAGAATTTCTTGGGTTTTATTGGTTTCCAACGTTTCTCGGCTGACCTTGTTTTATCGCTAATTGTAAACAAACTTTATAGTAATCACTCTTTTGAAAGCATCATGTGAACGTGTTACAGTCTCAATTCCTCTGTAAAAGGGATTTTAGTTGATTTCCAATTATTCTACAACTTTCACAATTTAAGTCTAAATGAGCACAAGTATGGCTTTAACATTTAATATTGTAGTTGTTACTGAAAGCATGTGGCTCCTCTCAGTGTGAGCTCAAACTTAGGTAGGGTTTATATGGTTTTCATGAGAGGTAATGGTTTGATTGGCGTACGGAATGCTGATGGTTCTTCTGGCCATTTTAATGCAGGGTCGTCCTACATCAAGGAGAAACCAGGCATCGCAATATAACTAAATCATGGGTGAACCGATGTAAAACCCTTACAAACAAACTAACATGCGCGTTTGTTGCAAGACTATAGTAGGTCCCTGTTTAAAGGATTACTCTTGTGTTGTTTTAAGGCGTTGTGTTTTTACCTTAATCTATTTTATATTCTTATATGCTTGCAAACTTAAGAACTGGACCAAAATGTCTTCAATGATTGCCTTCACATTTTTATTGACTTTTTTGTTATGCCAAAATGTGTTGATTCATCATTTAATCATTATTTGATATAAGTTAATTGTCGTATTGACAACTATGGTTTTTAAATATTGGCATAAATGAAGGGTAAATCAAAATAAATCATTAAGGTTTTAAAGTAGTTTAACCTTCAATGGTACAAAACTCGAAGGATCATAATTGCATAAGCCAATTTTTCACAGCATAGATAATGTTTTAAGTTGGTATTGATTCATGATGGAATCCTATTTTCTGAACTTTGTTTCAGTTTATTTGAAATGGCATTTTAGATATGTATGTGTCAGAAATTACCTTTTTTAAAATATTTCAATTAAAGCCTTTATCAGGATAAAGAATTTGTGCAAAATATTGATAGGAATCTATTGTTTTTTTTTTATACAAATCTCGTTTCTCCATTGCAGGATGTGAAGGTCTAGGGGGCATCCTCCCGCCATTTTCCTTTACCCACGCCATCATGAATATGTCTGTACGGGTATCAGACGGAATCGTGGCCTCCTCGACCACCCAAATAAGTTGTCAGCTGGTACCCGAGGATCCTATAGAGGTAAGTTATTGAGTTAAAAAAGGGTAATCTAGGTTCTGGCAGGATACCATTTTAATAAAAAATTTATTCTTAGTTTTTGCGTAAGCTCGAAACAAAATTACCTCTTATGACAATTTTCGGCTAAGTAATAATGAAAAGTAACACATCATTGGAAGTGTCACATTGCAATATTGTACTTTCATTTAAGAAACTATCCATGTTTATCAGTTTTGACTTACAAAAGTATTTTCTCTTAGTTGTTAAGTAAAACGGTACCCTTGCAAATACCCAGCACTTCCTAATGAATTTGTATTTAAATTTTATTCTCCTTAATACAATCATAAGATTGTTTCTAGAAGAAACATTTTTGAATTATTTGGGCAAAACGATATTTTGCTTACAATGAGCAACTCGCCCAGTTAACCCAATGCTTGATTGCAATGTTTATCACTTTGGTAAACTGTTTGATAAAGCTCAAAATTACTGGGATAAAGGAAGGATCTCAAGAAACGTTTTTTTTATCTTAAACAGGGACAGATTGTTCCAGAGGTAACAGACATCAAGTATGACGCTGGAAGAATCATGTTCACGACAAAAGTGATGACTGAGAACAAGGCAAACTCGGTCGGTGTTTTCTCCGTGAGATGCGACATTGATGGAACAGTGTTGTCGTCAGCCGATACAGGTCAGGTGTATACACGCTATAACAATCCGTCCTTGTCAACCCTCGTACCTGAACAACTAACAAGTGGCACAGAGGTTTGTATGATAAAGACTTGCAGTATTTCTTCTGATTTTGTTATTTTTCATGGAAGATGTGATAGATTAATAGATTATAGTTTTATCCAGGATGGTTGTTAGCATATACAGAGCATACATAACGTAACACAACATAACATACATGTCATAACCTACATAACATAACATAACAAACCATACATAACATACATTACATAACATACATTACATACATGTCATAACCTACATAACATAACATAACAAACCATACATAACATAACAAACATTACATACCCAAAATTTATAACAGTATTTTTTTTTTGCGTAAGATACACATATTCATATGATATATTATACTACACAAATATCATCAGATTCACAAAGGCGGTTTGGTTTAATAGTAATAGTTTTTGTTTTTTTAGGAATATGAAAAAGACATTAGAAGGTTGGTCCCTATAGAAACTGTACATGTATGGAATAGAAATGTGCTGTCCAGTCTGGAAGATTATCAATTATAAAAATATTTTACTTTTTTTTTCCATCTCATTGCATTAACAGTGTTTTGTTTATTTTGTGATGCCCGGATCGTAAGTGACAAAAAAATAGATCTCAAGCCTTATTACAGCCTAACTGCCTTGAAGCGCTTTATTAAATTTGGCATTTCTGCATCCTATAGTACAACTGGGAATCATGAGCATTTAAAGTTCCTGGTATCGCAATTCAGACATGGAAATGTGCTGAGTATTTCACGTTCAGTGTACTACCGGTAACCCGTGGGCAATGAGATCCGCAAACATGTCGTCAAAACAAATATAATACAGGATCTAAAAGGTTTTTATGTGAAATGAGTTGTCGGTAGATTCAAATAAATATTTTTGTTTTGCCTTGATAGATGCTGATAACCATCACTGGTACGGGATTCCACGATACTGGGGAGATCTTCTGTGTCATCCCATACGATAACAGTGAATATCTACATGTGTCTGGAACGCGTGTTACTGACACGGAAGTCACATGTAATGTAGGGAAGCTGGCGTCAAAACTACAGGGAGCTTCGTACGATGTCTATGTTATTTTGGATAAACCACGGACAATGCGTCAGGAACTTGCAAGGTACATTTGTGTCCGATGTGTTGTTTATTTTCATCTTTTTTCCAAAAATACTTAATTTGCAATTTAAAGGGGCATTAAGAAAGTCCCTCTTCCAGCATTAAACCCGTTGGGATAGATAATATAAGGTAGCCATTCTTTTCTTTATATGAAATAAATAAGATTATTTCCTTTACAACCATACTGTATAATACCCGACTTGTGAAACACTTGTCAAACACTAGACGCAATTTGTGCCTTCCAAAGTGGCAACATTGTTAAATAGAGCATAAATTAGTTCCATTACCATGTCCACTCGTTTAGTTCCATTACCATGTCCACTCGTTTAGTTCCATTACCATGTCCACTCGTTTAAATAGAGCATAAATTAGTTCCATTACCATGTCCATTCGTTTAGATAGAGCACAAATTAGTTCCATTACCATGTCCACTCGTTTAAATAGAGCATAAATTAGTTCCATTACCATGTCCACTCGTTTAGTTCAATTACCATGTCCACTTGTTTAGTTCCATTACCATGTCCACTCGTTTAGTTAGAGCACAAATTAGTTCCATTACCATGTCCACTCATTTAGTTAGAGCACAAATTAGTTCCATTACCATGTCCACTCGTTTAAATAGAGCATAAATTAGTTCCATTACCATGTCCACTTGTTTAAATAGAGCATAAATTAGTTCCATTACCATGTCCACTTGTTTAGTTCCATTACCATGTCCACTCGTTTAAATAGAGCACAAATAAGTTCCATTACCATGTCCACTTGTTTAGTTCCATTACCATGTCCACTCGTTTAGTTCCATTACCATGTCCACTCGTTTAGTTCCATTACCATGTCCACTCGTTTAAATAGAGCATAAATTAGTTCCATTACCATGTCCACTCGTTTAAATAGAGCATAAATTAGTTCCATTACCATGTCCACTCGTTTAGTTTCATTACCATGTCCACTCGTTTAGTTCCATTACCATGTCCACTCGTTTAGTTCCATTACCATGTCCACTCGTTTAGTTTCATTACCATGTCCACTCGTTTAAATAGAGTATAAATTAGTTCCATTACCATGTCCACTTGTTTAGTTCCATTACCATGTCCACTAGTTTGAATAGAGCATAAATTAGTTCCATTACCATGTCCACTCGTTTAGTTCCATTACCATGTCCACTCGTTTAAATAGAGCATAAATTAGTTCCATTACCATGTCCACTCGTTTAAATAGAGCACAAATTAGTTCCATTACCATGTCCACTCGTTTAGATAGAGCACAAATTAGTTCCATTACCATGTCCACTCGTTTAAATAGAGCACAAATTAGTTCTATTACCATGTCCACTCGTTTAAATAGAGCATAAATTAGTTCCATTACCATGTCCACTCGTTTAGTTAGAGCAAAAATTAGTTCCATTACCATGTCCACTCGTTTAAATAGAGCATAAATTAGTTCCATTACCATGTCCACTCGTTTAGTTCCATTACCATGTCCACTCGTTTAAATAGAGCATAAATTAGTTCCATTACCATGTCCACTGGTTTAAATAGAGCATAAATTAGTTCCATTACCATGTCCACTGGTTTAAATAGAGCACAAATTAGTTCCATTACCATGTCCACTCGTTTAAATAGAGCACAAATTAGTTCCATTACCATGTCCACTCGTTTAAATAGAGCACAAATTAGTTCCATTACCATGTCCACTCGTTTAAATAGAGCATAAATTAGTTCCATTACCATGTCTACTCGTTTAAATAGAGCATGAATTAGTTCCATTACCATGTCCACTCGTTTAAATAGAGCATGAATTAGTTCCATTACCATGTCCACTCGTTTAAATAGAGCATGAATTAGTTCCATTACCATGTCCACTCGTTTGAATAGAGCACAAATTAGTTCCATTACCATGTCCACTCGTTTAAATAGAGCACAAATTAGTTCCATTACCATGTCCACTCGTTTAAATAGAGCATAAATTAGTTCCATTACCATGTCCACTCGTTTAAATAGAGCACAAATTAGTTCCATTACCATGTCCACTCGTTTAAATAGAGCATAAATTAGTTCTATTACCATGTCCACTCGTTTAGTTAGAGCACAAATTAGTTCCATTACCATGTCCACTCGTTTAAATAGAGCATAAATTAGTTCCATTACCATGTCCACTCGTTTAGTTCCATTACCATGTCCACTCGTTTAAATAGAGCATAAATTAGTTCCATTACCATGTCCACTCGTTTAAATAGAGCATAAATTAGTTCCATTACCATGTCCACTCGTTTAAATAGAGCATAAATTAGTTCCATTACCATGTCCACTCGTTTAAATGGAGCATAAATTAGTTCCATTACCATGTCCACTCGTTTAAATAGAGCATAAATTAGTTCCATTACCATGTGTCCACTCGTTTAAATAGAGCATATAGTGCACAAATTAGTTCCATTACCATGTCCACTCGTTTAAATGACATAAATTAGTTCCATTACCATGTCCACTCGTTTAAATAGAGCATAAATTAGTTCCATTACCATGTCCACTCGTTTAGTAGAGCACAAATTAGTTCCATTACCATGTCCACTCGTTTAAATAGAGCATAAATTAGTTCCATTACAATGTGTCCACTCGTTTAAATAGAGCATAAATTAGTTCCATTACCATGTCCACTCGTTTAAATAGAGCATAAATTAGTTCCATTACCATGTCCACTCGTTTAAATAGAGCCATTACCATGTCCACTCGTTTAAATAGAGCACAAATTAGTTCCATTACCATGTCCACTCGTTTAGTTCCATTACCATGTCCACTCATTTAAATAGAGCATAAATTAGTTCCATTACCATGTCCACTCGTTTAGTTCCATAACCATGTCCACTCGTTTAAATAGAGCATAAATTAGTTCCATTACCATGTCCACTCGTTTAAATAGAACATAAATTAGTTCCATTACCATGTCCACTCGTTTAAATAGAGCACAAATTAGTTCCATTACCATGTCCACTCGTTTAGTTCCATTACCATGTCCACTGGTTTAAATAGAGCATAAATTAGTTCCATTACCATGTCCACTCGTTTAAATAGAGCATAAATTAGTTCCATTACCATGTCCACTGGTTTAAATAGAGCACAAATTAGTTCCATTACCATGTCCACTCGTTTAGTTCCATTACCATGTCCACTCGTTTAAATAGAGCACAAATTAGTTCCATTACCATGTCCACTCGTTTAAATAGAGCATAAATTAGTTCCATTACCATGTCCACTCGTTTAAATAGAGCACAAATTAGTTCCATTACCATGTCCACTCGTTTAAATAGAGCATAAATTAGTTCCATTACCATGTCCACTCGTTTAAATAGAGCATAAATTAGTTCCATTACCATGTCCACTCGTTTAAATAGAGCACAAATTAGTTCCATTACCATGTCCACTCGTTTAAATAGAGCATAAATTAGTTCCATTACCATGTCCACTCGTTTAAATAGAGCATAAATTAGTTCCATTACCATGTCCACTCGTTTAGATAGAGCACAAATTAGTTCCATTACCATGTCCACTCGTTTAAATAGAGCATAAATTAGTTCCATTACCATGTCCACTCGTTTAGTTTAGAGCATAATTAGTTCCATTACCATGTCCACTCGTTTAAATAGAGCATAAATTAGTTCCATTACCATGTCCACTCGTTTAAATAGAGCACAAATTAGTTCCATTACCATGTCCACTCATTTAAATAGAGCATAAATTAGTTCCATTACCATGTCCACTCGTTTAAATAGAGCATAAATTAGTTCCATTACCATGTCCACTTGTTTAAATAGAGCATAAATTAGTTCCATTACCATGTCTACTCGTTTAGTTCCATTACCATGTCCACTCGTTTAAATAGAGCACAAATTAGTTCCATTACCATGCCCACTCGTTTAGATAGAGCACAAATTAGTTCCATTACCATGTCCACTCGTTTAAATAGAGCATAAATTAGTTCCATTACCATGTCCACTCGTTTAGTTCCATTACCATGTCCACTCGTTTAAATGGAGCATAATTAGTTCCATTACCATGTCCACTCGTTTAAATATTAAAGGTAGTAAGATAACTTATACTTTATGCATGTTAAAACAAAAAGCTCGACAGCATTTAAATCTTTATTAAATCAAAATGTATAATATCTTCCTTTTTACAGTTTAACCAATCCCCTATCGTTTACCATGAAACTGCCAGCGCCAAACCCTGTATCAGCCAAGTTTAGCGCCAAGAATTGTCGGAGGATAGATATCAAGTTTAATGATCGCATATCTGGACCTGCTTCAGCAACGGAAGGCGACTGTTCCACATATTTTGATGATGCGTCCATGGCTATTATACAGGGTGGGTTGTCTGGATGTCAGTTCATCAAGAAACGTGTTTATAACAATTTTAAATTGAAAGATATAAATCTGCACTTATTGATATTCCGTATTATGTTATCCCAGGACATATCATTACATAAAACAGACAATATACTCTAAAATCCTAGTCAACAGTCTTTCTACTTATTCAAATATTCCTCTATGTACCATCTCTTACCTCTTTATTATTGGTACCATAAGCATTAGTAACATAAAAGAGCTGTCTGTATGAACCATTATCTAGACATTCATATAGCCCATACTAATATGACATTATATACCATTTGATAATACCATTCCTACTTGGATCTTTTGTTACTGATCCAATTAAAAACTACTTCAGTCAATGGTTTTGTGTAACTTTGTTAAGGTATTGAGTAAATTTGAATATGACCATGTGGCTATGTTTCGTTATGAGTTGTGCATTCTGGTTTGTAGCGTTTCCTACTGAATATGAATCAAAATGAATCATAATGAAGAAATAAGTTAAGCCATGTGACCAAGTAGGCGAAATAAATACATGGAAATTTCCATTTAGAAAGCGGAACGTATTGTTCTAATGTGTCCAATGTGAGCTATGGGCAACTGCTTACTCTGATGTACAATGACGCATTCTGCCATTGCGCTATATTTACCTCCTTATGATAAAATCCCACAATGTAGTAAGACATTTCTAATCTGTGTCATTTTCAGCCGATGCCAATTGTAAGATATTTGGCGGGAAACTGGTCTTAATAACAACGGTCACCGTGCCAGTAAACACGGAGTTAAATCTTCTGAATATTAAACGTGAGAAGGAATCCTCGAGAACCCCAAATTTCTTCACAGGACATGTTATAATAACAGAAGACGGAGACTCGGTAAGAAGTATTTTCCTTATAGACCAAACATACAACACAACTTAGTTGGCACCAGTTTTTTGACCTTCATATAGATATATGATGACTAATTACCCAATACACCCAGTTTGTCTGTAAACCTAAAAGGATCAACACCTGTAAGGAATAATTTCATGATGAACCAAACATACAATAAAGTACGACTTAGTTAGCATCTGTATTTTTCACCTACTGAAGATATATGATAAAAATAGTACTTAAGATAACAAGTTTTAACTTTATCCTTATACAACAAAACGTCTATCCAATATAAAACAGACACTCTTCTACATTTTTTTAAACTCTGACTTAGCATTGCTTTCAACAAATTACTTAAACCCATGGTTAGGAACAACAATGTTGTCTGATTGGTTATTGGTTATCCAGATCCACTATAATTAAAAATTATCACTTGGTATTGAAGGACATTCTGTATATTCAAAATAAGTTCAAGCACTCCTTACAGATAGCAATAACCATGAAAAACAGAATTGCATGAGTACCGGTGAAGTTGTACTTCGTATCTGTGACATCAAAGACGTTTGTCAAAGGTTCTAGTGGCTAACCTGGTGCAGCATACAAACGTCAGCCTTCTAGAGTAACAGGAATTACATTATTTCTGTTACTATGTTACTATGTACTTCTAGAGTACAAGAAATGCCTTTATTTTTGTTACTATGTTACTATGTACTTCTAGAGTACAAGAAATGCCTTTATTTCTGTTACTATTTTACTATGTACTTCTAGAGTACAAGAAATGCCTTTATTTCTGTTACTATGTTACCTTGTTATTCCAGGAACCACCTGAGGTGTACATTAATCCAGGAGTGTCCAACACTGTAGGTTGTAAAGCTCAACGAGTTAATGTGATTGTCAAAAACAAACATTGTTGGAGTGTCGAAATTACATGGACCGCATCTGTTGAAGGTATTGCGTGTTACTTTCTGTTAGTTTTTCGTCATTTAGAAAATACAATAAGCTATCACTGTATTATCTTGAACTATATCATATAGGAGGGACTAAGTACGCATGTTAAAATAGTATTGATATGGAATTGAGTATTTACTTAAGATGGATCATATGTCTGATGATTGTTATGGTCTCTTGACTTTAACCTTTGAAGGAAATTAGGAATACAATATAAAAGATTATACCAGAACAAGTGTAAAGATCATAATATATATTTTCCCTTTCACACTTGTTCACATCTTAACCCTTTCCCAAACAATAATGACATTTGACCACTTTGTTGCAGACGACTTTTGAAAACATTGTGGGAAAAGGAGAAAATTTTCCTTTTCCCACAAGGTTTTCTGCTCTATCTGAAGAATGTTTTTCAATTTCATCACATTTTGAAATGTCGTCTGCAAACTCTTTCAATCTGGGACAGTCGAAAATTTGTTGTTTGGGACAGGGTTAACAATCTAAAAATTAGATTGATGGTATTCCGAGAATGCCGTTAATCTAGAACAAGTGTGTAATTTGTCCAGTGGCAAAATATTAAGGAGATACTGTCGATGTTTTCAGCATTTTCAGTTTGGCGTTGTCCTTCAGGCTATCCTATTGGGAACACAAACTTCTTCAGTCTAAAGTACAGATAATGAATTGTAACCTATCCACCATAAATATGCGAATATTTTTTAAAACTATGAACTTCTTGATAACTGCCATATGAATGATACTTTTTTCCTTTACAGATGTATCTGATCCTGCTGTTGTAGACAAACTAAATACACTGAATGATTTCCTGGCAAATAAACAGGAGTTTAAACTTGACAAAGACCAGGTAAAAGTGTAATGTATAAAAGACCGACAGACTAATACTTTTTCTGCAGTTTAATGAAGTCAATATTGCATAACTTTTTCATCATCTCATGACTGTCAAATCACATATTATTGTTGTATATAAGACAGCTGCTTAGAAAGAATACCATGCAGCGCCAGGGTACCGTTTTACTAAACGGCTTAGGGAAAATATTTGTGTAAGTCAATAAGGATATACAGTCTAACTTGTGTTAAGCAGCCACCCTTTTAAGCAGCCAACCTGCCTTAAACAGCCACTACAGAAAGTCCCATTGTTAGATTTATAGTGTAAATCAATTTGTGTTAAGCAGCCAACCTGTCTTAAACAGCCAATTTACTATGTCCCATAGGCTGACCTCTTAACACAAGTTTGACTGTACAGGAATAGTATCTTAAATAAAAGTATGCTATTGCAAAGTGACACGTCATTGGAAGGATCTCAAAGAGGCAATTCCAATGATGTGTTACTTTTCAATTCTGCTAATCTCAATACTAAAATAAGAGGGAACACTGTTTTGACGTTTCCGCAGTTTTTCAGCATAAGATGTTTTGTAAAACATTACCCTTATGAGGAGTTACTATGACCATAGACATGCTGACTCCTGCAATGAAACGTGTACGCATTCAATCATAGATAGTCCCAATCAAACAACAATTACAGCTACATCTACTAAGTAGATAATGTATTAAACCATTATCAAACAATGACAACATTTAACCACTTTGTTGCAGACAACTATGAAAAACATTGTGGGAAAAGGAGAAATTGCTCATGATGAGTAATTTCTTTTTTTCCCACAATGTTTTCTGGCCTATCAGAAGATTCTTTTCCAAATTCATCGCATTTTAAAATGTTGTCTGCAAATTCTTTCAATTTGGGACAGTCAAAAATTTGTCGTTTCGGAAAGGGTTAAGACGCACCGCTAAGTTAAATGGTATTGTTGGATGATTGTTCTTTGGTGGACAGTAAGCATTTTCCTTTTATCAATTTCGCGTGTCCACTGTGCGACATTACATTCATCCACATTTGGTGGGAATATTTTACAGGAAGCTGAGTTGAGAGTGATTATTAAGCTAAGTTGTAAGAACTTGTTTCATAATTGATATCAAGTAAATGATTTAAGCTAAACCAATTAAGTTTTTTATCTCCCATAATTTACTCCATATGTATAGGTTAAAGCACATAACTTACACAAAATGTATCGCATTGTTAATTGTTTTTAGCACAAAAACATCTATTTTATACCTCTTTATAATTTCTTTCTACCAGCTTGTTGAAGCACCAGTCACTTTCACCGCAACATGGACACTTATAGAAGAGAGAACAGGAAATGAAGTCACTGGCTCAGAGTCCGTTATCATTCAAAAGGATGACAGCATAGCCTTGGTAATTCGTAATGTCGACAAAACCGTACCGGCAAGACAAGCTTTAACGCCACAAGGCGTTATCAAGGGATGTTTAACAGATGTAAGTAACATGGGCAAGACAAGCTTTAACACCACAAGGCGTTATCAAGGGATGTTTAACAGATGTAAGTAACATGGGCAAGACAAGCTTTAACACCACAAGGCGTTATCAAGGGATGTTTAACAGATGTAAGAAACATGGGCAAGACAAGCTTTAACACCACAAGGCGTTATCAAGGGATGTTTAACAGATGTAAGTAACATGGGCAAGACAAGCTTTAACACCACAAGGCGTTATCAAGGGATGTTTAACAGATGTAAGTAACATGGGCAAGACAAGCTTTAACACCACAAGGCGTTATCAAGGGATGTTTAACAGATGTAAGTAACATGGTCAAGACAAGCTTTAACGCCACAAGGCGTTATCAAGGGATGTTTAACAGATGTAAGTAACATGCTGATAGGAATATGATGCTCAATTTGACAATTTGTTATGTACTTCATCATGAAAGCTGTATGCAATTTGTTTGATAACTAATGGATTTCTTTTATTCACCATGACTAAATCTTGTCTGAATTAACAGAAATTACAATGAAGTCTAATTTGCAAAAATAACTATTAGGCTGTTTTTGTTATTGCAACTCTGGTATTTCAATAAATAAAAAAAAAATACAGATATTATTGTAATTCTGGTTTTAACACTTAATTCATCATCGATACAGAGTTACTAGTATTGGTGATATCCACACTCCAACATAAATTATCTTATGACAGGTGATTATTAAAGTAGCGTTGACAATTCTACAGGACAGCACTCCATTAAAGCTGCTTGATTACAGATTTGAGGACACTTACAATATTAATTCTTTAAAACAATCATTAAGTGCACTGATTGCAATTTGAATTTACAATTCCTCAACCACCTTTATCTTCTGTTAAAGAGGAGGACTTTTCTGAAGCATCTAACTGCTAAACAAATCTAAATGGGTTGTTTAAGTTAACATTCACTTCATACACAGTAGTTTCCTGTAATTGCTCATAGATACTAACTGAATGATTTAATGTTGATGTTTAATCTTCTCTGATTTATTGTCCTTGTAGGCAGAAGCTGACATAATACCAAGTTGGACTCTGAAACCTGATGGCATTTATAACCGGTTTCCTCCAAACAAGCTTCGTGTAATCATTGGACAAGGAATTCTACCCGAAAACACTGAGTTCAATCTTACCCTAACAGGTAGGAACCGTCAACAATCTTTTGACTTACTTTAATCTAAATGACAACAAATGCTCACAGTTTAATTAGAAAACAAAAGCAGATAGTTCAAGATGAGACCAAAAACCACCATAGTCTTGCAACCATAGTGTATTTGTACAATTTTGATACACTTGATCTCTTCTATTGAATTTAATTTTAGTTTTCCACCATGTCGATGATCCTCTACTCTTTCATTTAGATTAAGAATAGGTTGCAACTGGTAACCACAACACTCTTAACCCTTTCCCAAACAACAAATTTTGGACTGTCCCAATATTTAAAGAGTTTGCAGACGACATTTCAAAATGTGATGAAATTGAAAAATATTCTTCAGATAGAGCAGAAAATCTTGTTGGAAAAGGAAAAATTGCTTGTTACTAGCAATTTTTCCTTTTCCCACAATGTTTTCTAAAGTCGTCTGCAACAAAGTAGTCAAACGTCGTTATTGTTTGGGAAAGGGTTAAATGATTTAAACATTATAGTCATTCATAAAACATTCTATTTTCAGTAACAATCGGAGCCAAGACCTTCAGTAAGTCTGTGATATTCATGACCTCCCCAATACCACCTAAAGCTGCAATAGAATATCAAGGATCCATTGCTAGCGAGGAAGTAGAGGTTATTAATGGACAAGATCATCAGCTTACCTGCGTAAATGTTGCAGATAATGCTGACCCCAATGCACCAACTAACTACATTTGGACTGGAAATGTATGTGTTAAGACAAATTCAATAATGATATGCAGTATATATGTACATAAACTCTTTTTTCAATACTTTGGCCGAAGTTTTATTCAATATTCTTTAATCTTGAATTGGCTTTGGCCAAGATAATGAAATAATAGTTTCTTGAAGAAGTTTTTATTTGTTTAATATTCCATTTGATTAGTCACAAAGAGTCTATATCGAAATCGACTAATCACAACCAAGGAAGTATTTACTCAATGACAGACTGGTCAAAATGAACATTTAACTTCTTCAAAAAGAGAAATTTTGTGTAATCTCTGTTTAATCATATCCAATGTTTTTTATAGACAGAAAAGAACATACTGTTGTTCTGTGACTTAAACACTAAGGTTCATGGTCATTACAACATGATATGATAATCATTTAGCCAAACTCTCTATTTATATCTTATAGGTTTGTCGTATCATATGTGACAATATGTATACATCAATGTTGAGACAAGATTGGAATATCATCTTTATTTGACAGTGATAATATGTCAAGATATTTGAATATCATCTTTATTTGATAGTTACAATATGTAAACATCAATGTAAAGACATGAATGGTATATTTTTAATTTGACAATAACGAAATGTAAACATCAATGTTGAGAAACAACTGGAATATCATCTTCCATGACAAAATGTAACTCTTCCATGACAAAATGTAACTTATATTTGAATATCATTTTTAATTTACAGTGACAATATGTAACTTATATTTGAATATCATTTTTAATTGACAGTGATAATACGTAAACAGTATTTGATTATCATTTTATATGACAGTAACAATATGTAGACATCCATGTTGAGACTTGATTGGGTTATCGTTTTATTCCAGGACAACCGATTCACCGATGAGTTGGCACCAATTATTGATCCATCGTCATCAACTATCAAACGGCTTGAGGTTACTACAGCACAACTGTCTTTATCTAGTGAACTATTCAAGGGTGAAAATCTTATGTAAGTATGAGTGAACATTCTTTGTTAGATTAGTAACTTTTAATTTTACAATGCATTGTTTATCAAATCATTTTGTATTCTTTAGAGCTGCTTGTTTATAGATATCTTTAAATCTGCAAAGCAGCTGTACATAATACAGTTTTTCATACACACTGGGGAATAGTCATTGAAAGTAAAATAAGAATATATTACAGTATTCAAAGCCTTATACAATGTGAACAAACGCCTATAAGTCATGCCATAGTAGTTTGCGACCCTCTCACTGCTCCTTGTGTTTCTGGACTTCTACTGTACATTGTACTTTCTAAATCACTATCTCCGTTCTCACAAAAGTCAAACCTTCCGTGGCGGAAAACAAGTCTATCCCGTCGTATTTGGAAAAATACACAAAGATTGTATTGGATTTGATTCTTAGTGTTCAATCTATCTTTATAAACTTCTGCTATGTAGTTTGCACACATTTACAGGGATGGCAAAAACAACTGTCAGTATTGTCCAGATTGACCATATGTCTTTATGGACAAATGAACTTTGACTAAAATGTTCTATATAAGTGCAGAAAAAGATTAAACAATTTATGACAAGTATATGCATATCAAAGTTTTGCTGCCCCTGGTTAACAAGCCGTTGTGTGAATCCCTTTCAGAATAGAACACTATCAGAAATTCCCTATGAAATGTTTTATTCATATCTTTTTTTTAACAAATTTACTTTTATTTCTAATGTATAGCCCTTACCTTTC
This sequence comes from Cerastoderma edule, assembly GCA_947846245.1. NCBI lineage: Eukaryota > Metazoa > Mollusca > Bivalvia > Cardiida > Cardiidae > Cerastoderma > Cerastoderma edule. The sequence continues at coordinate 26,149,981 of OX401410.1, forward strand.
TGACAAAATGAAATGCTTGAAAATAGCTCCTTTAAATTATACTGTTACATATTTCAATGCTATATTCAAAGTAAATCAGGTTTAACATCTTGATAAGACAGCCATCTCACATTATTTCAAGGTTTTATCATAACACAAACGTGGGCTTTCCTGGTTTCTCTCCCGACGGACATGTATTTTGACTTTTAAATGACTATCTATTTCTAGACAAAAATGGACCTGTGAAATACAGCAAGGGCAACTCTCTAGCGAGGCTTCTACCATGTTGATATATAAAGAATCATCCACGCTGCCAGAACCTGTTATACGTTCAGGTTTGCCATCCAGGAGGAGAATTCAAATTCACGAGGGAGAGCAGTCCCTAAAGATACGTGCTTTCTGCAAGTTTACAACGCACTTCGAATGGTTTTCGTCCATTGAAACAGGTACTATGTAGTCTCCTTAACTGGTAACATATTTCCTCATATCAAAATGTGTGACTTGTCTGAATTAAAAAAACAATCGACAGTTTAGTTTAATCTTATTTGATTTACATCGCTTGCAAACCAAGTTCTTTCTACTTGTACACATAAACTGTAATCGCACCGAATGTGGGTTAATGAAAGATCACAAGGTGGATCCCGCTACCCACAGGATTCGATCCAAAGATCCTCATTTTTATAAGCTGAGGATCCCCTTGCCGATTGTCCATTTGACAATTATAGTATAGGAAATGAAATTATCTCTGTGAGGAATACATAATGACCATATGAGAAATTGTTACAAGCGATTACACAAAAGACTAATTACACCTTCTGTCAAAAGGGTTTCTTAGATAGTGGATAACAGATGCATTAATCCAATGGTGTTTAAGGACCATGCTTAGTATTGATTACACTTTCGTAATTGATAATTTCCTCTTCACATTGTCTATTTTCTTTTTTCATTGGCCACCATTGCAAAGGAATAAGTTGATAAAAATGGTTAAAACCTATGATAATATCATGTTTATTTTCATCTGCATTATTAATAGATGCATGATTTGAAATACAACTTAAGTATTGTATACACTGTCCACATGACAATGTAGATGTTCCCGTTTTACTCGCGTAAATGATTGGCCCACATATTAAACTACATAAATAGTATGGAAAAAACACCAATGAAATTACATGGAAATGAGCACAGTCATTCTAATATGGCAAATAGGGAATTACTTAGAAAAAAAGTGATAACCCCAAAACATGGTTATTGCTCACTTAATCTATCAATCATGTTTTGTCCTTTTAACGTTTTCTATAGAGGAGGAAATGCTGATCGCTGGAATGATATCGGGAACTATAGCAAACGATAACAATGATGATCGGTTCAGACCATGTGGAGTGAAGATCGATTTATCCAGTCTGGAGCTATCCCCTGATGTTGACTACCCGCTAACATTAAAGGCTGTAAATGAGAGAGATGGACAGGAAGTCACCAAGTACCTAGACTTGACATTCGAATATGTTACCAAACCAATCGCTGGAACAGTAGAGGTATATTAAAGATAACTTCAACACATTTCAACCTAACGCCACATTTTTGTGTTTTGCAGTAGACAACTTTCAAAAAGCATTGTGACAAAAGGAGAAATTGCTTGTAAAAGCAATTTCACCTTTTTTGCCATACAGCTTTTTCAATCTATGCACATATCACAATAGCAGAAATGAAAGGACTTTCACTTTTTCACCAAACTTTTCTAAAGACGTCTGCTTCAGTAAAACAAATGTTGTCTGCAAGTGGTAAAGAGTTTACTGGGGAGTTAAATCATTGAAATGCTTATTCCAGGTACAAACACCTGTTAATGATTTTGAACTGGGAAACTCTGTGGTTATGATTACCCGGAAGACTCAAACTGTAATTGCATTACGTAGAATGAATATGTACATCTGGATCAGACAGACTATAGTCAAGCTTTATACTTTTCAAAATCTGTATCTAAGTACCATCAACATAATCAGCGTTATACTTTGTTCTGTTAGGCTGTTTACGACGGGGATACCATCACTGCATATACAGGGCTAGTAAGCATCGGTCTGGATAACTGGGACACCGAGGGTGGAGATGTGACAGACCTAAAATGTAAAATTTACTATCGCAAATCAGGTTCAAACAGGAAAAGACGATTGACGACTTCATACATATCAGCTCTGGACTTTGTGGAAGATGTCACCTTTCCAGCAGGTAAACTTCAGGGGTTCATAAGGGATTGATTTAGCTGAGTAGAACCCTCAGCCTTTAGTTAGACATCCAGGAATTCGCTTAACCCTTAGAATTTTCTAAAAAAAAGATTTTTGTGTCCTATGCTTTCCAAAACCTTAAATATCTGCTTTATTTTGATGCGGAAATATTCTCAGAGAAGCAAACAGGTTAGATCACAGGCCAGCCACCAATTTACTTGGTGGCTGGCCTGGATTGAACCTGTGTGCATAAGCATGAAGTCGGTTCCAGCATTTTAAGGGTTAATGAAATAGTATTCTGTGTAATCAAGGGATACTGATGGTATCTGAATGTGTGTTAGCCCTTTGCTTAACAACCAATAAGTTTATACAAAATATCCTGTTATGAAGTTCATATTGATACCCAATATCAACTGAAAAAGTTTAGAAAATTGAGCACACTTTCTATATGGGCTCCATTCAGCTATTGATTGTTGACCAAGGTATCGTTTTACTTAGTGTTTTATGCTAAAAATTGGCATTAGTTCAAAACAACATATCCTCTTTTTTCAATATTGAGCTAGGCAATGTTGCAAAGAAATACATAATTGGAATCATTTCAATGATGTGCCACATTACAATATTGTGTTTGCATTTAAGATACTATCCATGTTTATCATTTTTACTTACACAAATATTTTCCTTAAGTAATTTAGTAAAACGTCAGCCAAGTCAAAAAACATTTTCGTTTACTGATAAAATTATTCAGGTTTCTGTTTACATGGCAATTTATCATATCGTTGTATAAACTTCAGCATCAGCCTGTTTTCTGAAATGCATTTCTTGTGGCTGTGATATGCGTCAACAACTACACAACTTTTTCAGGCGAGTTTATTGTCGAAGCCACATGTTGTAATCCAATAGACCTCAATAAGCTGTGTACCACTGTAGCTATGGTCGATACTCTGGTGGCGGTACAAGCGGCAGAACCGACAAACTTTCTCAGCTTTCTCGACAATTTATTCATCAAAATGAAAACAGGTTTGTATTATATGTTTTACCTCTAACCTCCCCCTATACCTCATGACAATATATCTACTGAAGAATTTGTAGGATACCGCCGGCGCAAGTCAGTGAGATGCTTGTAACGTGCAATTCATCCTTTTTGGTTGTCCAATAACTTAGTTAAGTTGTCTTGTTTGTTTATTTCTTATTTGTCATAATATGTGACCAATCATTCAATGTAAATTACCATACTTTGCATAACTATGTCTCTTAAGGCAATATTCACTTGGACCAGCATATTTACGCCTTACCAAATTAGGCTCCAGATTCTTTAGGTCCATGTGACCTAGTGTTAAGTGTACTGAACTTAAGATGATACAGCTCCTCTAAGCATTGACTCAAACCCAGAAACTAGAGTATATCTTCACAAGACATACATATAGTCTCCCTACTGACTTGAGAAATCTGATGGTTCTTTCTCTATCAATAATGGGCTGTATAATTGAAGTATAACTCTCATTCTGATGACACAAGTTAATTTTTTACCAAACGCCAAATTTTCGATAGTCCTAAATTGAAAGGGTTTGCAGACGACATTTCAAAATGTGATGAAATCGGAAAATAATCTTCTGATAGGGCAAAAAATATTGTTTCCCACAATGTTTTTCGTAGTAGTCTGAAACAAACCAGTCAAATGTTGTTATTGTTTGGTAATGGGTTCACCGAATAGATAACACGCACACACTAGTGATTACTGATGTATGCTATGTAATATTCCATTTATATCGTTTCAGGTGACCGTACATTTGTAGCGGCACTAATTGGCTTAATGACAGATGCCTCGCTAACATCGGAGGAGAAAGAGAAGTCTGATCAGATAGCACTGACGGGCATTTCTGACGAGCTGCGTTACGTTAAGGATGTCACGAATGTGTAAGTGTACTGAAAATACCTTTCAAAAATGACTGAATTTGAGTTTACTTGAAACATATACTTATTTCAAAGTTTTTAACATTAATCAAAACTAGATATCATTGTTTTTTTTCTAAATTAAATCAATGAGCTTTTTTTACAAAAACTTAAAGAATAATTGGTTTTTCTATAGAAAAATGATTATAATGAATGAAAGTAATGAGATTTTTGGGCCAAAAATTATCACTGAGTTATTGTCAAGTTTCTGAACAGTTCTGGACTTTTTTTATTCTGTCCCCACATGGAAATGTTATAAACAAACATTTGTAAAACTATCTTTGGATCTTATTATATTCCAGCATGTGTAAACACATAATGTAGCACTACATGAAATTTGATATCTTGTAGCAATACCACTTACAGGTAACAATTATAACCTATTTATTGGTGTGTATAGAAATTGTTCATAGCAAATAAATTCCAAACCTGAAAATTAATTTTTCTCTCAAAACTCACCCCTTTTAAAATACTGTGATATGAATTTAAAGTAACATGTTTTAATTAAAAGTGTAACATTAAACATATACATCTATCTCTTTACAGCGATCCAAGAACGTCGCTCGACGCGTTAGTTAACATTAATGATATCGCAGAGACCACAGTCACTATGGACGACGAGACTAAATCCGACATACAAGCGGTGGTAAAGGACACGGCAAAGGCTTTAACAGGACAAGGTGGGCCAACATTTCTTCTTGCAAAATCAATATACTGTACTCTGGACAAAGGCTAGTTGTTGTATAAATATGATGTTTATTCCAAAAGTCTAAAATGAAGAAGTATTCTTGGCGTACCCTTTTGATTTTATAACATTAGCAATATATCTGCAGCAAACACATTAGAATACTTATATGTTGTGATGATCACATTATTATCCTTTCTGCGATGTATAAGTGTGTTTTACACAATCGAATATTTACTAAACTACTCAACTAAACTGAATGATTCAACAGTATCTACTGCGAACAAGGGCACACACTATGTAAGGGTGTCAAAAAGATATCTGACAACAATGCAAACTTTGTGAACAGAGCTACTTCAGTAATATTTTGGAACCATACCACATGCTCTAGTATGATAACTTTCCCAATATTTATGGACCTATCTTCCATTAGTATATATATACATATGACTCATTCTGGAATACTATAGTAATTGATCGTTTTAATAATCACATCCAGGTGCTGGTGGTAGGAGAAAGAAGAGAGACACAACTACATCTACCGCCGCTGGAATGACTGTTAGCACGGTATGTCTAGTATACATCATCAAATGTGTCGTGGCGTGCCTCTTGACACCAATAAGTCTCAAACTCTTTTCAGTGGAAATATAAATGAATCTCGCTATGTCAAAACAGATATAAATGAGTCTTCCACTGGTACCTTGATATATCCATGTACATGCAACAAGTCGCTGCATGTTATTTTATGTTGATTGCGCCTCAATAACTGTAAATCCCTTAATAACACTACATACTAATATACAATACTAAGATGATTTTACAATCCTACATCGTCTTTAGTCCATGGGGGTGATTGGTTCAACCTCTGTTAATAACAGGTAAACATTACGATTGTTCAGTAATCTACATTTGGTGCGAGAACTGTTTATATATCCAGGGAGCAGAACTGAGAGTGATTGCTACAAGTAGTGAAAGTAGTGAGAACATGTTCACCAATCAAAGAAAAATAAACGAGATACATGATAAAATTAAATTCCATAGATGTTGCACGGGGTTCACTCTGGCATGTCATTGTACTAAAGACACAATTTTCAATATACACTTTTAATGAACAGGCTGAAGTATTACTTGGTACATTCGACAACTTGATTTCCGGGGACCCTGTTGGCAAGGAAACAGCGGAGGCGTTTAAAGAGGTCATTGATCTAGCACTATTGGGTCTGTGTCAAGCATACTCCGGTGACACCCCCTGGGTGACTGGGTCAGAGTACACCACCACACGCATCACACAGATTGCGTTAGCGGGTCAGGCTACAACAGAGTATGATGTCAGTTGTTCATCATGCTCATCCATTACTTATCCTGCAAAGGTGGGTGGTGTCTTGAAGCAAACATTATTTATCATTCAATTATCTTCTGTAAGAGTAGTCTCAATAACGATCCATAAACGACGCTTTTTTAATATTTGGACATTTATTGTGCTTTGGATATTGATGTAAAAGTGACGTTTTGGAATCTTCACACATCAAAATATAAAATGTTGAGCTCCAAATCAGTATATTTGATTTTATATTCCATTGCATATTAATGGAGTTATAGGCCATCAAACGTGCGCAGAAAAACGGTGCGGAGAAATCTAAGGTAAACATCACGATCGACTCTGAACTCAAAGGCGTCAGTCAATATAGCAATAGCCTTCGAGACCAGAAAATTTGACAACTGTAAAAGATGCTTGTTCACAGATGTGAAAAAATTTTAAAGTGAAAGATTAGTTGCTTCCATCCTGCACAAGAGATGAGGTGTTATATGAAACACACTGACGAATAGTCATTGGAAGCAGAATTAAATCGCTTTTAATTGTTTAAAGTGTGTATACAGTGAAATCAAATGTATTTCAATTTAAAGCATGACATCGCCTTTGAGATGTACCGCATATAAATTGTACATACTTTTGATTGTTTATCAATCAAAAACAATAAACGGTATCGTTTCAACAACATTTTATTCTGACTTCCAAATTGTTTCTTTGGTTAAGAAGCACCTTTAAAGCATATCTGTATGTTTGCATCTTTAAGAATTTCTTTTGCCTTCATGCTTTTCAGTTGTTTGAACATTATGCTGGATACATTGATATCATTTAATATTTTAAGACACCTGTAGCAGAAGGTATAGCTACTAATTGCTGTGATAAGAGCTGAAATATGTCACAACAAGGAAGTCCCCCTCATTGCTTTCTACAATACTGCAAAGAAACTTTTGCTTCATCAACTTTTAAATGACCATCTAATGTTATTTGCACCTTTTGATTAGTTCAGGTGATTTAGTCTCATAAGAAGCATTTGAAGGAAGCAATAACTTAGGGTAACATATGTGTGAGCTCTCCACAGTTGTGAAGGTCTCACATATAAGTGCAACTAGAAATTATCCACAAAATAAAAAAGGAACCGTCTTTTTACTAACCTTCACATACCATGTGCTATAATGACAATATTTTTACCCTCCACAACAGGTTGTTTATGGCGCAGATATCATATCCCAGTACGGTGACATGGAGATATGCGTATCCACGGGCCAGATTCTTGTGGACACCATCACACCGACGGGCACCGATATCGAGAGGACCAGGATGAGTGACCTTGTTGTCCTTAAACTCATTAACCTTGACGGATTCAGCACGGAGACCATGACGGGCTTGACAAGTCAGTCGGTCAAGGTCACCCTCACTCTGAACAACAGCACCATTAATTCAACGGCCTACGATTATGTGGTATGTTGTTGTTGGTGTTCTGGTAGATTCCTCCCTTGAATGTCGGAGCACCCAATAATGTACATCTTAATTGGTCAAAAAATTGCCTCCATTTTTTCACTGTCTGTTTTAAGTAATTGATTTTATATTAATACTGCAGTTATGATTGAGACAAGAATAGATAAACATATCATGTCATTAGTAGATACAAACAGGCCAGTAGCTTGGCTTACACATGTAGGCAAATGCTTAATATAAAACTATTTAGCAAAAACTTTTACTGTGAAAGCCCGATTTGAATATTGGTGAATTTGGTCTGATAACTTAGTTTTTCATGAAATTGGGTCTGAACTGAAAAAGTACTATCCTTGGAAAGTATTCATATAAAAGCTTTTTATTTCAAAGCTTTTTATTTCATCGAATAGTGAAAAATAGCACAAATCAGGGCATGCTACCCCCAAGTTTAAGTGTGTATTCTTCAAATAGTCTGAGCTACGCGCCAGGCAAATTGGAAAATGTTGTATCTCTTTTTGTAACAGATATCTATTTCTATTTTCTAAGTCTCTCAAGATCAAGTGTGGATGGTTTTTTTGCGAGTATCAGATAACTGAATCTGATAACCAATAATCTGTCCAACAATCGAGTGCCCAATTAACCATTTACTTGTGCCAATCCTAGAAATATATATGTAAAAAATTAGCAGTACAAATGCCTTTATTCAAAAGTGGAGCATGTACAACCCCGCCAGCAGGTATTCTAGCCCATGCTATATCATGTAATATTAATCAATGTACACTGTATATTTGGTGGATGTACTAAGCATGTTTAAGGTATTGTGGTTGATCACTTCCTTTGCACATTCCTTATCATGAGGGGTTTATTCGTAACTTGACGAAGCCTATCACACCTACTTTAACCCTTTACCTAACGCCAAATTTTGGACTGTCCCAATTTGAAAGAGTTTGCAGACGACATTTCAAAATGTGATGTAATTGAACAAATTTCTTCTGATAGGGTAGAAACCATTGTGGGAAAAGGAGAAATTACCTATTAAAAGCAATTTCTCCTTTTCCCACAGTATTTTCCGGAGTCATCTGCATCAATCTGGTCAAATGTTGTTATTATTTGGGAAAGGGTTAATGGAAGAACAGCTGTATGTGTACTTCCTGTTGTCCACACTGCTCCTACAACTCAGTCTACCCTTTTTAAATGTTCATTCTTTCTTGCTTCCAACGATGACTATAGGGTACCGCTTTTTTTAATATCAAATTTTATCTACTTTATTACAGTGTAAGATGTGGTCATCTGCTGGTCAGTGGTCCGACTCTGAATGTTCTGCATCGAGTCCCGTGCTGGACAGCGGTACCTCCAAATACACCGTCCAGTGTTCGTGTAACGCACTTGGAACTCTTGGGTATGTACATAAAATCACTGTTATTAAGCTGAAGGTAATGTTTTTGTGTTCATTCAGCATTTTGTATTGTGTGCTTGTTAAAAGGCATGTTTATCAGACGAATTGAGAAACAATCGTGACAGAAGGAGAAATTGCTCGGGACGAGGAATTTTCCTATTGTCACAATTGTTTCTTCCAACATTACAGCGAGTTCTTTTGAGTTCTATATGACTAAAGTTTGTTGACCTCCTACGCCATCATTTGAGTAACAATAGACAATGCTATTTGGTGAATGTTCAGAGAGAATGTTTGTGATGAGCATTTTCTCCTTTGGTCACAATGGTTTCTTCCAACATTACAGAGAAGTCCCTTGAATTTGATATAAATGTCTGGATGAAGTTTATTCAAGTCATACACCATCATTTCAGTAAGGATAGACGATGCTATTTGGTGAACGTTCTGAGAGAACACATAAAAGTTCTTTATGATTTGAGTGCAGAATTCAATGCACGCTAATTATTATTAACCCAAACCAACCAACAATGGCACTAACAAATATTATTTGAAGTATGATTGTAAATTGATGCTATCACCAATGAAAGGACAGTATTGGATTAGATTCAGGCTATATGAATAGGTCAACTGTCTAGGTGATATAATGGTTTGAAAACTTGAATAAATGAAAAATGAAACAAACAATACAGGTCTCAAGTAAATCCTTAGCAAACATGTACATGTATAGAGGCAAATGTTCATTTTCAAAACCTTTTAGAAAAAGTCATATTTGTAAAAAATAGACAAATCATCATCATGCATTTACAAAAGTTCTTCAAACACTCATTATCGATTAATTTAACATTTGAAATTTTCTATAAAAAGATATTTGTAGCTTTGTGCATGTATTTGGGTAAATTTTATTTTGTACTTTGTATTATCCATGTTTTGGCCTCAAATTTACTTAAAGGCCCAACATGGCTGGGTGTTGTTGATATGTTATTGCATATTTGTATGAACATAACACAATGTAACTAGAGTAAAATTTACTCACTTACTTACTATCAGCCAGCAAGTGTGAACAATATCCAAATACAAAAATATTTCCAACAAAAATACATATAATCAGAAACATATCCTAATTGATTCCCGTAATAATCAAGATTTTAGAAGGCTACTGAAGTGAACATAAATTCTGTTTATATATATACAAATGACTTAATTAAGAAAGAAAAGAATGAGAAAAAAATGGCAAATAGTGTTTGTCCGGGGTCTTTGTAGATTGAATGTCAATCATATGTTGTGTTTATCTGAAAGAAAGCATGGTTTGTCAACATTTTGATGAATTGAAATGTGATTTATATTGCAGAGTGTTTAGAGAGCTAAAACCAGATGATTCTATCTCAAGTAAGTATCTACTTTTCCCTTTTTTGAATTGGAAATGAAGCCTCAGCAAATTTATAAAATATAAACCAACACAAACAATATGGCTGTTATAGTTTGTGATGTTTCAAATAGATGTGTATGGTTGACATATGGATATGGATTCACTCTTTATTCCCCTGATTGGATTGATCGGGATCATATTGATTTACATGTGTATCAATGCCTCATTTTAAGCTATTCAGTGTGTGTAAATACCTTTTTTATTTATTTATGAAATACATTGTAGAAATATTTCCTTCAAAATACATATAGGGTGTCAAGGGACACCAGCTTTCAATGGGTCATATATTGTAAAGAAATATGCTCATACCTAGAAATGGAGGAATATCATACGGGTATTCATTATTCATGCACTATTGTTATCAACTTAATCATGTATATTTAACTTGACTTGAATGTAAACCCTTGAAAACAACCCTATGATTGTTTACTTCTTATCTAAAAGCTACCACACCTTCACCATCAACAACAACAACACCAACTCCAACAACAACCACGGTGACCACAACAACCGTTACCACGACAATTGCAGCGCCATCTGTCCCCCTGACGTCTGCTACAAAATACGTAACTGTCGGCTGGACATTCTCAAACTCGTTTTGGAGTGAAGTGAGCGACGAAACCTCATTTAAAGCAAATCTCAAAACTCAACTCTCAACCAAGTTAGGAATCCCGTCGGCCAGTTGCAAGAATCTGGAAATAAAATCAGGTCAGGTTGTTTCTCATGATTGTATATCTTTGTACAGATAGAGATGATTACCCTTATAGTGCTGTAATCGACTTCATGCTTATGCAAACAGATAAGATCCAAGCCAGCCACCAAGTACATTGGCGGCTGGCCTGTGATCTAATATGTTTGCTACTCTGAGTATCTTTCCTCATCAAAATTAAGCAGCGATTTACGGTTTTAGAAAGCAGACAACACAAAAATCTATGTTGACAAAATTACCCATCATTATAAGAGTAAAATTGTGAGTGTATTATTCATTGATTTTGGGATCATTATAACTTTTGAAATTGTACTAGACGATGTGTGCCACACCCTTCTTTGATAGTATCAAGGTATTTATATTACTGGCAATATTTTGCATATTCCTGCAACTATATCATTTATGTTTGATTGGTGCAATATTTTTCCATGCTGATGGTTTCCCTTATAAACATAAGTGGTCGCATGTTGCATACAGAAAGTTATCATAGTAATCTAATTGACCGGTTACTTTATAATGACTCAATTTGACTTATCAGAGTATATGAACTCATACTGTCTATTCATCAGGTTCGATCCTTGTTTCCTTCGAGTTGCATGCCTACAGTTCGTCTAGTCAGACCCTGGGACAGATGTTGTATAGCCTACAGAACGGGATCGGCACTATCACGCTGACCAACAGCAATGGGAACTCTCTTGTAGTCCAGTCGGGAACGTTCTACTACCAAGAGGTCAAGGACAAGGATAGCGAGGACTCGGACAAGAAAAATGGTATGATTGTGTATACTAAATGGTATTCCTTTAACTGAATTACTTGGTTAACTTTAATTTTCGTAAGGGGTTTCCTTTCCCTTCCTTTTTGCTTCTTCTTTGATGTTGTGTTGTCTTTTTTCCCCTTCTTTTTTCGTTCTTTCTTCATTTTTATTTTCTTCTTCTTGTGCTTCTTGGGGTATACCATCATCCACCCTTATCTGTGATAATGTTTTGCAGAGTGATTTTCGTAACACTGTTGACAGGAATATCATTGTCACAAAATGACTCATGATACATCACTCTCATGGTACTGAAAGTTATTAAAAATTGTACACTAAGAATTTAGGTATGTTCCAAAGGTTGTTGAGAAAAACGGTACTCTGTCCCATGCTTATACCCAGCAATGGGCTGGTGCGTGATATATGAATGGGCTAAAACCGTTTGATAGTTAATGTGTTATGTCCTTGTATAAGATAGCTAGATCTATCTGTAATATTAACCATTGAGCTTAAATAGTTTAACCCTTGATATGAAACAACTATTAAAGAACTGTCTTATAAAATGATTTAAAATTGGATTGAGTGTTTTCGGCAATGCTATATTTCGCCAAGAACATTGTACTTAGATTTCGATTCATACATTGTTTTATATCATTTTTTTTTGTTTTCAGACTCTTCAGTTGTGTTTCATTGGATAACATCGATATCTTGCCTTTGCCTTACTCTGATATTTGCTTTCTTTCTTTAAAAACTCACTATGGCAATAACATTAAAGTTGCTTGTTCACAGATTTAAGAAAAATTGAAAATTGAAATTTCGTTTTTTAAACTATATAGCAGATGTACTGTTGTAGGAGACATACTGTATACATAGTTATTGAAATAAAAATGAGTTCGTTTTTTGAGTAATAATGTTTATAATGAATGCATATGTGTACAGATTCAAAAGCGTTTCAACGGTTTTTAAGTCCATCAAGTCCATTGCATCCCGTATGTACATACTTTGGTATATTGATACATTCTGAATCAATTTTGCATTCAGTAGCAATCATAAATTAAATATAATCCTGAAACACAAAATCCGTATTGTTTCAATGATATTTTATTTGTCTCATGTGTGGACAAGCACCTTTAAGAAGTGGTATCTTTTCATCTGGAACCAGGCTTTTGTCTAGACTACCTAGACTTCGGCTAGGACATTTAGTGATTTGGCTTTGGCTTACAGTGGTTCATTGGAATGTCATCATGTCTTGGTATGAATTGAATAATACCTTCAATAAAAAGTCCCTGTAAGTGTGGTCATGTTTTTTTATGCTTCTATCCTTCTACGACACCATTTCGCCAAAATTTAGCCTAACAGCCATACCACTATGTTATAGATCTATCCCCATGAGTCCCATTTTTCTCTTTTTTTTTTCTTGCTGAGCCATTGTCGAAAATGTGTCGAAATGAACTTAATCATTGACTTTGTTAGTGATATACTTGGTTGGGATGATGAAAGTATATTTCACTAGTGCCCATGGCGCCGTTTTACAAAACATGTCATACCTAAAATGTGCGTAGGTTTAAAACACCATTCTCTCTTGTATCAATATCGGGATAAGCAATATAACACATCATTGGCACCTTCTTTCCAATAATGTACTTTTATTTAAAATAATATTCATGTTTAAAATTTTGACTTGCACAAATATTTTCCGTAAGTTGTTTAGCTGGTGAACAGTCTCATGAAATTGTAAATCACAGAACAAGCAAGCAAAGGCCTGTATCAAAGCGCCTGCCCTTTTATTGCGGCTCGTGTGTAAAAAATCATTCTAGATAAAATACTTTGGTATAACTTATGATTTGTACGGTAAACAGTTTAATGCAAAATGCCAACACCACGCGAAAAAGGGGGTTTCGGCATTCGAATATATATATCCACTGTAATGAAACAATAAATTTCTTAATGAATTCTTTTTGAAAACTTCTATTGAGACATGCATGCTGATTGCAAAGCCTTTCAACATAACGTTATCCAAATACCCTGACCACAAAACGAGTATCCACCTTTCTGACGGACTATGTAAACTACAAGAAAGAACATATTACATTTGATTGATTCAAGCTGGTTTCATGATCACTTTGCGTATACATCCTTTATATTGTTTATCTCATATAAGAAAAGCTTCATATCTTGGGATAAGAGATCACTTGCTTAACATGTTATTGTTTTCAAACTTGATGTATTTCAAGCCGATTTTTTTATTGAATCAGATGAAAGGCATCTACCTTTTTTTTCTTTTTGTAATATTTCTTTTATTTCCTCAAACCTATTTACCAGTTTCACATTGAACATAATGCTTTGAAAGTTTCATTCACCAATCCTATCATCTAACCTCATTGAAATAGATCAATAAAAAAATCACACAAGTTGAAAACAATGGATAGATTTGAAAGGAAAGCAAATACAAAACAAAGACAGCTAATGGTAAGTTTTCCCACATATTACAACAGCATCCATCACGCATGTAAACCATTTCCTTTGTCACCGTGCTTAAGCAATAGTCGTTATTCTTCTACAAATTCCTACAGGTCATGTTTACCAATATTGGAACTGGTAGTAAAGAGTTCTGATTTCTCTTAACCCTTTACCAATCACCAAATTTTCAAATTGCAAGAGTTTGCAGACGACATTTCAAAATGTGACGAAATTGGAAAACAATCTTCTGGTAGTGCAGAAAACATTGTGGGAAAAGGAGACATTGCTGTTACGAGCAATGTCTCCTTTTCCCACAATGTTTTCCAGAGTCGTCTGCAACAAAGTGGTTGAATGTCGTTACTGTTTGGTAAAGGGTTAAAATGCTGTTGATGTTGGTTGTTTCACTTGTTTTCTTACACAGATAGTTGAACTTACATGTATATGTATTGGAAAACACGCGGGGACTTTAATTACATTTATTCGTATCATGTCATATATCATATTTAGGCATATTTGAGCACCATACATCTTGAGCAAACATATATTTCAAACACTACAATAGAATTCACCATCCAGTATTTGTGATATCCCCTTTTCCTTTTGAAAGATACAAGTAAGCTGTAAGGAATACATATATGATTCTTTTTCATTATGGGCTACGAAATTTGCATGTCTCTTTAAAAAGAGGTTTTTGTCTGAAGAAACCATACTCAAACTTTGCTGCAAAGTTTCCATTTTTTCATTGCCCATACACTGTTCGCCTTGTTATAATGTTTATATCAACCTTTTAGCAACATTGCTTTTTTAAGTTTTCAGACACCATACGCTTAACCCTTTACCAAATGCCAAATTTTCGACTGTCCCAAATTGAAAGAGTTTGCAGACAACATTTCAAAATGTAGTGAAATTGGAAAAATAATCTTCTAATAAGGCAGAAGACATTATGGGAAAAGGAAAAATTGCTCGTAACGAGCAATTTCTCATTTTCCCACAGTGTTTTTTAAAATCTTCTGCAACAAAGTGGTCAAATGTATTTATTGTTTGGTGAGGGTTAGATATCAACAGACAGTGCCGTGTATAAACTATCAGAGAACGCCCTGTTTTCCAAATGCGATATTTTACGCATGAACTGATAATTCAATCTTATAATAGCGTTTGGATCTTTGTTGTACCCCAGTGCAATCCTCCTCAGAGACAAAATACGTCAGGATAGCGTTTTGTTTAACGACTTGGGCAAACTAGACACGCACGTCAAACACCACATACATGAACGAAGGAATATGGTTGGGATTTTCGCATGAGTGAAATAGAGAATTCATACAGTCAAACTTGCGTTAAGAGGCAAGCCTATGGTTGTTTAAGACAGGTTGGCTGCTTAACACAAATTGTTGTACACTATAAATCTAACAATGAGACTTTCTGTAGTGTTTGTTGAAGGCGGGTTGGCTGCTTCAAAGGATGGTTGCTTAACAAAAGTTGGACTGTATCATTGATAAGAGACAACTATTGTAGTGTTACACGTTATTAAAATAAGAGGGAATGTTGTTGTGAACTTATGATAGTTTTTAGCAAAAGTGAAAGGTTTCCCATGACTACTAAAGGTACCATTTATCATTGGATACATTAGATAGATATTGTGATATGTTTTTCGGCTAGGAATAGTCTACAAGCAATATGTGAGCATTTACATAACAAAGATGGAATTTATCCGTCTTTGACGGAAATATTTATCAAAATGTACCAAAGGAAAACCAAAAACACAACTTGATTTCATGGCTCTCACCTACTTGGTGTGGATTTCTATAATACGTATTATCTGTTTATATATTAATTTCCAGGAAATTCTGGAATAATTATTCGGGCTGCCTTCATCTATTTGGTGAGGATTTATGTAAAACATATTATTTGTTTATATATATTAATTTCCAGGAAATCTCGGAATAATTTTTTGGGCTGCCTTCATCTATTTGGTGTGGATTTATTTTAAACATATTTTTTGTTTATATATTAATTTCCAGGAAATCTCGGAATCATTATCGGTGCGGCCCTTGGTGGACTAATCATCGTCGGGATCGTGGTTGTTGCGGTGGTGTACTTGGTGAAGAAATACAACCAACCGAAAACACACCCAGTCCGTAATCACACAGTAGGAGCCCAAGGTGAGTTCCTCAACCCTTTACCAAACCCGAGATGTTCGACTGTCCCAAATTGAAAGAGTTTGAAGACGACATTTCAAAATGTAATGAAATTGAAAAACAATCTTCCGATAGGGCAGAAAGCATTGTGGGAAAAGGAGATATTGCTTATTGAGATAAGAGCAATTTCTCCTATTCCCACAATGTTTTCAGAGTCGTCTGTAACAAACTGGTCTCATGTCGTTGTTGTTTGGTAAAAGGTTTAATCAACCTCACCCACATTGTGTTGTCTGTCCGCTCGACACTTGTGTTCATTCGGGAAAGCAATCAGTCGCTTTGACAGTGTTTCGTTCGTTAATGTGAAGGAGATACCAAAAACATTGAAAGGTTGAAGGATTTCAATATAATTAAAAGAAAGTGGTGTTAATTACCAAATAATAACGGCATTTAACATATTTTCCAAACCAATCTGGAAAGCATTGTGGGAAAAGGAGAAATTGATTTCTCCTTTTCCCACAATGTTTTCTACTCTATCGAAAGAACACTTTCCCATTTCATCACATTTTGAAAATGTCGTGTGCAAACTCTTTCAATTTGGGACATTCGAAAATTTGGCGTTTGGTAAAGGGTCAAACCAACATTACATGCATTGTGTTGTCGGTCCATCCGACAGTTGTGTTAATGTGGGAAAGCAATCAGTTGCT
This sequence comes from Cerastoderma edule, assembly GCA_947846245.1. NCBI lineage: Eukaryota > Metazoa > Mollusca > Bivalvia > Cardiida > Cardiidae > Cerastoderma > Cerastoderma edule. The sequence goes on from OX401410.1 coordinate 26,167,156, forward strand.
CTGACAGAGTTGTGTTCGGGACTAGGAAGAAAAATACCAGAACTATTGATAGGTTCAAGGATTTCATCAATATAACTGAAATATTGTTGTTAATAAAGGGAGTGAAGTCAAAAAATCATTGATGGCGGTATGGACTGAAATACAAATATCGTCATTCAGGAGGCTGCATCTCTGTTTCATACAAAAGTGTGATAAAAAAGAAATATCCGTGAACGAATGAAAATAGCTTCAATCCTTATAAACCAATGCAACTATAAAATGACTGGATAAAGCTACTTTAATCAGAGACATAGATAACTATGTCTCTGCTTTAATCTATATAGAAAATAAAGATTTCTTATTTGATAGAGGTTTCCATTAAAAGTAGCTTCGATACCCTGGTATTCAATGATAGACTGTGAAAACGTCCCTGACAAACAGGAACGAAATATTTCAACTTTCAATGAGTCAATCTCCAATGAATTCACAACGGGAAAGAACTAACGATTACTGAAAATAAAATTTTCTATAAAAAGGGATGGAAGTTACATCTTCACTTATCATGGTCTTCATGACCAACAATGGCGTAAATGATGAATCATAATGGGATTAATTTTACTCTCGGGTTACTAAATACGTAATTTGTTATAAAATAAGTATGGAAGTAATTCTTTTACATATCATGGTCTTAATGAACAGCGATGATGGTGAAACTTAAGGGGATTAATTTTACTCTCGGGTTACTAAATACGAAATTTGCTATAAAATAAGTATGGAAGTAATTCCTTTGCATATCATGGTCTTAATGAACAGCGATGATGGTGAAACTTAAGGGGATTAATTTTACTCTCGGGTTACTAAATACGAAATTTGCTATAAAATAAGTATGGAAATAATTCCTTTGCATATCATGGTCTTAATGAACAGCGATGATGGTGAAACTTAAGGGGATTAATTTTACTCTCGGGTTACTAAATACGAAATTTGCTATAAAATAAGTATGGAAATAATTCCTTTACATATCATGGTCTTAATGAACAGCGATGATGGTGAAACTTAAGGGGATTAATTTTACTCTCGGGTTACTAAATACGAAATTTGCTATAAAATAAGTATGGAAATAATTCCTTTGCATATCATGGTCTTAATGAACAGCGATGATGGTGAAACTTAAGGGGATTAATTTTACTCTCGGGTTACTAAATACGAAATTTGCTATAAAATAAGTATGGAAATAATTCCTTTACATATCATGGTCTTCATAACCAACAATGGCGTAAATGGTGTATCATCATAACGGGATGATTATTTTGACTCTCAGGTTATGACGCACCTCCGGCCTACGTTGAGCCAGCTTACGGAGCTCCTCCTCCCCCACCCTATCTATACACAGCACCAACAGCGCCCGAGCCCCTCAGGCCCTACAATGTATCCAACAAGTGGATGGAAAACGAGCTGTCCCAGGGACGGAAACCTATGGAAGGAGGCTCCCGGCCTAATAGTAAGTGATTAGAAACCTGGGGTCCTGGGTACCGATTTACCAAACAATTTAAGGAAAAAAGTTGCATAAGTCATAACTGATACACATGGATAGTATCTTCAATGAAAGTACAATATTGCAATGTGACGTGTCATTGGATGCGTCTCGGGGAGACGATTCTAATGATGTATTACTTTGTAATATTGCTTCGCCCAATATAGATAAGAGGAATTGTTGTTTTGGACTTACGCAAATCTTAAGCTTAAAACGGTACCCTGGTCAATGCATACTCGCATAAGGGGCTGTACGTATTGGTCAGGGCCTGGTTAATTGATGAGGTGCTCGTTATCAAACTATTCAAAGTGATCTTCCCTTGCTACTCTGCATTGATCACTGCCACCACAAGATTTTCATCATGATTTGGATGGAAATTAATTGTTTCTCTTTTTTCGGATATAATTCTAATTTAGTAATATCTTCTTGTGTTGATTTCTGCCAAGTAAATGTGACAAATCAAGGGTGCAATGCAATACTATAGTAAGTGCTTCATAAACATGAAGCACTTTCTATAGTATTGTACTGAACCCTCAAAATATGGGTAATAATTATACTCGCCTCATCAATATCATGCTTATGAGTACATAAAAATGGTTATAGTGATCAGTTGAATCCTGCTAGGACAGGCCATTGATGCCTCCCAGATCCGTCTGTTATAGTGATCAGTTGAATCCTGCTAGGACAGGCCATTGATGCCTCCCAGATTCGTCTGTTATAGTGATCAGTTGAATCCTGCTAGGACAGGCCATTGATGCCTCCCAGATCCGTCTGTTATAGTGATCAGTTGAATCCTGCTAGGACAGGCCATTGATGCCTCCCAGATCCGTCTGTTATAGTGATCAGTTGAATCCTGCTAGGACAGGCCATTGATGCCTCCCAGATCCGTCTGTTATAGTGATCAGTTGAATCCTGCTAGGACAGGCCATTGGTGCCTCCCAGATCCGTCTGTTATAGTGATCAGTTGAATCCTGCTAGGACAGGCCATTAATGCCTCACAGATACGTCTGTTATAGCGATCAGTTGAATCTTTCTAGGACAGGCCATTGATGCCTCCCAGATCCGTCTGTTATAGCGATCAGTTGAATCCTGCTAGGACAGGCCAATGATGCCTCACAGATACGTCTGTTATAGCGATCAGTTGAATCTTTCTAGGACAGGCCATTGATTCCTCACAGATCCGTCTGTTATAGTAGTTTTTTTTATTGCATGTTGCTTCTCAACTAACGTTCTCTGTACATTGATGCCTCACAGATCCGTCTGTTATAGTAGTTTTTTTTATTGCATCTTGCTTCTCATCTAACGTTCTCTGTATTTGTTTTAATTTCAGGTCGCGATTCAACTCACGGACTAATTCCTGAGAAGAAAGCGCCCAGAAATGAACCCACCCCTGTTGGCTAAAACCGAATGATATGTGTATTAGAACATCCTGGATTTTAAAACAGTTACATATGACAAAATCATTAATTTTGATTTTGAGACCATAGACAAGAAAACGGAAATATGATTCCAATTTTTTACAGAAATATTAACCTATACGTTATATTGATGCTTTTTTGTTTGTGAATATGTCGTTTGGCTAACTTAAACATCAAATAAATGAATGAAACATAAACCGAACTATCAACCCAACAGTTAAATTACAGATTGATGACAAACGATCCTGGGTTTCATATGTGTCATGAAAGATCCTTTACGACCAAACATTAAACATGTTTGCTTCAAAAGCTGAAGTAAAATCGTTGCCTCTGATAGTTAGTTGTAACTGTTTTAAGCAAAATCAGTATTTGTTGAACCACCCAATACAGTGAAAATTTCTTAGATAACCATGCATGAAGCAACCACCCTGACTGCATTTCTTCAAACAATTCAAAGACTTCTAATGTATCAGATGGGACGCACTTTTACAGTCATTTAGACAACATCTTAAACACTCTTGTAATGAGCATCTCCTTTTAAGCCAATATTTTTAACAACAAAAATATGATTAGCAAAGTCACTTTTTCCAAACGTTTTTAATGCGTCTGTCAGGGGTTTGTTGAAGAACGGAAACGGTTTCACCAGTTTAAACGTTAAGGTTACACGGTCAGTTATGGATCCCTTAATCCCTTACTAAATTCGAGTTTTAGCATAGATACTATTGATGTTGGCGCATGCTTTAAATCCAACATAATGTTAAAAGAAGGCAATACCGAGAAACAATCAAAATGATAAATCTTCTTACATCTATGTTGGGTTGGTATGATAACATAATTAATTGTCGAATTTTTACTGGTGCCTTGGCTCATCATTGGCTGGTTTTGGATATTTTGGCGCGAAAATGGACAATGAGTTTTGACTAACGATTAACGTTTTTATCATGATTTTGTTCTTTCATCTTTTCTTTATCCTTCTGCTTATTCATATGTCATCGTATCTGAAAAGGGATGTACTACTCATTTCTGCTAGTGTTTAGTTGCAACAGATTTTGCACGTTTGAACAGGAGCTAGTATAAAGAAGTAACACCATAGTTTACTACATGCAGAACTTAAGCACGATATATTGAAGATTGAACGGCACGTTCGCCTGTGCTTTACTGCTACTTATGAAATGGGTTTTACAAATATTTGAAAAATGCTCATAAGACAATCTTTAAAAAAAAACTATACAAAAGACCATGAGAACATGCGAAAGTGCAATGTCTCTTCTATACGACATTGATATGCAAAACAGAAATAAAAAGACATTTTGGGTGCATTTATGTATAATGCCGTTTGAATCAGACAATAGTGTCTGGTCCGGGACGGCATTATACATCGATGTTATACGATTGACAAAGGTCAAAGTATACCCTATATATATATATATACATTATCTATTTGATGCTATAAAATATGTATGCTCCCATTAACAAAGTGCATGGATAAGTCGGCATTTACAGTTATCAGCCATGGACCCGATGATATGATCAACTTAAATTTTTTGTAATGTTTGCTTCCTTCCTTCAGATATGATTTCATTATCTGCCTAAACCTGTTGATTTTTAAGAGTTTGAGTAAGCAAATGATCTGAAAAATAATGTTTTTTATATCTACTCGGTTATCATTGATTGGAAGTTTGATTACAAGACAGTTGGGACTGGTCAGCTCATCCCAAGGTCAAAAAGCCCTGCGTGGCCGAATGGTTAAGGTGGCGGTCTGAGAACCCGAAGATGCCTGGTTTGAGCCGCAAAATGGAACCTCTGGTGTCATGGGAGTTTCCCTTGGCAAGACAAATCAGTCCTAGCTTAGCAGTTGGTTATTCAGGAAAGAAGTACCATCACTAAAAGATAACTAACATGGCGTCTGACCGCACGTAAACCTAATGAAGGAATCTACAACATATTTTGCATCAGAAAGTTCCAGATGTGCACGATGCTCTTAAATACTCTTCTTTTCTCCTTTTCTTGCGGTTTATTACGTCTGTGTATAGATTAGATGTGTAAATTCAAATTCAGGGACAACGAACACTCTCGTTTATCACAATGAAACCAAATAATGTTTTCTTGCAAACATACACTGTTTGATAGGTATATGTATCCATATTTAAATCAAAAAAGATTTTTAGAAAAACAAGCCCCAGACCCACAATTCGTAATGGATAAATGAAGAAAGTTCGCTTTCCTTATTCGAATACAATTAAATCTTATTTTGTCTTAGAAAGTTCTAAGGCCGTTTGGTCACAATTTTGTATGAACTATAAGAGTGATAACAATAAGCTAGTAACGGAAATTAAACATGAAGCATGATATGCTTTTTCCTTTGAAAAAGACAAATCTTTACCATAACCTTGCACTTATCAATGGTATGTTCATTTCGTTCTATACTTGGATGTATATGTTTCTAGTCAAGGAAAGATAGCATTGGTGTAGTTGCGTAAATAATCTAAACCTTTGTGTCCAATTTTCTGTATTTTGATAGCAAAACTCGTATACACCAACTGAATTGCACATCTTTGTGAATCAACACACTTGTGGTAAATATATAGTACAATCATCGTGACACAGGGGAAGTTTGATAATGATGAGTAAGGTTTTCATTTGTTACAATACTAAGAATAATCGTTTCTTGTGTATTCACACACATTTGCCAGAACTATTGAACATGCCTATCTCTGCATATTTATACCGCATAGTCTTTTAAGCCAGTGCTTTCCCGATTACAGAGTGTTATCATCTTATTGAAATCTTAGTGTACCAAACTTTACTGGGGAGAAAAACGTGCAATATCGATGGAAACTGTGCAAACTTTTTTAAAAAAAAGAAGAGTTCAAAATTGGTGCACTACGGGCATCATGTCAATTTTGATGACCATTTAGTATTGTTCGATCTGACACTATTGAACGTGTAAAATTAATGTGTCGAATTAATAACAGACTGCTCATCTTTGTATGGACGAAATAAACCTTTTCACTAAAACATGCGTCTTGACTTTCATTTCCAAACCAAAACAACACATGATTAGAGCAAATGCTCAACAAATAATGATATGCACTATCACTGTACAGACCGCCAGAGTGGTTGGTTGGCAAACGAGAGTTATCGAGAAAATCCTAGAGGTAGACATTTAGTCTTGACTCTATCCCCAACAAAAACCATCAGACATGCCCGAATTAACAATAACTTATCCTGTTCGTTAAGTTACACAGGTACGCATTTATTGGTATCTGTCTTTGTTGGTTTTACAGATGGTTGATTCATGAAAACTTGGAGAGAAATGATTCATAAAAAAACCCGAATCGTTAACAGATACTAATGGAACAACTCAGTCAACTTCTCAAATAAACTCTTTACCACTTGCAGACGACATTTTTATTTACTTGAAGCAAACGTCATTAGAACAGCTTTGTAGACATGTGAAAAACCCTTTAGTTCTGCTGTTGTAATACGTGAATGGTATGAAAAGGCATTGTGGCAAAAGAAGAATTTGCTTGTGAAAAGCAATTTCTCCTTTTGCCACAATACTTTTTTGAAAGTCGTCTGCGACAAGAATCCAATATGTTGCGTTAGGTGGTTATATGTTAAAAGTGCAACCCACCTATGACTAGAGGTAACGGTTCTGTCGTTTTGATGCATGAACAAGTATCTGTTTATGTAATATTAGCGAGACAGATGATAGCCCTGGTCCTATTTGCATTTTGTAAGAAGATTATGCAAATCCTCAACAACGCTACAATCGGATTATCGACACCAAATTGCCATGGTAACTAGGTCATGTGCATTGTATATAAGTATATAAGTTCGGATATAACTACATACCGACGATTATCTGGATGTCTTTCGAAATCCATTGAACGATTTTAAAGTATATTTTTCAAAGGTATACAAACACAAATGGGTTTCATAAAAAAGTGCGATATCATTTCTTTCATTCATCCATGAAACAATTTAAGATGACTTCGTCTTTGTAATTTGATATCATCATCAGCATAGGCAGAAATGGTTACCAATGCATATTGTCTTTCACAATCTATAAAGCACAAATTGTTTGTTTTCAACGCTTAAGATACTGCACATGAATGATAAATTAATAGTTCTGACATTGTGTTTCTTTTTCTTGGAGGAATGACTTCTTTTCTTAACACACCAAAACCTTTAAATACTGATAGAAAATAAAATACATGTAGGCCTATGTGACAGATGCTTAAAAACTGGACAATGAAACAAAACATTTTGATTTTTCTTTTCAAATCATGTCTATTATACTTTGTTCATTTTTGATTTTCTGCTGTTACCAATGGAAAACTTGAGCTGGCAGTTATGCCAATGGTAATTTGTTCTTTAGTGGTTCCTTGGTGGGGTTTTTCAACCGATGGGCAAATTAAACTTGTAGTTAACTTATGATTTATGGTAATTCGTTTATCAGTGTTGTTCTGTTGTTTTAGAACCACTTGCCTAGTCTAGTAATACTTGTATTTCTATATATGGTCAACGAATGAATAAAACCCGCAACACTTCAGACATGACAAGTTAACGAAGGATGGAGAACAGTCCGAATAATCTTCGGGTACCTGCACAAACTCGATAGAGTGGTTTTACGTCCGAAAGGTTGCGCAAATATGAAACACTCACCACCTTAACTATGTTGGGGTCGTGTATCCAGGTGCATCATTGTTTGAAATAATTAAGGATTCTCAAAAGGAAAAAAACTATATGTAACATGTCTCCAATGAAAAGTCCTACACCAGTGTTTATTTCTAGGTCATACAGTACACTGTATATTATTTGCCGTGTACTCCTTTTAAAGCATTAAAATAATATGCGCAATGATGTTTAATCAACAAAATATTAACAGGGCGAAGTTAAATTAACGGAAAGAAAAATCCGTGTTTGTTATTGTTAGTATGGATGACTAAAGGCTGTTGCGTGTTTTCCCGCATGTGTTGCTTGTTTTCCGGATTAACACATGGCTAATAATGCCCTCGTTTTAACGAATCTTCAGAAGGGAGTTAAAGAAACCATTGTGATAAAAAGAGAAATTCCTTTTCAAGCAATTTCTCTTTTTATCACACTGCCTTCTATACGGTGTCCATGGAAATGCCGTATTTTTGATATACTATCATTGAGGTATGACATTGCTTTTGATTCAGAACATTCATAAAATCTCATATGAGGGAATTGGCTTACCAGTACAGTATAGTGCGCAATATAAACAACGTCTTACAACACAAACATTCATAAACGTAGGAGTATGCTAATGATATAACAGGCTTTCGTGTTGAAATCATGTAAGTAAATAACGTAGTGTCGAATGATAACATTGAATAGTTTTCCTTGAAGTAATCGACTTTTCGATATATAGAGTAAACAACAACGATCATTGATGTAGGCCTATTAGATTAGCACTTTCTGATGTTGTCTTCGATATCTTATTTACCTATCTTTAATGATCATTAGAACCACCGATGCAAAATATTTTATTGTGCTTTTTTGCAATTTTCACTTGACATGTATTTAATGAAAACAATATTGTTAGCCCTTTGTTAATTTGACGAAGGGATAACTTGCTTCTAATGAGCAAATTACCTGCCTCTTACAATGTTTTCTATACAATGCCATAGTTTTGTTGTCTGGTGTTGTTGATAATTTCAAATTCGTATGACGGATTTAAAGGTAAAGACGTTTTTTGATATAGTTATCAGTATACATGTATTTATTTGTAGACTGAGCATAAAATAAAAAGAAATACCCCATAAGATGTCATGGTGTGTATACAAGTTTATAACGTTCTAGAAGTTTAACCTAATACATGTATAAGATAAAATATATTGTATTCACCTTTTAACATAAAAACATGATTATAGCTTACAAACAATTACAAGTTATTGAGCATACAGGAAGACACAATTAGATGTTACTTATACCTAAGGTTATCAGAGAAATGAGTTAACTAAAGCAATTGAAAAAGATAAGATATTTAGATAAAAATGTTTTACTATCAATTACCATACTAATATCTCTTCCTTCAAGTGTCTGTATTTACTCCATGATAAGTAAGAGAGTGAGAAAGACAGTAGATAAATCGAATGGCCTGTCTGTTATAGAAGATGGACACGAAGGTAGTGTTTACGATTGTGTTCCTATGGAGCTTCGGTGTTGTAATGGCTGTAGAAGGAGATGTGTTGGCAGAAAAGATAATGGCTGTGGCGTTACCACTAAATACCCGTTCTCCACCCGCAACCGATCATCCGCCCCCTAAAAGTAAGTAAAGTCACATGATCGATAATTTAGATCAAATTGACACTACGAACTCTGTTTGAACAAAAGGTGAACTTATCAAACGTCAGTCATAGCCTTGCACAAAAAGGTTACAGAGGCGTCCGCAATCTCATCACAGTAATCTCCCCTCGCTACGTTGCATCGATCACTGCCACCACAAGATGTTCGTCTAGATTTGAATGAAATTGAAACGATGTTTTTCCAGTTTTTTCCGTTTTTTTTCTTTTTTGTTATTTTAAGTTTTTACCGATTATAGTAGTTAATTCAGTAATAAGTCTTCTTGTGTTAATTTCTGACCAGTTTGGTTGAAAATAAGTTCGTTTTCTTTAAAAAATAAAGCACAAATGGACGATTCTTTTAAACGTCATTTTCGTTTCGAGCAGATGGTCATGTGAAATGTGTGATGGCAGTGATCAATTTCATAAGGGCAGATCACTGTGATGATTTTGTGGCGTCCGAACAATTAACAGAGCGAGTTTTCTTTATTCAAAAGTTGCAATACTCGACACAAGAACACCCTGCACTCGTTCTACTGTGCATTGATTGAGCTGGTCTACATAAAACTCTTTCGGCGTCAAATGTCACAGAAAGTTTCCGTCTATGCAATGATAATCTAGCACATTCTCAGAAATAGCAGTAAACTTTGAGCTGTCGACTGTAGCCACAAATGGTGCTGACAGACGATTTCTCCGTTTGTCACGGTGGTTTCTGAAGTCTTCTTTTACAAAAACTACGAAGTAGTTTATAATAAAGTAAGAAATTATATCGTGTTTTCGAGACGACTAGCGCAATTATAGATGTATAGAGAGCCACAGTCAATCCTAAATTCCACGCCTAATGCACTCAAAAACTGTACAACTTGCTTCTGGATATCAGTCGATCTGATAGCTGATATATAGAAATAAGGTAAATAAGTTAAAACGCAGTATTTCGGATACAAAATTGCTCACGAAGGTAACAGATAAGTTACAAAGGATCACTGGACATCTCTGTGCGCTCCGAGAATGCTTAATTGTCCGAAATGTTACACAATACTAACCTTTTTCTTTCCCATGCTTGTTTACCCGTGTAGTACCCCCTTGTGATTGGACGAGGACGCGGATGAAATGTAAGAGTGTGGACTCAGCGTTCAGCCGGTGTCGTGAGTACAGCGGAACCATCGAGTGGGTCCATCTTAGTGAGACAAACGGTCTGTGTAGCGGGGATGAAGCCTGGGGCTTCGATAACGGCTCTATATGGGTGGATAATGGGTGCCAGGCTGTATTTGACTATTGCATGAAACCCATGGGTAAGTGTTTGTAGAGTTTATATGGTCTGTGTGGTTGGGAAGACCCCTGGGGCTTCGATAACGGCTCTATATGGGTGGATAATGGATGCCAGGCTGTATTTGACTATTGCATGAAACCCATGGGTAAGTGCGTGTAGGGTTATTTGTTTGGTCGATTGGTTAGTTCGTTGGATAGCCGTTTTAAGCCATTATTAAGAGATTAACAGTATTCCAGTCATATTTTTGCGGTCAGTTCCTGGTATATGTTGTCGGCGGTGTAATTTGTTCTACGGAGGCCATTTCTACGCAGCATATTTGTTTAGCTGGGAGAGACGGATGACCGTCTATGGCCAGAAATTTAGACATTCAAATGAGCAATTAATGCAACTTCATGTTTTATCTATTGTTTAATTGTCTTACAAACAATTAGATTGTTCACACGATTCTATCATTTCGAACGGACCTGATACGGCCATACGTTTTTGACATTTTTAAGGAGTATGGTGTTATTTACGTTAGGTTTCATACAGGAGGTTTTCGCCACTCACAACAATTTCTGTCATATCAAGGCAATATAGACTGAGCTATAACTCCCGTTTCGGAAACCTATACTCTATGATGGATCCGCCATTGAATATGTACAGTGGGGACTCCGTTTTGTGTTTTTTGACCGCCTGAGAAACGATACCCAAATCATCATTATAAACATGCAAGTCATCTTTGTCACGATGGTTTTATTGTTTTAATTTCTCCATTCATGATTACAATTTTCAGCCGTGTTGGAACCACCATATCCCCTCCGTGTGGCATGTCCACCCGTAAAACAGCCATGTTGTGTACCCGGGAAATTCGAGATCAACCTTGAACGTAGGATAAGTGAGTGACAGCACTAATGTATGCGTTAACACAAGAAACAATCACGATTTGAAAATCAAAAGAAAATCGGATGGACCACTGCCGTAGATCGGTAAATAAGAGGTTTTGGGAGACTGTGATTGCATTGTTTGCCAAAACGTCAAAGATGCTGTGCCATTTTCTTCAGAAATACCCTTCAATTTCGACTTTTAACACCAAAGGCTGAAGTGTATGTCTCATATATTTTAATACTCATTCTAATTGAAAAACAACCGTTTACGACAAGTCCTCTGTTACGTATAACTTCATTTTGATTTCAAACTTGCGGACTTGCGTTATTGTATCTAGCGCCAACCAAACCTATGTTGTTTACCACCGATATCATATGTCTGTATCTAATGGTGCTGAAAAACACATGTCTTCATATCATGTCGTGTGACCAGATCAGGATATGGTCAACTGATTGATTTCCTCATACATAGTTTTGTAATACGTTTAAAATGAAGTATTTTTAATGGGCCGGTAACCTAGTATTCTAGATTTCTGGTCTCGAAGGCTAAATTGCTATATTGTATGACGCCTTCGAAGCACGATAAATGACCAAATGCTGAAAAAAGCTTTGTTCTATATTCATTATTCGGACTAGTGACCTAGGTACTAGAAATAAAATGTATATGTCTATCTCTATGTGTTTTGAGTGATTTAAAATCGGATTTTCTTTCTCTATATACATGATACTAGGTACTGTGGTTGATCAAGAAAGGTCGATCGAGAAAGAAGAAACAACACCTGTTAAAGGAGTCCTGTTAACGGGCAGATCTGCATACAACCTAAAGTACGGCTGTAGTCAGCAAGTAGTAATAGCGGTAAGCAATCGGCCAGGTCTAATTTCCTCCCATATCCACCTAGCCTTGTGGAGCCTGGCCCGTTCGTATACCGCGAACTAGGCTAATGCGGGTTAGCATGGGCAAGGACTCCAGGCTAATATCCACCGTGCTTAATACCATCCTCTTGAGCAACCACAAACTATAACGACATTTGACCAGTTGTTGCAGAAGACTCTGAAAAACATTTTGGGAAAAGGAGAAATTGCTCGTGAGGAGCCATTTTTCCTTTTCCCACAATTATTTCTGCACCATCATAAGATAACTTTCCAATTTCATCACATTTTGAAATGTCGTCTGCAAACTCTTTCAATTTGGGACAAGTCTAAAATTTGGCGTTTGGTAAATGGTTAAGAAATCACAAAGAAAAATGCTCTAAATTAGTTTAAAGTGTTGGTATTGCCTCTTGACCGATTCGATTTTCCATCATCGGTCAATTTCCTAAAGAAGGGGCGGGTTCATTCCACTCGCACTCAGACTGTTAACATGGATATCTCCTTCATAGCGCATGGAGATGTAGTACTGTAAAATACAAACAATACATATCTAAAACATGCAAGAGAAGACAAAACTATCATACAGTGTCAATTTAAACAATCTAAATGTAACACTATTCTGTGAAGACACCTTGACAGTGGGAAATTCAATACTTTAAAGAACTACTTTCTCGGTTACAACGACCCGGAAGTGCTTCCATACCTGGCCATCTATGCAATGCTGATTTTGAGCGCAACACGCTTAACAACAGTCGATGTTTCAACGCATAATGCGACGACTAGTGTATTCTATGCCGGGCTGAATTTTGAGCGCATCAAACCTTATAGAAATAATGTTTCAACATATAATGCCACTTACGTATGTTATTAACCGTCAGATTTTTTCTAAGTCAGACTGCCTTGGAGCGCATCACGCCTAACGGCACAATCTTCTATGCAGATTTATCGTTCCCTCACGGACATTCATAAATGTGGGAGCGAAGCGGGGACCAATTTACTCGGGTAGAGATTGGTAACAGTATTCAATGTTTCGAGATAAAATACGACTCGTGTTTTCTATGTCAGAATGAAAAGGAGCATATTAAGGCAAATGATATTTCACAATACAATACGACTCGTGTTTTCTATATCAGGCTGGTTTTGAGCGTATAACGTCTAACCACAATCAATGTTTCGAGATACAATACGACTCATGTTTTCTATATCAGGCTGCATTTTAGCGAATCACGTCTAACCACAATCAATGTTTTGAGATACAATTTGACTCATGTTTTCTATATCAGGCTGCTTCTGAGCGAATCACGTCTAACCACAATCAATGTTTTCAGATACAATACGAGTGTTTTCTATATCAGGCCGATTTTGAGTGCATCACGTCTAACCACAATCAATGTTTTCAGATACAATACGACTCATGTTTTCTATATCAGGCCGATTTTAAGCGCGTCACGTCTAACCACAATCAATGTTTCGAGATACAATACGACTCGTGTTTTCTCTATCAGGCTGATTTTGAGCGCATCACGCCTGACAGCAGTCGATGTTTCGGTTGTCTAGAGGGACCAATGTGCGGACGACGTATGCTTAAAATAGATCTCGTCCTCTCCCATGCAGACAAAAGTGGCTGGCTCTTCAATATTGGAGACAGTGTAACAAATAACGGCTATGGTGAGTAGTATTTATGGGTTTAATGTAGCTCTCAACAGTTGTTCAGCTGTACATTAATAATGTAACAACATCAAAATCATGTAATTATGTTGACTTCATCATAGGCATATGTCTAATACATAAAGGTTTGGTAACGTAAGGTGTTTATTTACTTTTTTCATTTAAGAAAATATCTCATGGTGAATGATATGCTACCATCGATGCTTGCTTGCAATCAAATAAAGTTTACCTTGGATGTGATTAGCTTTTCGTTTATAATCATTTCTGCACTTCTTTGCATGGGTTCAATTGACGGCATTTGAATAATCACCATAGGCAGACTTTACGTGGACTTTCGGAATGATGTCGATGGTTCTACCCGTCTTGACCAATCCTTATCAACGGCCAAGCTCGGGGGGCTGCCTCCATTATAACGAGCCTGTCATCGCAACATAATGGAAATACTGTTGACTGTTTGACTGGCGTAAAACCCTTATAACCAAAAAAAATAAATAACGTTTCTCCCTTTAAAGCATTGATTTCATACTACTTCTGTTTCATTAACAACAATTTCATATATATAATACACTATCATGTAGGCGGAGACGCCACGACACAGAAGAACGACGCCGAGGTTTACTGTAACTACCCTAACATCACCATCTTCGGACACGAGACCTGTGGTACCCACAAGCTGGTGAACATCTACAACGGGTGCGGGCCTGGGGTCCACTCCATCACGCTTCACGTCAGTAACGAGCAGATCAGGATACAGAACAACCAGGGACTGGACTACTGGAACTGTGTCCCGTGTCTGTTTGCCTTAAACGGTCAGCCGGATTCGAGTTCCGGTGGAGTCAACGAACGCGTCTACATCGGCTTGAATCGGGTCGTGGGTACGTACACCAGGTCCGGCCATGGGGTCTGCTCTGCTACGTTTTCCTGGGCGTGCCCTTGGTGTGATTAAGGGACGTGTTTTAGCTGTATGATACCATTAAAGAGGCCGAGTTATGAAATAATGTTTAGTTAGTTTAAACTTATTCATTTAACATCGATTATGAAACAAATTCTTACAACTTTGATTAATCACTCTCGATTCTGCCTCCTGGATCATAAACAGTATTCGCGCCTAATGCGATTGTTTGTAACCCGATATACTCATTTGCATCATTAACCTCTTTTTTAATAATACCCTATCACTTTGACGCTTTGTTTACAGAAGTGTATAAATTCTTTGTGACAAAAGGATGAATTGCTCAGTGAGCAAACCATTATGAAAAAAAGGATAAATTGATCTTTATGAGCAATTCATCCTATTGTCACAATGGTTTCTACCCAACACAACATAGAAAATGTTCTGAAATCATGAGATTCCTTTGTCAACAGATGTTGCTTTCAATTTGGAACACTTTCATATAAGGAAAATGGCTCACTGTCACCATCTTTAACACCTTCCCTACATGGTATTTTTAACTAGTCCAAATTGAAACACATGCCAAACGAAACCTATAACGAGTTAAAGATGCATATTTTCTTTATGATTCACAGTACTAACCAATGAAACTAAACTGAGAAATTAAAATGATCGTCAGGACTAGCTTCCCTTTTCCTAAGTTGTCAGCTAAGGCCGCATCTAAGTTAACCAATATGTACAAATGGTTTATGGCACCACCTCATATGATGTTTCTGGAATGGTCAAAATTGAAATCAACGACAGACGCATATCATAATGTAGAGAACTTCCTTTGAGATAGAAACCATTGACAAATTACCTCATCTTTCTGATCGCTATATGAGACTCGGTCGAGAAAGCTATGCATCCATTTCTTATGCTATTACCGCACGTCTACGGGGAAACACGGAGTTGTGCGAATTCTTTGAATAGAGGTAGGTGTGCTGGCGATCAGTCTTGATCGTGTGGATAAATCCTGCAGCAGACATTTCATGTTCTTGAGGAAAGGAAAAGTTAATCGTACGAGCGATATTTATACAGGGTTTTGCATATAGCGTCAGCATCATTGTAGGAATGCTGCATGTCTGACTCGCAGACTGCCTCTCATAGAAATCAAAATATCGTCATCAGAATATATACATACGCGGAGAAGTTCTGTACTCTAACCGCTAGGCCACGGAGGCTCCTAAGCTGTCAATTTTGAAGGATCAATTCGAATCATTAACCTTTTACAGATTGGGTCTAGCTTGGGAATAAGCCATCGACTCGGACCTTCGCGTATCACCTGCATTTATGTTTGTTTACTCTCTATTCAAATGTCGTCAACATAAAGTTTCTCTTTGTTGAAGCAACATTCAAGGTATTGTTCACATTCAAAATGGGACAACTTGTCCATTTAGGTGGTCGTCTTTGAGTTGGGTTAAAAACAACTTCAGTTACATAAAGTTTTTCCTAAGATTAACAAGCACTTGGCTACGTCTGAAGCGTTTTGCAAAAAAAAACTACCACAAAAAAAGCTGCGCCCGAAGCCACGACTCTCTAGTGACAAGTTACCGCCACTTAAACCACTCGGTCATACAGGACCCCGACTTGAAGTTAGCGTTATGAAGCGTATAGGAAAGAGAAATAATTTATCTATTCATATGGGGTATACATCGCATCAATATCATTTCAGTCATGTTGCGACATCCTCTAAATGAGCGAGGAAGACACCGTACTCAACTACCCATAAAGGCTGGTCAAGCCATGGTAGAACCATCGGCATTCCATCAGTCAAGCGGTAGACTACTCTCATGCCAATTGGATCAAAGCCGGGATTTAAACCAACCCAAAGGGGGGAGGAGGGCATTTCAGGTTCAGTAGTCTTACCACCAGGCCACAGTGAACCATTTGAAATTCTCAATCCATCTGAACATTTCATAAAATCCTTACAATAGAAGGGATTAAATCATGTTCTATTACCAGAATAATATCATCATTTAAACCATAGAAAACATCCTTGTCTGCAGAAAATGTGACCTGGAAGTATTTCAGGTTTTTAAATTGATATCAAATAAAACACAAAACATTGTTATATATACGAAAATCAGGTTTAATCAACGAAGCACTTTTCTATATACATCAACTGTCTATGCAGTATCCATCCATTTAGTTAAAGGGGTACTATCCATATGCCATCCTGCTGACCCTATCAGTTCATGATTTCCCTTTTCTATATACACTACATAGTCAAGCAACCATACACATTTACACTCAAGTCTGAGCATCCCATACACGTCACACAGCAGTACAACGAACAAATACTTCACACCATCCATACACTTAACATTGACCCTCTTGCGTTTTTCTTTAAAAGCATCAAAAATGATAATTTATTCATATAAGAAATTGGTTTCATGTTCATATGATAACTCAACATCATTAACATATCAAAGAGAAAATAAGAATTGGTTTAAAACTATAATATTTAAACAGCATTTCAATTATATTACAACCTTCCAGATTTCACTAGAAGTAGGTTAGGACCCACAGAAACCATTGAAACAAAATGAGAATTTGCTCATGATGGGTCATTAGATCGAGGAAAACAAACTTTTAAGCATGTACAGTTATACACTTTTGAGTTATGTGGAGAAGCACATATTTGGATCAAGCTAGTGGATTTCTGCTGTTTCCTGCTCACGAGCTGGGGTCGGGATGTTTTTGGGTTGCATACAGGACCTTGCCACGGACTCAAACAACCTATAGAAGAAAAGAGCATAACCTTAAAATATGCGATACTCATATATTCTACTTTCCCTTCAAGAAGGAGCCATTTCTTCAACTCTGGCAATGGTCTCTCCCAATTACATAATATAATACCACACATATGTTTATCATTTCAATATATATGTCCTATCCAGAGAAAAATAAACATCAAATTTGCTATATAAACACAACTGCACCAGGCCTTAAAAATGTAATGAACATCATTCAATAACCTCAACAGGCTTCATCTATTTCACGACAGATAATGAACATAATTATACATCCTCTTCATGTTTCTTCACCATTGTTGAACAATATCATTTCAATGTTAATGTTTCGAAAATCTCACAAACCATCATAGAGATCATTGACAAGTTGTCCAAATATAGAACACCTGACAAGAGGTCCCGTATCTAACAGATACAACTTTCAAAATAGTATAATATTTAGAGGGTTAAGCAGTATTATCAGTATAAAGTTTCTGTCCCTAGATTCATCACTCAAAGCAAAAGCAACATAAATTCATCATATGCTCTATCACTAAAATGCCCATTCTGGAGACAAGTGTCTGATATAACACATCTATTTAGCATAGATTCTGACATGACTTACTTCTCAATTTCTGGCGCACAATGAACAAACTCGTGGTTCCAGAACTTGAACTGTGGATTCTTGATAAGTTCAATAAACGTGATTAACAGTCCCCAGGGATGTGGTCTATTCACGATCAATCTCTCCAATAACACCCTGAAACAATAAAACAATGGTGTCATATCCTTTTTGTGGTAAAACACTCATATGTATTTATATAGGTTTTATATCAGGTCAACATTATTTCAGTTATGTTGGAATGATATCCAATAAGGGCTGATCCATCAGCATTTGACCCCATGCAGACAGGGGCCATGTGATTTCAAGTTCTGTACTCTAATCACTAGGTCACAGAGGCTGGTAAACTACTTCAAAAGATTCTCTAAAACATTGATACTATCCTTTTATTATACTTTCCCATTTCTGAACATACCGTAGCACTCTTCAATTTCTTAAATCAACTACATCTGACGGATTTTACCGACTGGTCTGATAGCAACAGTAAACAACACTAAAAATGAATCAGAAGTGATATTTTCTTGGTGATATTGGACGAAACCATAGTGATAAAAGCAGACATTTTTCATGAGCAATTCCCCCTTTTTTAACATAAGTGGTCTCTTCCAGCTGCACTAAAAGAAGAATTTATATTATTACATAAGAAATCTCTTAAGTCAAGAAATGCCTATAACATGGCAGATACTTTTCATGGATAACTTAGCTTATGCAGTGCAATCACCCCCCTGTACTTAGAACAGCTGGCACCATAGTCATGAACCAAAATTTGTTTCTTTGGAATATGTATATACAGGAAAAAGTGTGGCCAATCACAATCATGCTCACTCTGAAACAAATTGCAATAGTAACACTGCCAGTTGTACAATCACGAGTTTAAGAAACAATTACCTAGTTATCTGCTCTTGAATGGCTTCTGTATTGGTCTCAGCAAACAGATAGAGTAGTGTACAACTGAAGTAGTGAGTATGACTGTTGGGATATCGGAGTTGATTCGCTATTGCTGTCAAAAACAGGTAACGTCCTGCAAAATAAATGGTTTATTTTATATGGTTAGTGTTATCTATGATAAATTTACAATTTAATGCATTTAAGTGTAAGCATGCATGTCAATGCTTCAAAATACAAATACATTTGAACTAAAAAGTAAGAACCCATACAACTTATAAATAAATAATTTCCCTTTTTCGCTTCAATATGTTTAAGGAGGTGTTTCTAATCTAACTGAATCTGAATCTACATGTTTCATACAAAAGTTCATCCATAAACATAATAAGAAATAAACACAAACATGATTAAAGTTATGCAAATGATAGCACTTTAAACGCATATCGGCCACACCACCTTAACCCTTCTGTTGAATATGGTTGTATAGGAACCACCCAATGTGATGGTTGATTGATTTCATTTTGAAATTTCTCTTTTGGTCTCGTTCATTACTATCAACATATTAGAACAAGTATTACCTAATAATTACTACAAAAACATGTATAAATAAGACATTTAAGGGAATTCAAGTTGGACTTTTACTTTATATTTGTTAGTCAAGTGGAATTCAAATCTAGTAAGCTAGTAACCTTTAACCATTCCACAGGTGGACATGTGTGACAATTCCAAAGTGGAAAAATCACATTTGGATCAATTAAGCTTTTTGTCACAGCAGTTTCTAACATTTACTGTAACAAATGCATCAAAATGAGTGATCAGTGTCAGCCCAATGGACAAAACAAATTGGAGATTGGGTATCATAAAATCTAGTCCCCTGCTGCCCACCCCAATGACTGGGACTCCCGCAGCAGATGACAAATAAAGTCAGGATTAAGTAAGTAGATTTCATGGAAGAAGATTTAAATCTGGGGCCAGAAACTTACCCTCCGAGTCGAGATCAACGGCCAGATTCTGGAAGATGTCCATGTGTGATGAGTGAGCAATGGTGCTCATACTTGAGGTGAGACCCTTATTGTGGACATACTGTATGGCCTGGGTGCCCACGTATAACACAAGGGCATTCATCAACGGGATGTTGTACCTTGAACCAGGCTCATTTTTCTAAGAGAGAAAAAAAAAGGTTTAAAATTTTTCTTCCAATTGACATTCTTGAAATCAAACAGGCTTATATTTCTTAAAATTCTTTAGCAGTATTTCTACTTGATGAAGTTTGTTAAACTGTCTTTACTTTGTCTTTTCAATAAACAAATTGTTTTGAAGTGCTTATTTGTTATTTCATCGATTAAAAGAAAATAATTTTTTCCCCTTATTTCAATTAATTTCCCCCCAATTTCTTGTAATTAATGTGCAACAAAAGCTACATCACCTTACCAAATTCTTTTTATAAACAACACATTTAAAACTCACTATCCATCATGATTGTAAGACAAAATCAAAAACCAAAAACAGTTAATATTTCTCACCTGTAGACTACTCCTGAGATCTGACAAGAAGGTGACTGGAGATCGTGTTTTCATGTAAGAATCCAGGTCCTGAAAGACATCAAGAATTCAATAAGGCTTTAATGTATAGATAGCAGAGATTTACATACCAGGCATTCATGATTGTAGGATTCTTCTGTGTGCAGTATTTCAAAATCTCTACAAAGAACCCTTTTAATGTCTATTATCTTACAAATTGTCTCGACAAGACGATTCCAATGAGTAATACCTATTAAATGAAATGATGATCATAATATAAACTACTAAGACTTGTATATCTTTTTAAAAGGGAAAAATTCAACAGCAGATGCACATGATTCTTGTAAACTTTCCATATACACTGAAACCAATATGGATTTACAAAGACATCAACTCCAAACTCACCTTTTTGAATGAGGCTGGCTGTATCAAGTTCACAAAGTTTGTGCGAATACGAGGTGGAATACTTATGTCGGATAACATATCCACCTTCAGGTTTGGTGTGAAGGGATCTGGGAGTCTCATATTGCGAGGGAACGCGCTGAGAATGAGGTTCCTCATTTGAATACAGTTGGGTGAGATCACGTCACAGAATGCGTAGTGGTAGTCACAGAGAAACTCTGGGAAGTCGTGTAGTAGGACTAGCAATACTCTTAGTGTACCCTGAAATATTAACCATCATTCCTATTGTGAAAGCATGTTCCTCTCATAAATTTCAAGCAGAATACTAATGAAACCGTAGAAACTGAAGGACAAATTACTTGTAACAAGAATAATTATGCATTTTCCCCAAAAATTAAGTTACATCAGCGTTTTGGTTACCCAACACAGAAATTTTAGCAATACAATTTCCTAAAATCAACATACCTGAGCCTCTTCCTGCTTATAGGAAAAAGGCCCCACAAGAATATTCTTCCTTATTTAAAAAGGTTTCTACAGTATATCTTAAGAATGGTCCTTGTTTCTACATAAAATAGTAATGGTCCTTGTTTCTACATAAAATAGTTTGGTTTGTAATATTTCTTGGGTTCCTAGCAAGACTGTAAGTGAAGCTCTTACAATAGCCTTATATTGAACCCTTCAATTGTCAGAAGTTGTATGAGTGAAAAGTTGAACACTGATCTTAGTAAGCACCAACCATTACTTCTTTATTGAACCAAACAGTATTGCTCGACTTGTGACAATCAACTAACTATTATATTAGAGGGGAACAAATTCAAGCAAAGGATTAGGAATTACAAATGAGATAAAAGCAGAACTTGCATCAACAGAATGATCCATGGTCAACATTACAACATCATTTCTTCCTAAAGCATATCTTTAATGCTTTCATCACTCTATAAAATGGTTGTTATTAAATTCATTACATTTATAAACATTTAAACAAATCTCATGACTATACGCAACTTAATGGTGCAGGGATCAAGGGACAAAAAACCTAACACTATCTGTAGTAGAAGTAGTTAAAATAGGAAATGGTGTACAATTTTCAAACAGCCTCACCTTGTACAGAAAATGTGTTGGTTTGTTGAGTTCAGCATTTCTCAGGAAAGGTGAAAGGAACTTGAACAAGTCAATGAGTAATTGCGCATACATTCCCCATCCCTGTAAAAAATAATAAAAGAGTAAAACATACCAGAAGTCTAAATTAATGATGTATTAGAGTCTTATGTCTGTATTAAGGGACTATTGTATGGTAAAGGGGTAGTAAACATACAGTTCAAGAAAAAACACATTGGAGAAAATGAG
Organism: Cerastoderma edule; assembly: GCA_947846245.1. Lineage (NCBI taxonomy): Eukaryota > Metazoa > Mollusca > Bivalvia > Cardiida > Cardiidae > Cerastoderma > Cerastoderma edule. The sequence goes on from OX401410.1 coordinate 26,189,517, forward strand.
ACTTGCCAATAGTAAGACACTGTGTCAACATGTTTGGATAATATCATGGCTTTCCTAGGATACACTAGTATTAGGCTAGGACTGAAGTGTATTGTCAAAGGATGCTTCAATGTTAACCAGCCTAATTGAAGGGGGTTAAATCAGAGACCCTAGCTACAAATCCACAACTTTAACCACTGAGTCACGCATGACCCTTAAACCTTATTTTTTCTTATCATAAACTTTTCTAAATACTGTTGTCAATTTGCTTCATTTTCGTTTAAACCCATTCCTCAATGATTTTTTCTTGACTGGTCAAAATTGAACTAAAAGGGGACCTATCAAATACAAAGCATGATAATTAACCTTTCCTTGATGATGTTACGAGGCAAAAATTATGACAAAGAAAAAATTGCTCATCATGCAACAGGTGTTTCAAAAAGGCTCATAATGAAGATATGAGTCAAGGCACCAGGCAAGACATTTGCTACTTACCTTTTGGTTAGGAGTCAAGGCCAACATTCGTCCAATAAACACTCTGTGTGAAATCAGTTCTAACCATGCATATGCAAATCCTGTAGCTTTAGCTGGACGCAGCACATGGAATGTATTGCTGTAATCAAATAATGCCTCTTTAATCACGACATATCTTGAAAATGATAACAAACGGTCCTAGTGTTTGAACTTAAGATAAAAGCACAATACATATATAGGAAGTCATATAATCTTTGTTGAAAATAAGGACTTTAATGTTTAATACTTCATTCTTGTTAAATACTATTTTGTTTTGGGGTATAATATCAATGGTTCTTCAGTTATTTGACAGCTTTCCTGGATTTCACCAGTACTAAGTAGAGCTCTGTATCGTCTTTTCAAAGGACACTCCCACAAAAAAACAGTTCCCCTGATGAAGATTAAACCCAGACCCCTTGCCAAAAACTCCTACACCTTAATCACTGAGCCAAGCAGGACCTTTTTGAAGAATAAAAGAAACAATCTTCAAAGGAAGATAACATAATTACTCTCTAACATTGCAATCTTTGCTACATAATATTTTCACCATAAGAAATGGAAATCTGATTCATGTGAAATAGAAAAGGACAACACATACCAGAACGCTGTGAGTACAGGAAAGTTGATATTCTCTAACACCACATCGGGGGCATTCAGCTCAATAAAGAGCATGATGAAAATGCGATGGTATGGGAGCTGATGGAAGTCAATCTGTCGAACATCGTGGTCATTCAACAACACTCCCGCCACAATTCCCAGGACCTGGTAAAACAATGAAGATTGTTCAACAGTGTCTAAAGTAAAAAGACTAACAATGCATAACTGGTTGAAGAATATAGTTTCACCATAATAAAGTCCACCTTTATTCAATTCATAAACAATTCTATAAGTTTAAGTTTTAACTTATTTAGTTAACATATATTAAGACGGAAGCTTGAAGCTTATTAAATTCACTCTTGATGACTGCTTCCTGGATACTACACCAGTTCTTGCGCCGATTTGTGGGTTAGCAGGACCCTCAGTACAAGAGACGGACGCTCTACCACTGCACCACTGTCGCCAAATTTCTTATCAAAGGCTGCCCATTGTGAGCATTTCTCCTGTCAAGAATTTTTTTATGACTTGCATTCTGTATTAAGATGTGTGTTGTATATATATCATGGATTTGTCACCTTTAAGATGGCTTCTACAATATCAAACAGTCACAGGATGTGAATCATAAAGACATTTGTTTATGACAAACATTTCCTCCTTCAGTCTTACTTTCTATTTTTCTTTTTTTTTTTTATATGGGTTTTACATCACATCAACATTATTTCAGTTATGTAGCGATGCCTGACTCTTAATGATGGAGGAAGACCCCATACTCAACTGCCCATAAGGGCTGGTCAAGGCGGGTAGAACCATCGGCATTCCGTAAGTCAGTCGGAAGACTGCCTCTCATGAAAATCCATATCCCTCTCAGGATTTGAACCCATGCGGAGAGGGGCCATGTGATTTCAAGTTCTGTACTCTAACCACTAGGCCACGGAGGTCACCTCTTACTTTCTATAATCTTCTGTAAAATGAAAATGACCTTAGAGGTAAGGTGACCAGATTAAAAGTTCAACACAACACAAGACATTTAGAAAACTCCTCTTGAAGCTTTCTAATGTGAATTCACCTTTATAGAAGAATCTCTTGCCTTAAAGTTATATTCTACACATATTATTAAAAAAAAAGAAAAAAAGTAAAGATATGTTTACCTTATTCAACAAGTTAATTTTTGTGTTTGTGTTGGTACCATCTCCTGAGTGTTTCACAAGAAGGGCAATGAGACGAACAAATGCGTCCAGTGTGTGAAAGCACTTATTCCTGATAAGGGAGGGACTTGGGGCCTGCTCGCTGAGGGCACGGTAACACAGGTCCACACACATCTCTGTACACAGTCGGAAATAACGCGTTATCAAATCATCTGTCTTCAGGATGCCTTGTTCATGCATCTAAAATTAAAACATTGGTACTGTTTTCATATACATGATGAATAAGACTTTAAAAAAGGGTAAATAATGTGACAAAAGAAGAGCTACCTATCATGATCAGGCTGCTTTAAGATACAACATTTTGCAAAAAAAAACCTCTACTTATTCATCTTTAGGTGAGATAAAGCTGATTTTTTTGTAACACATAAAGTCAACCAAATACAATCAGAGATTTTAAAATAAAAGAGTATTGGTTAACATATGGAATCTATGTCTGACTAAAGCAAATCCTCCACAATTGTGAAAGACTTTGTTCTTGCCTAGAACACATAATAACATATCAACCATATCAACTTACCGAGTATGAGAGTGATTAATCTTAAGTTGTAGGAACTTGTTCCACAATCGATGTGAAAAAAAATGTACGAGGCTAACGCCGCGCCAACAATTTTTCAATTATCTTAAGGCTTTCCTGGATCCACCAGTAATAGGCTAAGGCTCTGAAATCACTTGACAAAGAACACTTCCACAATACCAGAGGCGTCAGTGGGGCTTGAACTTGGGACCACGGAGTTCCAAGTCTGCCACCTTAACCACACCAGACCATGGAGAAAATAAATAAGTTTAAACTTATTAACTTACGTTTTGAACAAATGCAGTGAAGGCTTTAGTGCTATCCCTGCCAGCAGCTGCAGAATGATACATGTTAACCCACTCTCGTAACAACGTCTCCGTCTTCTCGTTCAGGCCAGGTGGGTCGTCCATCTCCAGGGCCTGTGAAATCCCAGACTGCATCATTGCATTGGGACCCGAACTTCGGTCAATCATCTGCATGGCAGTTAATGTGCCGGCAGCGTTAACTCCAGCAGCGGAAATCTGTTGAAGACTCTCCAACATATTCATCAACCTGAAAAAAGATTGTTTCATTATCTAGTAAAGAATTGCTCATTATAAAGTTATACTTTATTCGAATGAGGAAATTTCGAATATATAATGGGTTCAACTCTCCTGTTTAATTCTGAATTGAATTTATCAGCAGACAATTATTGTAAAAATAGTCAAACATGAAGAATGTTATACATTTCATACAAGCTGAGAAGAAACAACTTTAACAATAGGAAAAATTCTTTATTATAAGCAAGTTTTCTACCTTAAGCTAGCGATTTTCTAACATCCTGTAAACTTTGAGTTTTATAATTATTGTTACAGTAGATCTCACTTTATTGGTCCTGATTCAAATTATCTTAAAAAGACAGTACTAATGTTTCAAAATAGAATAACCAAATGTAGAGAGAGAGAGAGAGACCCTCTGAAAGAGAAACTAAAATATCTTACCCTTCTGGAGGCTGGCGTAACTTGGATACAATCAAGTTCAAAATCTCAATGGTGTAGGAAAAGTCGGTCTGAAAATCAAGAGAAAAATAAAAGTGAATTGTTGAAAATGCATCCACTCTCGCTCATTTGTTCCAGCAAACCTAATGTTTAAATTTCCAAAATTGATAGCATCAGCAAAAGGCTCCATTACTTATTAAGGTGAACAATCATTTGAGATGAAGTTGAGACTATTTCATTTATGTTTCTGAAAGCAGTCATATGCAAAGCAACTAAAATGTGTAAATTATAAAGACGATTTAAAAGAAATATGAATTATATGGTAAAAGCAGATTATCTTGAACAATTGTTTGCCATGAAGGCATTCAGATTTACAGGGGAACCCCATCATCTTTCTCAGATAGTTCTTCTTATGTTTCAATTCATAGCAATAAAAATATTCAGCAGGTCATGGACGATACAATATAAACAAGAAGAACACATACCGGGCTGTAAATCTTTTCATCAATACAGTATTTTTGTACGAGTTGCATGGCAAAGTTGAGTACCATGCGGTTGACACTTTCATCCATGGGTATGGCCTGACCCAGGTAGTTATCAAACTGGTTCATGTTTACTAGTCCTGCTCGAATCAGGAGGTCCACCGCCTCTATGTTGTATTTATCCACCAGGCACCTACAAGTTTATATATGTGGTACAAGTAGAAAGACTTAAAAAGAAAGAATATAAGCATTGCTTTCTTTCCAATTTTTTTCTAATCAATGTTGTAATCATATATCTGTAGTATAATTTGCAGTCATTGCGAAACTACGTCGGACCGCCGGACTAGTCTGGTAAAAATTAAGAAGGTCCGACATGTTTTTCAAAAATACCGGTTCGATTGTCCGGTAAATGTTTTCAGTTAGGAACTTACTTTCACTTTCCCCTGCGAGCGTCTATTTATTTGACTGGTTCGTATTAATTTGTACTTTTTCACCTCATTGAATGGTAATAAGCGAGGTAACCAGGCAAATTATGCTGAGCCATTCGAAATGACGTCATTTGCGGTATCCTGGCTTATCAACGTCGGTATTGAAAGATTGTAACGAAAATGGGCTCAAGCTCTTGTTGTACCCTGCATTGCATGAAATATAGGTCAATGCGGCTATTATCCAGAAACCAGCTGATATGTACTTCATTCGCTACTAGAATTTAACGTAACCAGAAACAAAGATGATCTCTGGAAAAGCATGTTCGAATATGCAAGAGAAAATTGAAATAAAGTAAATGATTGATAAATTTTAGTTTAGTCAAACTAATTTAACGCTAACGGGAAATATAAAGAAAATTTTGCATCAGGCAATATCTCCTGTCACGTCAAACTTTCGAACGATTCATTTAATGGAGGACACTGCAACAAAACTTTTGTTGCACCGTTTGAAGACCGATATTTCCATTATCACAGTAAAATATCATATGACATTACTCACAGTTATGAATTAATCCTTTTTTAATCGATCCATACACGTAACTTGTTAATATTCATCGTATTTACTTTGTAAGAACAGTTTATTTGACACTAGGTGACGATTTTTCTGAATCTGATAAACTTTCATTGCGCATGCTCACTCGAGTATGAAAAACCTTATTTAGCGGGGTTTTTTTATTGTTTAAAAGCTATTGATGCCATTATTTGGTGGTATGTAAGTTTATTTTACATATCTTGTCTAATCAATTGCCTTTGAATAGCCATGTTGTGCTTTAAATGCAAAAAACAGAATTTGGAAATCTGACACTATTTGGATCGTTTGAAATTTCGACGTTAGATTGCCCCATCAGAAAATTAAAAGCAATCTTCATGACGAAATATTTTGACTATATTGTAGTTATAACTTACTTATGCCAAAGATGCTCATACAGTGATTTTTTTCCTTATATCTTTGGTACAATAAAACGGACCCATTCCCAATTAAATTAACTGACTATTTTTCTCAAATTTCCAATTAAGCTTGTGTTTGAATTGAATTCTTCATGAAAAAAATCCCAATTTGTTTTTTCCCAATTTGTCTGGTACCGGACCCCAAAATTTATTTCATATTTCATAGTCTGAATTTGTGAATAAAACTTTAAGTTGGAGAAATAAATTGAGGCTTATTGACAAGAATGTTACATTGGATACAATAAGGTGTTTATACATTGATGGAAATGACATGGTCTATTGATATTCCAATATTCAAGTAAAAACGGATTGGATAAAAGCATTACTGAATAATCTTTGTTTATACAGTACTCATATCAAACAATATGAAGACAAATTTCAGAAAATTGTGGGTTAAACAAACAAAACAAAAAATGAGAGAGAATAAGTTCAATAGTCTTTTATAGCACCCTGCATAAGTGCCCAGTGTATTGCTTTGACATATCCCTGCGTTTAAAATATAATATTAGAATAACTTATAATGCTTTCAGCCAAATCTCCTTTTGTGCAGATACTTTAGATTTATAATCATATTCAGTAAAAGTGTTTCCTAAATTCCGAGTCATTTCCTTAATACAAGAATGTTGAGTAGAGTAGAATAAGTATGGCAATAATTAATAGCTGCTTTTCAAAAAGGTGACAACACCTAATCAACCTTCCATCCCCCTGTACTTACCTTGTGACCTGCCGATTTGTCCATGCAGGTCCAAAAGCCCTCTCATCCTGTAGACCCTTCAATACAAGGAGGTGACACTCTCTGAATCGAATCATTAACTCATGGTCCTGTGTCATTCCTGTGTAATGCTCTAACAGGCCTTCTACAGCCTACAATAGAAATGTAAAATCAATCTTTACTAAGTGTTCAGGATCATCAGAGCTTTATATATAGGGTTAGTTCTCTTATAAACATCATTATTTCATTTCAAGCCCATATATTGTGGGTACTGATTACAAAAGTCTCATTGAGACAATTTGAATGAGCAAGCACACAGGATTCAGAGAATTTGTTTTCAATATATATGAAAATATATTTGACATGGCTCTTTATCTAGACACTTTCTGCCTCTTGTATTAAACTACACACATACTCTTATGACTATAAGTGTTTCGCTAGACTTTGATGGCTTAAAACAAGAATTAATGCAATTAGTTAAATCTAAATGCCTATTGCAATACAAGGCAAGATTTTACTCTTTCTTTACACTAATGGAGCTTTGAACCAGACACTATTCATTGTTATATGAAGCATTTTGAAGTGCCTTTCTATTAAATACAAGACATTAATCTAATTTTGAACCTGACAGTAAATGCAAATTTTTCTCCTCACTTGTCCGTATAATGGATATATAGTAAATTTCAGTAAAAATTCACTTGTCCATTAAGGCTTTTGGACAAGCGTAGCAATATGGACAATTGGTTTAACCACCCCTGCAAGCCATGTTTGAATCTATCTTATTATTGCGCAATATATAACATACTATCTACCTTTTGTAACAAGGCATTAGCGGATGCTAGATCCCTGGTACTCCTCGTCAGAAATATGGTTTCCAAAAGACTTGACATTTGTGCCACCAAGGGGTTACTTGTGGAGAATGACAGATGTTGTAGATGTTGTTCTATCTCCCGTACAATCTTCTCGTATATCTGTAACACCTCATCAGAACTACCATGGGACTGAAATTATACCATAAACAGATAATAAATCTACTGTAAATTTGCAAGAAATTCTTCATTTTTCTCAACTTGTGGGTCACAAAAAGGTAACAATTATTCAGATATAAACATAATATTTGAATAAGTAAGCCAATTTCTAATGAAAAGTAAAGCATAATAGAGCAAAGAGTATATATCCCTGATCAATAATTAAAAGAAGATGGTGACTTAGAAAGAAACATGTTGTGAAATATTGGTAAGGAAATGACAAGAACCATGGCTAGGTACACTAACCATCATAATGGATTAAGAGAACAGTTAGAGAAGCAGTTTACTCCTACCAACAAACATTTAAAGAGGTCCAGATAAGGGCTGTATTCTCCTAGCTAAAATCATTGTTGCTTTGTAAACCTGTGTTGAGGCTACTCATTATATCCAGTAACTAATAAGTAACCACAAAACAAGGTGTGTGTGATAGTTTTTGTCAAATATAGCGTTAAAAAATATATCCCAATCTTTAACACTGGTTTATAAATTCGGCGACTTACTGGCATGGGACGGGCAACTCCTGCTGGTAAGGCAGGCTCTGAGAGTGGCAGAAATCCTGGAATGTTTCGTGCAAACTCTTCATATACCGCTATCTGTTGTGGCGTCTCTCCGCCCACTTTTAAACGAATCTGTTCAGGCATTCGTTCAGCTTGGTATGTAAGCACCACAGGCTCACAATAACGAATGCCTTTTTCTCTTGCTGCTTTCCTTGCATCAAAGTCCTGAAATGCATAAATGAAAACACACATTAGCATGGGTGAAAGTTGAAGAATTTCAAAAACCTGAAATCTGTAGTTCATTATCCTGAAAAGGCATGTTTGCTATAGCATTATATAGGGACAAAAAGTCTCATAAACCTGAAGTTCAGGAATAATCCTGAACACTTTCACCCATGCATTAGCTATGCATGAATGGAAATCGCTATTTTAAAATGAAGAGATCATATACATTAATAATTGTGTGGGTGCACAAGACACATACTTGCTTAGCATGCTTTTAACAAAAAAAACCAAAATGAAAGAGATTGTTAAATATTGTGTTGAATGGGTAGCTGAATCTGAATGTGTATTCCTGCCACCGCACTTGAATGAAAATATGGTTAAAAAGAATCAGCTTAAGTCTGTTTAATAAACTTTCAATATGGTCAGTATTCAAAACAATGTATCATAGAGGAACATAAATGTATGCCTTAGTTCAAAAGATTCACAGCAAACCAAATGATTGGTGGCTTATTGGTGGCCAGTCTACTAGTTAGTTCATTACAGTCTCAAACTTTTACATCATACAAAGAACACACTTGGCGAATATTAGAGCTTCAAACAGACCTTCAGGGAAATAAATGTTTCCTCGTACAATATTGTCTATATGTAAAAATTATCTTTTGTTTTCCTTTTCTTCATACCATAATATATCACAAGTTGATTTCTTTTCTATTATTGTCTATGTATATATTTTCACAGTGAGGCAAGTTTTTTTTGTTTACATATCACCAAGATACCACAAATATAAGTCCTATATATTCCTCAATCAAACTCGTCTACTTACAGTAGCCAGTCGTTTGTCCATCTCTGGAATAGCCCTCTCTACAGCTGTTTTCTGTATGAAGGCACTGACTAGCTCTATATTATCCTGAGCTATAAGGTGGGCTGCCTGCTCTATCATGTCCTTCTGCTGCTGGGTGGCTCCCTTCAAGATTTAATAAATACAGGTAATTAGTATATATATGGGTACTTAAATCACATCAGCATTATTTCATTTATGTGATGCGAGACACATATAATTGAGGAAGAGCCCAAACTTAACTGCCAAAAAGGGCAGGTCAAGCTGGGTATAACCATCAGTCAGTCGGGAGACTGCTTCTCATGAAAATACATACAATTTATCTCATGATAATAAATACATATTGCACCATTTGTGAAAAGCAATGTCAAAGATGATATACATAAGGATTTATTAGCTCTCAATGTTTCAGTGATCTCGCAATGCTTAGCTCACACATGACGCAGGTTGTTTGCATTGTGGTAAAAGCCATTATCAACAATTTTTTTCAGTTATGTAACAGCTTTCCTGTATCCACCAGTACTAGGCTAGCGCTCTGAAGTGACTTGCCAAAGGTCACTCCCACAAAACCAGAGAGGTCGGTAGGGCCCAAACTTTGGACACCCACCCATATCAATCACCATCACCAAATTCTTCACCAAACACAAAATTCTAGACTGTCCCAAATTGGAAGACTTTGCGGGTGACATTTCAGAATGTGATGAAATTGAACAATAACCTTTGGATAGAGCTGAAAACATTGTGGGAAAAGGAGAAATTGCTCATAAAGAGCAATTTCTCCTTTTCCCACAATTTTTTCAAAGTGGTCTTCAACAATCAGGTCAAATGTTGTTATTGTTTGGTAATGGAGCTAAACCCTTATGCTGGTATGGTATGGCTAATAACTATTGCAACACTTACACTATTCATGAAAGCTGTTTTAAGGCTGTTTGATATGGTCCTGTAGATGGGTTCTCGTGAAGTGTACAGGGCCAGACCTGCTGTTATACTCCTCACAAAGTGATGAGCAGCAGCCCTCATCCTATTCTCGTCCGGATCCAGGGCAAAGTCCTGTATTACAAACAAAAAGGTATTTAACATTGATCTGATGTGTAACATTTCACTTTATTTTAACACATTCACCCCATATTGTAATTTGTTACTGATCCAAATTGATTGTAAAAGCTTAACACATAAAACAATAGCATAAGCTTTAGCTTTAAACTGATCTATTTTACATTGATAATGACAGAAGTCTGAAGCTTGAATTCACTCTTGGTGACCACTTCCTGGATACTACAACAGTAATCGCGCCTATTTGTGGGTTGGACCGGGCAACTTTCACCTCGCTTAACAGGGATTCGAACACGGAACCCTTGGTACACGAGGCTGCCCCTTTACCATTGCACATGAATTACTTAGGAGTTATAAGGGTTTAAAGCAAAACCATAAGGGATGTAAAAATGAAATGAAGATAAAACTTTTTTGACACTTAAGAAGTTATAAAGGCAATATTTGTAGCTGTGACTGACCTTCAGCAGCATAATATACTACAGCATTTTACCATTTGTTGTATTCACATGATTTTAAGGAAAGGTGACTGGCAAAATAATATTTGATGCTAAGGGTCTCTCATGAAGACCAAACACATGCAAACTCCAGTCACTAGATCTTTCACAAACAAACTATTAAAACCACTGGCTTCATTCTAAAATGCTGTAGTTCCAATTCTACCTATATGGTGTCCGAGTTTGACCTATTACTCAGTTTTGTCTGCTATCAAACAATACTTTAAAAGTTCGCTAAGCATGTAAACAAACATGTTTGTGAATTTATTATGGTGTTTAACGCCGTATCAACAATTTTTCAGTTATGTTCTGGCTTTCCTGGATCCACCAGTACTAGGCTAGGGCTCTGAAGTGACTTGCCACAGATAACTTCCACGAAACCAGAAGTGTCTGTGGGACTTGAAACCAGGACACCCTAGTTCTAAGTCCGCCACCTTAACCACCTGACAGTGCAGGACTCTAGTTTGTGATTTACTCAAGGCTACTATAAATGTCATGGAAAAGTTTGCGAGTCGGGATATCTACCTTTTTGATAATTTGTTCACAAGTTGTCAAGGCTATCTTGATAGCCCTATCCACCACCAGGGGCAAGAATTCCTGCACTGCACCCTCCATAGCCGCTCTAACATACTGCTTCAATTGGGGATTAACCTGGAAAACTGCAATCTGAAACAACCATATAGGAAGGTTAACCAATTACCAAACAATAACGACATTTGACCACTTTGGTGCAGACCACTCTAGAAAACATTGTGGGAAAAGGAGAAATTGATCTTTACAAGCAATTTCTCCTTTTCCAACAATGTTTTCTGACCTATCAGAAGATTATTTTTCAATTTCATCACATTTTGAAAGGTCGTCTGCAAACTCTTTCAATTTTTACAAGCAATTTCTCCTTTTCTCACAATATGTTTTCTGTTCTATCAGAAGATTATTTTTCAATTTCATCACATTTTGAAATGTCTGCAAATTCTTTCAATTGGGACAGTCGAAAATTTGGCATTTAGTAAAGCGTTAAGTCTTTTCTACAATCTAAATGATACATGAACAATACAGAATTATGCAACATATACTGTTCCAAACTAATAGATAAAGCAGATGTAAATTTTAAAGAAAGAAAAGTAGTCATTTCTGAAAGATATTAAGTAGAGACCATTGTGACAATAGAATAAATTGCCCCATAATAAATAATTTCTCATTTGTTTGTAAACAGTTGTTTTTTTATGTCTTCTGCTGCCATCACGTCTAAAAAACTTGTTATAAAGAAATAGGTGAATTCCAGACAAATCAGCACAGCTTTTAAAAGATGAAAATATTTACTTATTAGAATTAAAATACTTCTTTATTGTTTATGTTATGGACACTTTAGTATAACCTCTAGATGGTATCAGAATGTATCAACTTGTACAAAAAGAAAGGTTTTAGAGAACTCCTCTTTTGGCAGAACATTAGCGTAAGAGAACAACATTCAACAAGCAATCCTTACACATAACAGTTCTGCTAAAAGATTAATTTTGAACAAATGTAGGAAAAAGATATTGTTTGGCATCAATTTTAAGTGATTTCTACAAAATCATTAATTTGGAAGGGCAATAACTTTGTGTTAATCATTTCTTAAAGATCATCATAAAAAAAAAATCTTAACCCTTTCCCAAACAATAACGTAATTTGACCAATTTGTTGCAGACAACTTCAGAAATCATTGTGGGAAAAGGAGAAATAGCTCGCAACGAGCAATTTCTCCTTTTCCCACAATATGATTTCTGCCCTATCAGAAGATTATTTTCCTATTTCATCACATTTTGAAATGTCATCTGCAAACTTTCAATTTGGGACAGTCGAAAATTTGGTGTTTGGCAAAGGGTTAAAAGACCATCATAAAAAAGACATATCCCCTACCTGTTCATTCACGACAATGTGTGAAGTGAGTCCAGACAGGGAAGTCACATTGATGTCATCGTATGCAAACTGGGGTTGTGGTGGTAGGTTAGGTGTAGAACCTGGAGTGGTAGTTGATGTAATACTTGAAGCTGTCACTGTGGGTGTTTCTGTCGATATTGGCATGGGTACCTCGGGTTGAGGTGTCCCAACACTCTGATGGGGAGGCTGGGGTAGAGCTTGTTTAACTACAGACAGCTGGGGCTCCAATGTATTGTACCTCAAAGTATCTTCCAGATAGTGACCAGGGTGAAGTTCATTTAAGTCAATGTTCAGGGTCTTACACAACACTTCAATCTCAAATTTTAGATTGAGCTTTAAATCAGGTTCTCTGTGTAACTCTGCCAGGACATTCATGATGCCCATTGTCCACGGATTTGGAGGTTTGAACACTTTACTTTTAGCACATGACTCGAGGACCTTTGCCACAAAGGGAACAACATACAGCAGATCTCTGGCCCCCTTGTGGTAGGCCTCATACAGCAGTGACTTGATATCAATCTCTATCTGTAAGATGGGCTTGTTCTTGGCCAGTGTCAACATCCCTAACCAGTGACCCAGGTTCTTAAGGAGGGTCCTATCAGAGAAATTTGCGTCCCCTTTGTCACTCCTCAGCAGCACTTTGATGTTTCTGAACGTCTCCAATACAACCATTTCTGTGATTTCCTTGATGCCAAGGGACTCCCCAAAGTTAGCATACAGGGTGTGAAAATTGGGCTCAATACTGGCCCTCTTCATGACTAAATACTGGGCCACCCACGGCAGATGTTCCTCTTTGACTTCCTTCTTAAGCTCCTCACACTTTTGATTCATATTCGACAAGGATAGATTGTTGAAGATGAAGAAGACTTTGTCTTGGATGCTCTCTGACGGGACAACAATTTCTTCCTTCCCATCCTGTCCAGCCAGCAATGTATCAATGTTGGTAGCACTTGCGATAGATGTGGGCTGAAACAAGGAAAAGAGGAAAAAAGTAAATTTTATTGTCTGCTATAAAATGGTATCCCATTTCCCTATAAAGGAATTATTGTAATTATTAACGACCTCAATTGAAAGAAACAGCAGAAAATAAAAAGTATAAAAGTTTGATATTGTTGGGTAGAAACCATTGTAACAAGATGAAATTCTCATTAGGACCAATCGATCCCCTTGCAGATTCTTAACACTTTTGCAGCAGATGTGTAAAGGAAGGGTACTATAGAGTTAAGTGACCAAGAAAGCCAAAAGGAGCTTTAAGACGTCTAAACAGGTTCAGAGATATTTACTAATTCATTTCTTTCTTAAATTCATGCTGGGAATATAAGTTAAAAACTGTCAGATCAGCTGATTCTACAAAGCATCCACAGTAGGATTAATTGAATTGAAATATCATCTAAAAAAATATAGTATATAAACAATTCAGACACACCATGTTGTCTGTAGTCCTTAAGCTTTCCAATAAACATAGACAGACCATCTTGCAAAAAATATGTATCAAAAGTACATGTTTAACAGCATTCTTTGCGTATTCAAGGCTAAGTGTTCACTTCTAAAATGGTCTTTACTACTGAAAGACAACCCTGTTCACCTTATTACTTATTATCAATCTAAGAACGGAAACTTAAAAGTTTCATTATTTTGAAGAGGTTAAATTCAGTGTTATGTCAGAAAATTAACACAAATCAATTTGCATACAGACCTTTAGCACAGATGATTGACTCTTGGCCGTTGTTGTTGTCGTTGGCGCCGATGTGGTTACAGTGGTGGTTGGCATGGTAACAGAAGGTGTGGATGACATGGACATAGGTTGAAGCTGACTTGTGTTGAATGAATCAAGGCCACTCAGCATGGTTGCCCCACTTCCCCCTAGCAGGTTAAACGTGGCTGTGACAGGCGTCATGCTGCGGGTGGTAGTTAGGGGCATGTGGGGAGGCTCCAGGGATCGGGTTCCATACTCAACAAACTGGAATGAAAAAAATGTTATATTCCAATTTGGTAAAGGAACAACATAAATAATTGATCAACATCAAATGATCAACAAATCAATCATATCTAATTAATTGAATAAGTAAGCTTTTAATATAAATTGAATATTTTAGTAATTTCACAACCCTGTTTATTAGAGGTAAAGGAGGACCCCCATTTGAACAGCATTTCAATTATTTCTTTAAGACCACTCAACACATTAACTGCCAGTGAGGTTTGGGTCAAGTTGTGCATAACCGTTAACATTACAATCCCAATGAGGAGATTATCTCTGATAAATACCAAAACTTACAGGTGCTCCATTAAAGACCCACACAGAGAAAAGCCTACTTACCTCAATGAGTTGTTGTGGGAACTGAGAGAAATGAGGAATCTGTGCCAGGTGTTGGCAGTATGATGGATAATCCTTGAGTCTTGTTTTGAACCTATCTAGGGCAGCAATCCCAAAGAAATACATCTTACTGCCATGTTGCTTGCGTAAAGCTTCGAGGACGTATCGGAGTGCAATACCAAGAGCCATGTACCTGTAACATAGTCAACAATTCATCATTTAATCTTCATTACACCCACAAACCATCAGAAAATCCAGAGCTGGACACAAGTTAATTCAACTTACTGAGACATAAGTTCAATTCATTGAAATGACATTTCTACCTTGAAATAAATAAAAAAGAAATTTAAAAAACAATGTACATATGCCAATAATGCTTTAACCAATGTTTTACATTGTCCTCCAAGAAGAAATGATGAAGATTGTTGTTAGGGTTTAGTGGTTAAGATTAAGAAGTATATTACCATATATATGCATGCAGTATTGTAAAAACTAACTAATGTCTGTATTCATGAGAATTGTCTCATCGAGAATATTCTAATGAATACCTATAACATAGGATTTTGAGAATCAATAAATAAAAAATAGCTTGGAAAGTAAGCCTCTTATTTAGACCTCTGAGTGGTTTACAATCATTAATAGCAAATAAATAAAACATTGCATGTGTCAAAAGTACTAAATTTAATCAAGAGCTCTGCTGCCTTGTTGTAAATTCTATTGATCAAACAACCATCAAAGTTCCTATTGCTTTATGTTGGCACTTTTATGTTTTGCCTAAAAAAAAAGGGAAACAAAACTTACGTAGCCAGCCCTTTCTCTATGATACCTCCAAACAGAACAGCAGTAGTATGAAGTTCACGGTCCGGGTATTTGGGAAAGAATGTGTATTCTTCAAACAAGTTACGTAACATACACTCATATACTTCCTGAAATTAAACAATTCACAATATAAATTAGGATATCACTTTATTCAAAACATCAAAGATTCTGGCAAACTATACATTTAAAAAAAAAAATTAAATTGGTCATCCGTCCATCACCAATGCTGCTGATTGAACCAATTTGAAATCATAACCAATCATAAATAAAGCTTGAAGAATAGAAGAGAGTTGCTTATGACGAAGGTTAAATAGTCTTCTTCAACATGTGCATTTAAGTTAAAATCAGAGAAGTAATCCACTTAACTAATTAAGTGGCAAAACCCCTGTGGCAAAAGGACTGTTTGATATAAAATTTCACAGAGAAAATGTTCTTCCGAAATTAGGTTATCAGATTTTGCACCAACCTTTTCTTTCTTGTTCTGTGAATCTTTAAAGCGTTTCAGCATATCGAGGACCTCATCAATGGACATGGTGGGGTGCGGAGGTTGGTTGTAAATCTTCTGGAAGAACGAGTTTGCTTCGTCCTCCACCTCCTTGGTGAACTGTTGATTCATGTCAGGGAACAGCATGGACACATCTGAACTGGGATCTAAAATATAGCGTTAGTAGATTGAGAAAAGAGTTGGTAAATGAATCTAGGAAAAGATTGCAAGTGACTTTTTTATGTCCTTTTATATTCTTCTATTTAATTTAAAATACTGCAAACATTGTTTTATGGTCACAGGCTGCTGTGCAACATGCATAGTGTTTAACGCCCTATTAAAATATTTTAAGTTATAAAACAGCTTTCCTGTATCCACCAGTACTAGGCTAGGGCTGTGCAACATGAATACAGCCATAAGGTAATGATAATCAGAATGACATGTTCTTTGAAAAATGGGTAGAAACCATGAAATATGATGGAGTTGTTCATTTTGAGCAATTTCCCAATTGTCATTAATGAATTCATGAATCAACCACAAAATGGAATGTTATGTATACTTAATCTAACCTTAAATTTTCTTCCTAATTTTTTGTTTTTTACTGATCCAAACTGAATAAAGCAAAGAACAGCAATAACACAATATGAAAAATAACTTCTTTTTGATTTTCAGTAGAAACCTTTGTAACACAAGGAGAAGTTGCTTGTTTACAAGCAATTTCTCCTTATGTTACAAAGGTTTCTCGTTTCTATTGCAGTAAATGCATCAAAGTGATTGAATTAAAGGGTTAAATAAAATAACCAATCTTACTAGGAATCCTAAGCCCACTGTCGAGCCCGGGTTGTAGAGGTCGTTGAGGCCCCTGTCCTGGACCCTGCTTCATGACCTGTGCACTGAGATTACCCAGGGAGTTCACCGCAGGAGCCCTGGGGGCTGCAAGTCCTGGCATATTTAACTGCATTGTTGATGAGGGGAGGCTCAAATCTGTGAAGATATACAGATATGTTTACAAGTTAATCCTAATTCTGTTTACCTATTATCAAAGAAAATAGCCTTATTCGTTTTTGAAAATTTAACAAACAGGGTTCACGCTGGCCTTCGCAAATGGCGCCATTTGCGCAATTAAGATATTGGCGCAAGAAAAACAAATTTGGCGAAAGTTGCTGGCACCGACTATTTTCCTCGGGAATTTGATGTTTGTTTACCTCATGGTTGCCGATGTCGATTCAATATCGATTTGTTTTTACTGTAAAGCCGAGAACCATGTATCAATGGTTCCCGTAATCACAGTACTTTGAATTACAACTCGGGAACCAGCTTGTTTATCAAATGCGATTTCCGATACGGGACAATCCTGTTTTCACACTTGTTCAGTTCATTATCTGTTGATTGTCAAGTTTGTTGAAGATGACACTTTCTTATGTACACTATTTAGTCATTCGCCAGCATTTACAACTTCAAATATATTGAAGTTATGACTTTGATTACTCTTATTGCTTTTCAATCAAAATGTTTGCCCTCGCACTCCTTTTAAAGAAGTTGACATCAAACATCGACAAAGTCAGTTGTGTTGATTGACAAATAAATGAAACTCTTTTATGCACCGAAGTTTTGGTATATAAAATCGGAGATTTTAAGTGACACTTAATTTTGATCCAACACAAGAATGAGTTTAAATCGATCTACTCAGTCGTCGAATATGCCTCCCACTAAAAATCAAATTGACATCTGACAACCCTAATTTCAAGGAGGCTTGGAGGACAGGAAATAGTTGGTTATAATATGACGCCAAGGTGAAAGTCATGATTCCTCTATATCCTGTTTCAAATGTTGAGTGTGAGAGAGGATTTAGTCCTTAGAACCTAATGAAAACAGGACTTAGAAATAGATAGAACAAACGAACATTTGAGAACATCTTTAGAACCGTAGATGACCCTGATGAAGGATTTCCCCTTCTACAGAAGAATATTTTGGCTCCAACTTTTTGAATTTGGCACAAGTGTCGGCGCAAAGAAAATTTTAGCCAGAGAGACCTGACAAACATTTGCATTCTAAAATAATATTTGAAAACATTTTGATAGGAGAATTCACTTATGAGCAAAATTCCTAATTTTTCACAATGATTTAATATATATCAAGTGTCTGGTTGCTATGGTTTCCAAAAAATCTTTAAGGAAAAAATAGGGTCATGCATGATAAGCCTGTTATGTTAAGTTCAAAATTATCTAATTTACATTGACTACGACAGAAGCTTGAAGCTTGTTAAATTGACCCTTGATGACTGCATCCTGAATACTACACAAGTACAGGCATTGATTTGAGGGCTAGTCTCGGCAATTCTCCACCTCACCTTACAGGGATTTTTTTTACCTAACACTTCGTAAGTCACAATTGTAATAAAATAATTTCCTTAACTATGCAAATTATCAATAATAAAAGTCTTGTGATAGGAGATTTTACTGCCTTTTACAACATATTACTTAGACCAGGGAGTGTTAAATCAGTGTCAGGTCACATTATGATACCAGTTCACCTTCTTGGCAAAAATAAAAATACCAGGGCTTAAGAAACAAAGTGCAACACAAAATTAAATGAGACTTATAAATGAGTAACCACACTTTATATAGCTTAATATAGGTACAAAAATACTAGGTCTACAGAAACAAAGGCCAACACAAAATTCAATGAAACTTATAAATGAGTAACCACAATATACATAGCTTCAAAAAGGCATATGGATGTTAGCAATGGATATACTCTTCTACTGTAACACTTACTGTGGAGTTGTGAGGTGAGGTTCTGGATAGCTCCAAAGCCTGAGTTACCCATTGATGGGAAGCCTTTAGCTGGTGATCCAGGGGTTGTGTTTGGTGCACCCAAAGCCCCTGTCGGAAACCCTGTATTTGATAAGGGTCCGGAGGGAAATCCAGAATTCTGTTGTCCAGGGACGCCCCAAGACTTGGGTATACCTAATGTATCTGCTGACTCCAACTGTAAGATAAAGTTCAGGAAATGTTGTTAATCGAAAGGGTCATCAAAGCAAATTGATCATTAGAACATCAAAAAACAAATGAGGATATCTTAGATCTAATAGCTTTTAATTTGTAAGATTTAGACAAAAAAGTTGATAATAAAAAAAATTGCCTTCAATCGTAAAACAAAAGCATAAAAGGTTATATAATCTAATTGCGAATTTTTCATTTAAAATTTATACGGATTAATCATCAAGAAAAGATAACAAGTATTAAGGCATTTTCTTTGTTATATTGGGAAGACACTGTTGTGACAAATGGAAACAAGAGGGCCATAATGGCCCTTTATCGCTCACCTGAGTTCTGTTTGAAAAAGAGGTATATTTAAGACAGAGTGGTTGGTATGTTTCAAACTCTTCTAAGTGCTAATTGCATTGAATACTCTAAGCCAATGCTCTTGCTTGTTAACATTTTTTTATGTGTATTGTATTTGTCTTCTTGAGTTAATGTTCACCAAGACAAAGAGAATTCAGATGAAGGAAATTTAGGTTTGTGAAAGCAGGGACAGTAACAATTGGTTGGGCAAATTAAAATAATAACAATTGGAAAATGTATCTCAAAGTCGTTTATTGGTTTCGCCAAGATTTCATTGAGACAATCATTCTGACCAACTTTGATAAAAATTGGACCATAATTGTGGTCTCTAGAGTGTTCACAAGCTTTTTAAATTATTTGACCTAGTGAACTAGTTTTTGACCCCACATGACCCAGTTTCGAACTTGGCCAAGATTTTATTGAGACAATCATTCTGACCAACTTTCATCAAAATTGGACCATAAATGTGGTCTCTAGAGTGTTCACAAACTTCTTAAATTATTTGACCTAGTGACCTAGTTTTTGACCCCAAATGACCCAGTTTCGAACTTGGCCAAGATTTTATTGAGACAATCATTCTGACCAACTTTCATCAAAATTGGACCAAAAATGTGGCCTCTAGAGTGTTCACAAACTTTTTAAATTATTTGACCTAGTGACCTAGTTTTTGACCCCACATGACCCAGTTTCGAACTTGGCCAAGATTTTATTGAGACAATCATTCTGACCAATTTTGATAAAAATTGGATCATAAATGTAGCCTCTAGAGTGTTCACAAGCAATTGTTGACACACGCACGGACGCACGGACGACGGACATCTCGGTATCACAAAAGCTCACCTTGAGCACTACGTGCTCAGGTGAGCTAAAAACTGCACATAACAACCACCTTGCATTTCGTCAAAACTATTTCAACTCAATTAAAAATATCTTTAATATAATTTTGGTTTCCTATTTTCACTTTGGACAGTCCCAAAATCCATATGAGGGAAGATTTTCTAGCTGTTAGCAGCCCTTTATAAAACCTTACCTGTGATGGGGCAGGCGTGCCCAGATTTGAACCAATATTACCCTGGGTCATATTGGGGCCCAGTCCAAGAGAGGAGCTTCCATTATTACCAGGAGCATTGAGTGTGGAACCACTGGTATTTCCCATTCCTCCTCCTATTGGGCCAGTCTGTACCCCACCCACCTGAGAACCAGGGGCTGTTGGGTTTGGGGGTTTAGGGGCCTGCTGGCGTTGTTTCATGAGTACACTTGCGTTATTTATCATGGTGACTATCACTTCTGACAACTCTTGACCCAGACTACTGTAAACAATAGAAACACACAATATCAAATACACTGGACAAGAAGTTCAGATAAAAGGTGTATATGATAGTCTTCAATAATCAACCCTATTTCGTGGGTATTCAACAAAATGGTCTTGGTAAAACAATTCTGATGTGGCAACGCAAGGAGATGTGTCTTCATACAGACCATTTTCTAGTGGTGGAACTGATAAATTGATGACTTGATTGAATGTCAGTTAATCAATGAAATTTCATTACCCAATTAATCAGAGGAAATGAAAATATTATTTACATAACAATTACAAAATGTATTTTGGAATTGCTAAAAAATCATTGAAATGTGGAAAAAAATTAAAACATGTAATAGATAATTTACCTTGCACAAACTTGTAAACAGGTCAACATAGTGGCTATTGTGTCGTGAGGAAGTTGTTGACTTTTGCTTTGTAAATCATCTTTAGGGAATCCCCCAACCAACTGAGGGCATCTTCTCTTCAGAAATGTGACACAGGTTTGTATGAAGGGCTCCTACAAAGAAAGTGCTAAACATTGATCTAATGATTTGTTATTGGAAAATAATAAACTTGACTATGCTGTTCAATACGAGATAATATAATGGCCAAATAAAAGAATTCCTTTTGACTAGAAACTGTGAAACACCCATTAGTATATTTACTGCAAATTCTAAAATTACAACTTTGTATTGTGCTTATCGCCATATCAACAATGTTTCAGTTATACAACAACTTTCCCGTATCCACCAGTACAAGGCTAGGGCTCTAAATTGACTTGCAAAATGTCACTCCACGGAAACTAGAGGTGGTGGTGGGGCTCAAACATGGAACCTTAAGTTCTAAGACCGCCAGCTTACCCACTGGGCCACATAGAACCCCCAAATTAATAAATGGAGTAAGACTTCAGTCAACTGAATGAAAGATACAGACACGATAACCCTAAAAAAAATTGAACAACTCTTTATTTTTAAAAAACTATGTATTTAAAGCTACTCACAATACTTACCCTGTGTTCACGTATCTTGTCACTCAACCATTTGTCTAGCTTCAGGTATTCTCTGCGGGACGCAAGACACGCCAGGTCAATCACAAACGCGAAAGGTGTGGCATTAAGGAGCATAGAAAGCGCTTTCAGATCTTGAGAGACATCCAATATCCTGGAGAGCCTTGTCTGGTCATGAGGCTCTCCACGCATGTACCATTCGGCCATCGAGTGCATAATCAGAGTGCGTATGGTAGTAGAATGACCCTGACAATGCCATGCATAGTGCAGGACCACAGCTGCATTGGGGTGGTTTCCGAGGAATAAAGGCATCAATGTGGATATCAACTCTTGTTTCAGTGTGTTCCAGGTGGGCTATAAAAACAAACAGACAGGACATTATTTGAAGACCATAACCCATTACCGAACAATAACGTCATTTGACCAGTTTGTTGCAGACGATTCTGGAAAACATTGGGGGAAAAGGAGAAATAACTTGTAAAGAGCAATTTCTCCTTTTCCAACAATGTTTCCTGCACTATCAGAATATTGTTTTTCACTATAATCACATTTTGAAAAGTTGTCTGCAAACTCTTTCAATTTGGCAAACTCTTTCAATTAGGGACAGTCCAGAATTTGGCTTTGGTAAATGGTTGACTGAAATCATTCCAGATCATGTGTTTTCCTAATACACAAACCAATTGAGAATAAAAGACTGATGAAAATCTAAATCCAGAAAGCTAAGATTCAAATTGTTACCAAAATGAGCTTAAATTAAATAAATCTGTTGCGCATTGAAGTGAATAAAATCTATTCAAAGTCAAATGATGTCTCAAATTCAAACTGTGTTGTCCGCTGCTGTTGCTTTCAAATTGGACCAATTAAAAAATTCCAATCCAGGGGAATAGTTAAGTTCTAACTAGTGTTGATTAATACCATGTGGGTACATAATGTGTCAATGGAATCCCTTTCTTCTGCAATATGCTTCTCCAAAGAAACTTGCCCTATTGCATCTACAACAGAAGACTTTATTGATCAGTCACAGGTAATTTCTACTGTCATTGTAATGCTTTTCAAAGTTCTGAATATCCTTTGTGAAATGTAAACAATCAATAACTGCTAAGGCTTTCAATTTGTACAGGTAGCAAGTTTTTATATAAGATCACAGGTAAAAATATTGTCTCAATACCGTTATCTGTAGTAAAGCCAGCACCAACATGTCGGGACAGTTTTGTACAGGAAATTTGAACAGCTCTGACACTTGCTGGTAATGTCCAACCTCTGACAAACGGAGGAGAGCTTCGACTAGATCAAGGGATTTCCTGAAAATGGGATAACAAAGCGGTCAAAGGATTATATGTATGCGATCACTTAAAATTTAAAGAAGCTTTAAAAGACAATGATAATCATGAAAAATAATGTAATTCATTTTATTTGTTTGTGTTAATATGGGGTTTAATGCTGTGTTAATGTTTCTTGGGGGGGTTTATATGGTATTCCTAGATTTCACCAGTACTAGGCAGGGCTATGCAGTGTCTTGCTCAAGAACACTCCCAGTGTGCCGGGTAAAGATTGAACTGGGGAACCAGTGTAACATAAAGCCCACAGGTAACCAATGGGCCACGCAAGAACCCTATTCATTTTGTGTTGTTGGGGAAAAAACTATACTGAAAAAGGACATCTTATGCAATCCTATCAATTAATAATAACTGATTTAATCATGATTACCATGTAGCAATATCTCTGTTTTCATCGTCAGGAGCAGTTTTCAGGATCTCAATCACAACTGTTTGACATTTGTAATCAGCAAAACAGAACACATCCGGATTTCTAAGCGATTGCACAATGAAAGAAAGCTGAAAATTGAAATATGGGTTTCTGTAAATTGCTATTAGACTATCATTTAACATACATAATGAAATAAGTATGCCTTTCACAGGACTTTTTATAAACCTTTTGAAACCATTCTACCATTTTAAATAGATAAGGGTGATCTATATGAATTATTTACGAATCATTGGTATTTTACTGTTCCATTCTGCCAATCTGGGCTCTACATCTTTAAGCCATTCCATAAGATTTTTGTGTTGATTCACAATGGAAAGCAACAGCAAGGCCATCAAATCTTAACCAATCGGAAGCAAGCATGCTATAATGTAACACTAAACAACAGTAGATAAAATACCTATACATAAACAAAGCTTTATCATAAGGCCAGATTCATGAAATATGTAAGTGCTAGTACTATGGGTTTACCCAAATCCAGTAATTACTCCATAGATAGGCAAAGAACAAACATAACACACCATAGGGTTTGACAAAATCATACTAGCAAAAATACAGGAGACAATAACTTTTCATTTACAAATCTATTTCTAAAAAATTTGAAAAGGAGAATGTCAATTGCCATCAATTACTATTACCAATACTTTCATTTGGTTTTGATTGGTGTATCATTTAATGTCTTTTAAAAAAGCACAGAAGTGTAAGAAGTTTATTTGTAAAATAACTTGACAAAAAAAATAGCTAATTACCTGCCCTTCTGGGTTTTTCCAAGATCTATAAATATACTCCACTGGAAATATTTCCTGGAGGCCTTGTATGAGTCCCTTCATGAGTAACCGCAGCCCTTTCTTGTTGGCTACAGTAAACTGTGGGTAGTCCAACTCCGCCACCACATCCCTCCAGTTCAAGTGGGGAACCTAATACAAAGTAAATAACCTTACTGAGTAGTGAATAATATAAAACTAGTAGCAATAAAACAAAAGAATTTGCAAAGGTCCAGATAAGAGATGTAAGGATTTTGCATAAACCTTTTCAAAGACTATTTGGTTCAAGTCGAAATTGACAGCAGTTAATTAGTATAAAGAATGAACAGTAAAGCTCCCCTATTAATCATATCAATAAGAGACCAAGGTGATAAAGGGGCCATTGCTCAAAACATGAATATCACCAATGGTTCCATTTGCAAAATTGTTTCCTTTACTATTCTTTCTCAACTATTAGCTGTGCATGCATCAATTGAAATGTTTTTCTTCTTTCATTCAATTCTACAGATGACTTAAAGAATATATATACATTTATGAAGTAAGGGGTCAATAAATTAAGTCAACCATACTTACAAGGTCTTGGGTTACTTGTACAAAGTTCTCCACATTCCATGTATTCACGCCAGGTGTGTCTGTCTCATTCCAGCCACTACCTGGTGCAGCACTTGTCTGTAATCAAACAAAACAATATTTATTGCTAGAGAGAAAACTTAAAGGCGCATAAAAGGAGATTAATGCTTTATCAAACTACACCATTTGGTAAACTTTGGGTCGGATTCAAATGGTTTTCACCTAAAAACCCCAAAACAGCAAAACTTTAATGTGAAAGCCAAAGAGAAAAAAACCCAGATTAGCCAGTTTTATAATTCAGATTGTACACAAATTTTTGAACCGACCAATGAAAATTCGTTATTTTGAATATGTAAACAAACAGATTGTTGATAAACATGATTGAATTGGAGACAGCTGCATTTCAAGCATAAAATAACTTATATTAAAGGAGTCTTCTTAATAGGGTCTCAATGCATTCGTGGATTAATTCTCATGACTTATATGAACATATTAAAAGAACTCCATATATGTTTTCAGTAATATATTTGTACTTGTCTCCTTGTATGTGCCTTTAACTTGATGAACACCAGGTCTACAAAAGAATCCCCTTTCTTGCTTCTTTTCTCTACCCTTACATATAAATACCAGGGGTACTCATAAGAATGGTCCCCTTCAACACACCCAATAGGTTTAACCAATTAGTTTTTAATGTGCATATTCAAAAACCAGTGAAAAGGACTTTATCTAGACCTCCAAAGTATCATGGCTCTGGTATATCCAAATGCATCTCTGTGCCTAACTCTTTCTTAAATACACAGGGTTTTCATAAAGATTTGAAGTAACAGATCCAGGTTGAGATTTAACCGATTCAGCCAAGAAACCCTCTTTTATTAGATTTTATGTACATGATAAACAAGAGATTTTAACTGATGGTTTGCATCTGCAATAGGTTCTTAATGACAACCCTGTTTACAGGTTCCTTTTTATTTGAGTCTTTTTAGGATAAACTTTATTTCAAAACTCTTTACAAATACAAAAGTTTGAGAAAATATGTTGTGAGAACTTACTCATAAGTAATGTCTTACTTTGATTAAAAGGAAACATAAATAACAACTAGAAGAAAAAAAATCAGCTGTATAAACTGAAATTGTTCGCTTTATTTAAATCATATTAACCAGTCTCCAACCATTATGGAATTTTCTGAGTGGTATCAATCCAAAGCAATAGAAGACTTTCAAAATATACATTGATGTTTCTTTCAACATAACTGGTAGAAAGGAGTACTATTTGAGGAATCAATGATTGCTATAAGCAATTTTACCATTTGTCAGAGTTTATAACCTTTACAGTGCTGGAATCGACTTACTGTTTATGCAAACAGATTAGATCCAGGCCAGCCGCCAAGTAAATTGGCAGCTGGTCTGTAATCTAACCTGTTTGCTACTCTGAGTACCTTTCATCAACAGAATTAAGCAGTATTTAAGGTTTTGGAAAGCAGGCGACGCAAAAATCTTTTATTTTAGAAAATTACCTAGAATTTTAAGGCTTAATAGTAAAGTGTTAATAGGGAGCATACGAGAAGAAAATGGTTTTAAATAGCTGACCTGTCCTGGTTCTGTCTGGGCTGATGGTGATTTAGCCATCATTCCTAGCACTTTCGCTACCACACTCGGGTTTATGTCCCTTGGGCCATACTGCAGTAGCATATTCCGACATTCTTCAATACTGAAATAGACACAATGAAAATAGTGGATTGACTGAAGGAAAAAGATATAAGGGAAAACAAATGAGTGAGGAGAATGGTATATGCCATCTCGCAACCTACTTTTAGGTCACTATTTCAATCAGTTTTAATTTTACTAGAAGTATTTCGAAAACCTTTCGATAGTCTTAATTTGAAGGTACTTAGGAATCCACTGGTTTAAAGCAATAGACAATTAATTGAAAAAAGTGATTTAGTTAGTAAAGTAATACTCTTCTTCGATGTATCGGTTTTCCTTTTAAGTAGATTTGCAATATACAATATAACATTTCATTGTGAACACCCTTGCCAACTTATTTTCAAACTGCATTAACAAGACACATCCTTCTGATCAATTGCTTGACATCCAAATAAATCAAAACATCAATTTTCTTTGTCAGCAAAACATGAATCCCTACCTTGAAAGGCAAATTAAAAAAAAATCCATCACTGAGAGGTTTCTTTCAAAACAAGCAACTGGAAGGGTGAGCGTTTTATTGAAACTGCCCTAACCTAAAAAGACTTGAAACTATACAAGTATTATTGACAATCAGATCAATCTTGTAGGAATACTCACGATGCAGTGCAGGAGAACCCAGACTCCAGTATCATATCAGCCAAGGAGGCATCCAGCTAGAAAATAAAACAAAATTTTACAATCAGAGATCCAAATGAGGAATTTATTTCTTCATCTGAAAGAAAAATAGTGTTTGGAATGTAAATTCAGGTGATTTCAAGCAATATTCTCATTTATTGTTTTCAGCAGATCAAATAGGTCTCAGCATGTAAAGTAAAAGGTTTCAAAATAACTCCTCATAGGTAATGGATTATAATGAAAATTAAAATTTCAAGAAAATATATGCAATGTCCTAGAATCAGAGCCCAATACATCCACCCTTGTTTTAAGTACCAGTTATACATAACATTCTTTTTGACAATTCCATACAAAATAGATTGCGTCCCTTTTGTAGGAATATGTCTATAAAATTTTCCAACAAAATAAAGATAGGTATTTGATCAATTACTACATGGATAGCAATTATGCCTTCCATGCAATACAGCTGTTAAGATTCTATATTTTGCAAGAAATACAGTAGGGGCTTCAATAGTAATCTTCCTGTCTGCAACACCTACATAAGAAACATTTGAGATTAACACATACATGTGATTTCGGCATGCTTGTGATGAATGTGAGCTTGTCGACCGTGATGTCTTCAGTTTCGGGGTACAACAGGGGCCCTATTACCACAGGGACCCTCTCTCGGGGGAAATCCTTCCGTAATAGCTGCAGAAAGGCCTTTTTCTGGTCGACGCTGATCCCAAATTGCTCTTTAGAATGTACAAAGTGTGTTAACAGCAGATGGAGTACTTCAATAGCAATATCTTGAAGTCCTCCTTCTTGTCGAACGGCAGATTCTGAAACAAAGATTTAAGAAATTAAAAACGGCACTCTTCCATTCATATGCAAAAGAAGTTTCTAAACATCACTACTTAGAAACAAACAAGCAACTTTAAGAAAACATGTTCCACCATCCTAGAACAGACCAGCTTCAAAATGCTTATTACTTCATAATATTTACTGTGTAAACAGACAGCAAAATTAATGATCTGATGGGTCATCATTCAACAAATCAAACATCACTATACAGAAGAATAATGCAGTCTTCAAATAATTAAGTAGATATATCAGTATCTAAAACAGATCTTTCCTATATGCATCAGCTTTCATAAGGTAAGGCTAATCATGGTTGATCCTGTTTGTGTCTGGATGAACTTATTTACAGAAGAATTGTTTTAATTGATGTACAATCTATTTGAGGTTAAAAAGTATATCAGTAATTCAAAATTTCAAATCTACTAGTACTTGGGTTCAAGAAGAAATTGAACACGATATGCCATGTCTTAAATCATTGACATTTACCATTTTATCCTTAAACATAAAGTCCGTGAAATGCCCAAATACTTCATAATGATAAATGATTTCATTTTTGGAGTAACAATTAAAGAAGGGTACAAACAAAAAACGAAACTGTACATTCTCTATACAACTACACCTGAAACTAGAGTTAAGTAAGACATACCAGGATCTACATAAGAATTCAGAAGATCTGGTAGCTTCTGTTTGACAAACTGATTGGCGTATCCACGTATGTCCTGCTTTGAGGAGTTGAGTAGAGCCAATCCAAACACAACTTCTTGGACACGCGACAGCCGCAGTAATCGACTGATCTGCAGGAACAGCTGTGGCGATGGTCTTAAACTCTGAAATACAGCAAATTACAAAACATGATTCAGGTCATGTGACTGTCTCACTCTATACAGCATAGCAACAATCAATAAGGACAAGGTCCTAAAGAGCCAAGTTTTTAGCTCAGAGGTTATGGTCTTGGACTCTCGTCCCAGCGAACTGGGATCCCCACAGGAGACTTTAAATCCAAAGTGCATTTTAATAGCTTTGCTTCGTTGCCGACATTGTTTGTAAGATGACAAGCAGTTTTTCATTAACTTGACCAGTGATAATTTTTGGCGCTAAAAATCTCGTAAAATTTCCTTAAAACTCATTGCTTTCATTCATTTTTATCATTTTTCTATAGAAAAACCCATTGATTTTTCAAGTTTTGGTTAAAAAACTCGTTGATTTAATTTAGAAAAAAAATCATTGCACTAAATACTCCACAATTGACAGTTTGCATTCAATATCAAATTACCACAAAATCGAACATAAAAGAATGAATTTATGTATGTTGAATGAGTCATACCTTCTGGTGTTGCAGAGGATGGTCTATGGCGTTACACAAAGTCGACACAAAATTTGGTTTACTCAGAAGCGTATTGCACTCCTGTATCAAAAACTGTGTCTGGAAGAAAACAAAAGCATTGATCGTAAATAAGTAGACCTACGTCTCTTGATGAATATCATTTTAATGCAACTACAGCAAGCAACTCACAAAACCATAGATATCTTAGAAGATTATCCAGATTCCCTTTATTCAGATACAACTACTAAAATTGAAACTTGACCTTTCAATCTGAATTTGTGTATCACCTTCATTCAAATGAAGCAGCTATGTATTAGATTTAGCGATGAAATGTAACAAGATATATCAATTTGTCATTGAATAATGGGCTTTACATAGAATTACTTTAGTGTGTCTTATTCAGTTTGGTTTCAGTAGATTTTTAACTATCTTCGTATTGAATTCAATTTACAATGCCAAGCTTATGTTATAATAAAAGTCGAATACAGGTTACACTGCCCATTTGAACTAGATCAAGCCGGGTAGAACCATCTGCATCAGTATTCCACAAGTTAATCAGAGTACTAGCGATCATGATCCAAAAACAAACACTAATTCTCCAATATTGGGATTAAAAACCCATGCAACCTTAGATATTGAGCAATTACTGGCGTCTTACCTGGTGATAATCTTTGCCTGGGCTCTTACCATCACTGCTGAAGTCAACATGTGAAAACAAGCACCGAAACAGATGCCTATCAGCCTCAGCCCCGTGTTGACTCACAAGCTGAAATACAAAAAGAAACTACAAGACAGAGCTTTATTTTTGTTACTCAGATACCCTACTTCATGTTCACTTGCCTTAGCGCATGAAAGCCCAACTTCTCAAGAAAAAACTCGGACCAAAGAAAAATTTCTCATATGGACCAATTTCTACTTTAGAAACAATGTTTTTGCTTGTTTGTTCTTTTAACAAAAAAAACAATGAATCATACATTTTTATACTCTCTCAATGCCTTTTGCTTTTACTTTTAACCCAGAGGTGGCAAATCAATTACCCGTATTGTTCAGATTGTCCATATTAAAGTCTTTACAGACATGTGGATTGTTACTGATAAATTCAAAAGACAAGTGCAGAAAAATATTTTTTTTAGAAACCATAAGTCAAATTAGAAATAACTTTTGCACCAGACTTTTCGTTTACATAATTTTCCAGATTCAGCCACTGAGTCTGACACTATTTTGATTCTTCGAAATTTCAACGTTAGATTGCCCCATCAGAAAATAAAAAGCAATCTTCACATCAAATTAGTTTGACTAACAGAGAAGCATAAAGCAAAACTTGGATTACCAAATATCCCTGATTTGTATCCTGATTAAGCATTTCACAGACAATCAAGTAGGGTTTTGAAAGGTCATGTCACCTGTGTAGTTAAAATAATTCGAAATGAAGATTGCTTTCTATTTTCTGATGGGGCATGACATCGAAATTTCGAATGATCAAAAAAGTGTCAGACTTTTTGAATTCCGATTTTCAGATTCAAAGCAAATATGGTCATTCAATGTCAATTGATAAGACAAGATATGTAAAATAAACTTATATACCACCAAACAATGGTATCACTTGCCTATAACATTCAAAATAACCCTCAATACGTTTCCCAATTCAAGTGTGCATGCGCAGAAAAAAAGCATCAACTAACGTTAATTAAACCTTTCTTACAGAGCTAATATTCGGAATACAGACATGTTAAGTGCATGGATTGATTAGAAGGATTAATTCACAACAGTGAGTAAAACAATTTGATAAATTTCGATAAAAATGGCAATATGTTGCACCAAAATTTGTCCTCCATTAAATGAATTGTTCGAAAGTTTGACATGACGGGAGATAATGCATGATACAAAAAATTCTCAACATTTTCTGATCGTGTCAAATTAGTTTGACTAGACTAGTGACGTCTTATCTGTTTTCACACTGCATTGTTACATTGAGAAGACGAATATTGGAACAATAAAAAAGTAGAATCTATTCAATTGAACCAAGTTCACGAACTGGGATTTCTAGTTAGGATTCTTTGGGGTAATGTCTAAACATAATGAGAGCCAGTAACCTCCACCAAAACCCAAGAGTCCGAACCACGAATCCCTGCGACTTCAAGTGGGTCGTGGTGGGTGGGGTACGAGATGCATTTGTCAACATGGGACATTGTTTGGGGAGGAATGTCATTACTTACGTGATTTATTTCAGCGACACTCGATTTGAAGTTCTTTTTAGTGAGACTTGCAACCGAATAATTTATTTCTGCTAAAGCAAAGGATAACGAATCAAGATTCATATTAATCCATTAACTCAATAGCGAAAGCTCCAAATTTCTTTGAAGCTTTCTACCCCTTCTGAACAAGACGACTGTCTGTCTTTCCGTAAATTTATCTCTGCAAAGTTTATAATAAGATCGAAGGACAACATCAGGAAATATCCTGATTTTTAGGTTTTATTTGAGCAGGTCATGGCGTCGCGTCAGCCATTTTTGTAAGGAGTGTCGAGCATCACGGTATTTATTTTTTTTATTTTCATTTCAGAAATAAGAAAAAGTCTTTATTATTGTGCCTCAAGTTTCTAAAACAATTTAAACGATTGGTAATTTTATACTTAGAACTTAATTTAATCTAATATAGAAAAAAGTGTGTGCAAGGGGGGAATAAGGACAGGCTACATCAAATTTTGATATGTTGGTATCTTTCATTCTCCTTTGCAGAGTTATCGTTCGTTCCTCACCAGACTCTAAGCAGGAGATATTTTAGCCTGGGGTCCTGGCCCGTTCGTATACCGCGAACTAGGCTAATGCGGGTTAGCATGGGCCAGGACTCCAGGCTAGAGATATTTCAATTTGCCGACAAGAGCAAGAGCTTTTGAGTACCGGATTGAACCAACAAGAAGTGTTTTCTTTTTTTCTAATTATTTAATGCGTATTACAGTTAAAAAGTATTTTCTTAAGTAGTATACCCTGAGAAAGTATAACTTTGTTGAGAAATTGCGCTCTATACATTTGAAAGTCACATAACACTCAGATAGCATCATAGCATGCTTACAAAATTGGCTCGTTGCATTTTTTTTTAAATCGCCTCCCTGATACTTTATTTCAAAACCATTATTTCTAAAGTTATAAATTGCAACTAGTTTTGAAATAAAATACGAGAGTTTATTCGATTACATCAAAACTGGTATCTTATTTCAAACGTGGATGTAACACGGTACAGATAAACACTCGGTGGATTTAAATAATTAGATTTCTACACCGGTTGGGATGAGGTGTATGTGAATAATTATACTGCCTCGGAGACCCGTCTGGTATTGATGATCGTATTTCAAAATGCTAAAATTTGTACGGACATGATGATAAACTGTGTATAGTTTAAGTCAATAAAGGATCTGGATTAAAGCCAGTCTAATCCCTGGTCTTAAAACCTATATATGTTACAGGGAAACTGTGAAATCAGGGATTTCGTGAAATCCCTAAAAATGTCAGGGATTTCACGAAATCCCTGAAAATTAAGAGGTCATATTACATAGTTTCACTGACGACCAATTGATTTGATTCAGGGAAAGATTGAAATATAATGAAACTATAAAAGTTTTATAGATAACTGTTCATTTTGACTTTTAGACTTATGTAAACTGTTAATTTAGTATAAAAAAATATTTTTCCTTAACTTTCATATTTTGATGTACTTATTCATTTAAATTTTGAAAGCTTAATATATATATTTTTTCTTTTTCTTAAGTAAAACATGTGATCAACTTTGAACAGTCAATTATCTTAGATATGAGTTAATTTAATAAAAATTATTGAAAATAATAATTTGATATTTGTAAAAATTGAAGTAGAGGATTTAAGTTTTATTTCTTACAGAAGAAACAGGAAAATGCAGCTTAAGTAAAGGGATTTTATTTTCATTTGTTTTTACACCTCTCTTTGAATTTTCTCTTTCAAACTATAAACATTATCAGTTTGAATTGAATGATTGATTGATAAGTGATAAATTTTAAGGTCCCTCCGAGCGTGTTGTGCCCGCAGACAAGCTGGTTGCAGGCCTATTATGGTGTGGACCGTAAATGAAATTAAAAGGTTTGAATTGTGATAGTAATCAACCAATTTATAGTACCCTTTACATTATTAATTTGTTTTCACACTTTAAAATATCCTAAATTGCATTAAGACATGTATAAGTATAAGTTGTACACAAGTTGATTACCATCGCTTTTGATGTAGATACCTAATAAGATTATTTGACAAGTTTTATTTTATACATTAATGAAATCCTGAATATGTTCCATTCAAACTCTTATTATAAGTTAATTAATATTATATTTCGACGACTTGTGGCAAATATTGTAAGTTCATCACTTTATGAAGGACTTACAATAGTTTTGCCCCAAGCCCTCGATTTTATTTATTACAATAATTATTTAGTTTACCTTATATGAAATTATTTGTGTAATATATAACTAACTTAAAGTGGCTTAATTAATTGATAACCTATATAAAAGGGTTAATATCCATACTGTCTGGAATCACATCTAAAAGCCTGTGTGTTTCATTAGGCACTTACACTGGTTTTGCACCGAACACGTTTTATTAGAATACAAAATGTATTCCCTTAATTAATTCATTTTGTACTGAATATTTCTATAAGAAATACAATAAGTATTCTTTTAAATCATTTTTGCACTGATCATGTTTTATAAGCAAGCTTTGTATAACTTAATTCATTTTTGTAGTGAATAACTTTGATTAATAAAGCCACTGATAATAGTCATTTGTTTGTGAAAAAAATGTCTAAAAATATTAAAATGTTTATATTCACTTATTGGTATTCTTATCTTTAATCCCATTAACAATTTTTTCATAAGCAAAACAGTTTGAAACAACAACAAATTTAAAAATAAGTCTAAAATAATTTTCAGGGATTTCGTGAAATCCCTGACATTTTAAGGGATTTCACGAAATCCCTAAGTGAATTAGGGATTTCATGAAATCGCTGAAATTTTCAGGGATTTCACGAAATCCTTGATTTCACAGTTTCCCTGTAACATATATACTTGGCTAGGCAAATTGAAGACGTATGTGTTCATGTAAGGGCCTTCTAATATTTGTTTAGGCGGGAGAAACAAAGTACCAAACATAAACAGTATGCAATCTAAGTAGGTCTACTTGGTGAAAGAGGTTTCTTTGATTTGTTTTGTAATTCTTTTAAGGTTACTGGCCCAGTGTGAAAGCACTTCCGGGTCGTTGTAGCCAAGACAGTATTTAGTTCGGTGAAATCAAAGACCCAATAAACAAGTTAATCAGGTTTCTGGTTTAAATATTTAAAGTCCCGCTTTCAAGGTATTTCCATGGACAAATACTACCTTGAGAGTACATATATCAATACTGTGAGACTGTTTCGTCTTCTCTGGCATGTTTTAAATAGGTTTTGTTTGTATTTTTCGGGACTACGTCTACATGCGCTATATGAAGTAAATACTCATGTCTAGGCGCGTAGCTACACGACAGCAAGTAACGCAATTGCGCACATATTTTCCAGGAATATGGAAAAATAAAAATTACAAAAAAGTCCCTGGAACCCAAGCATACTAGCGCCTTCGACGCTCGTTGAGTCCATGACCGGAAAAAGCACCACTTACTAAATGGTCGAGCTACGCACCTGATGTCAACAGTCTGGATGTAATCTTTGCCAGTGGAATGAGCCTATACCTACTCTTGGAAATCTACCAAAAGCCCAATCACTGTTTGGTCATCGGGCAATTTAAATCCTACGCAAAACGTACGTGAGAAAGTACGAATTGAGAGCATTTGTTCTGTGTTACTGTCCAAAAGAACAGCTAGTATTTAGCGTGGTGAAGAAAGGAGAAAATTGGACAGTGCCGAGTCCAAAGTATCTTTGTTATTCTGCATTGACCGGTTTAAGCTTCATGAAGCAATATCCGCAAACCGAACCACACGTAATGCGCAATTTGAGCTTGCTTAAACTTGTTAGACGGCTCGGTATTCTGCCACAATAGAACAGAGAGACGCCTGGTAATAAATCCGTAATTATTGGTTCCGGAAATTAAGCCCGTGTATGTGGCGAAAAAAACGAGAGAAAACTCGTGTGAAATCCGCAATTTCTGGTTCTGGAAATTGAGCCCGCGTACGTGGCGAAAAGCCGAGAGACAATTAACTCGTGTGAAATCTGCAATTTCTGGTTCCGGAAATTAAGCCCGCGTACGTGGCGAAAAACCGAGACACAATTAACTCGTGTGAAATCCGCAATTCCTTGTTCTGGAAATTGAGCCTGTGTACGTGGCGAAAAACCGAGAGTCACCTCGTGTGAAATCCGTAATTACTATTTCCGGAAATTAAACCCGTGTACGTGGAGAAGAACCGAGAGACATCTCGTGTGAAATCCGTAATTACTATTTCCGGAAATTGAGCCCGAGCATGTGGAGAATGGCTTTGCGAATTAAAGTTAAAGGCACATCAAAGGAGAGGAGTACAAATTAATAAGTTACTGAAAAAATATATGCAATACAATTTTATTTCAGTAAAAAGGCCTCCGGCCCACAATACATATACATATTACAAAATACAAATCAAAATCAGATATGCCCTACACTATCATCAACATATTATTTGCTGTTATGTTTTAAGGATAAAAGGAAATCAAGTAGAAATGTGCTCTAGTAATTTTGATACAAAGAAAGCTAGGTTTTTCAATGTTATTTTGTCATTACATTTAAAAAGATTGTAAAAATTATCTAAGTTTGGACGAGCTTTATACCAATTATATAAATAGATATGTCTAATGTCTCCAAACTTTTCACATATAAAAAATGCATGGTATTCGTCCTCAACAATCAAAATATCTTTGTTGAGAAAACAGAATAGACAAACCCTGTCATTTCTATCAACGTTAAAATGTCTACCAATTTCAATGTTAAGCTTATGACTTGAGCATCTAAAACGAGCTAAGGCACGTTTATAATAAGGTTTGATGTCAGAATTAATATATCGTTCTACATTCAAAAGTGATTTAAAATTTCTATAAAAGTCACATCTTGTTGAGTTACTTATGTCACTATGCCACGTTTGTAACGAACAGTCCGTTAATCTCTGTTTAAAAAGTTTACAAAATTGGTTTGAGTCCCCTATTTCTTGTGAAATCCAAATAAAACCAAAACCCTGTGAAAAAAGAAATTCTCGTACTTTTGTGACCCAATTATTTCTACCAACTGAATCTTGTGTTTTAAGCATTAAATAACATTGTTTTGGGTATCTATGGTTTTCCATTTCAATAAGTCTTACCCAATATCTTACAAATTTCATATGGTAATTTACTGCAATAGGGAATCTTCCGCATTCACCTAAAGCCATTGAGTCGTTGACAAAGGTATTAACACCTAAAAAATCTTTACAAAATTTAGAATGGACCTGTTCTATATGTTTATTACATTCAAAACCCCAAAGTTCAGCACCATATGTTAAGATAGGAGTGACCATGGAATCGAAAATCTTAAAGTAGTCATTATGCATAAACTTCCCAAAATGACTTTGAAATTGTTTAATTTGATACACCGATTTTCGTGCTTGATTTGCAAGTTTCTTTGTAGCGGAGGACCATGACAATTTCGGTGTAAAGATAAGACCCATAAATTTATAAGTGGAAGTTACTCTGATTCTGTTTTTCCTATATGTCCATTTTTCATTATGTCGAAGTGGACCCCCATTTCTAAAAACAATGATTTCTGATTTCTTAAGATTAACGATCATACCCGTTTCTTTACAGAATGAATCAATAGTGTTAAGTTGCAACTGAAGATTTATAACAGAATCAGCACAGTTAGCTACGTCGTCTGCAAACATTAGACAGAAAATATTTGGAATGTCAGGTGTAATAAAAATACCACCTCTACACGTTTCTCTAATAATTTTACTTAATTCGTTTATGTATATATTAAAAATGGAGTTCTTTAATTATGTTCATAAAAGTCATGAGAATTATTCTAGGAATGCATTGAGACCCTATTAAATAGACTCATTTAAAATAAGTTATTTTGTGCTTGAAATATAGTTGTCTCCAATTCAATCATGTTTATCAACAACCTGTTTGTTTACATATTCAAAATAACGAATTCTGATTGGTCGGTTCAAAAATGTGTATATCAACTGTCAAGGTCAGAGGTGAAGAATCAGAAAATCTGAATTATAAGACTTGCTTATCTGGGTTATTTCTGACTTACTTTCACATTTAAGTTGTGCTGAAGGTGTTTTCTGGTGAAAACTATTTGAATCTGTCCAAAAGTTTACCAAACAATATAGTTTGATATAGCATTAATCTCCTTTAATAGGCCTTTAATCACTAATCACTATAATGAATATGATCTATATGGTTTGTTTGTTTTATTGTTGTTTTATTGTTGTTTTATATTGCATCAATAATGTTTTGGTTAAATTGCAATACCAGACTGATTATTGATAGAGTAGGAAAGGAAACCTATCACAATAGATCTGACACATTGAACAGAAAAATGTACATGACTCATCCAAATTCTCCGCTAAATCAGATATCTTAACATTCATGGTAATAAAAAATAAATGCTCCAGGTGAGGATCGAACTCACAACCTCCGCATAGCATGGTCCCCCGTGGTAAGAGGGGAGGTGTACTGTCTATACGAACGGCGCGCTAACCGATTGCGCCACTGAAGCTGGTCAGATCATATATAATGTTCAATTTTCATAAAAAAGCAAATCACAGAAAGCTCATATATCGTAACGCTCAATTCCATAAGAAATGCCTGCTTCATTTGAATGAATTTACAACCTCCACATAGCCTGATATCTCGTAGTACACGAAGCGATGAACTGTAACACTGGAGAAGGCTGACACAGTGATTACGTTGCTCCATTTTGACAAAAATCACACCACTTGATATCTTATTATCTTACCACCCATATTCAAAGCAAGATGTTTTAAGATATGGAAAAAGTATTTCTCTTTAAATAGTGTATTTCCATTCCCCTATGCTGTTCGACAATAATGCATCTCGCTCTTGTTTAAGCGTCTCGCTCCTTCTTCAAATTCCTTTCGTTTCTACCATCCATCCCGCCCGTTTAGCGTCTGGTGCTTCTACGTCTCGTTCACGTTTTGTCTACGTTCATTCTCCTTTCATACCCGTTTAAGAATAGACCCGTATAACACCCACCTACGCAACCTCCTCATACCTGTCTTCTCATTAACCCGGTTCAAATGGGATCCCATATATCTTCTTATTGGCACTGCAAGGCCCCTTTCCTCTCGGACCTTTTCTCTCTTCACTTTCAACAAACACACACAATCTCTATCCTCTGTAGTACTCGAGCGTTTCACAAATCCATACATCTCTCACACATATTATATTTTTACACTTCTTCTGCATCTAGCTTGGACCCGAAATTCCCATGGCAGTTTCTTGCCTTCACTCTTCTAACACTCTCAAACAACGGCTTGTATCTTTTAGTTTCTGACCAGATGCTCTTTAATTTCCAAACTATATGTTATGTTTTCTTTCTGCTTGCATTATGTAAAGATTTCAGATAAAATTCAAATTTAAATGTATTCAAAGGAGCAAGAGGCCGACCACTCAGAACTAGAAAACTCAACGTAACTGTTTTTATGATAACCTAAAGCTGAACTCTCTGATAGAACAATCGGGCGGCACGCCCTTATTAGAGACGTTTAACTTCCCCTGTACTACAAGGAACCAGGATATGCCGACGTTCTGAGTTCGTGCCTTACCCGGGGCAGATATTTTTATGAGCATGATTTATGCTAGGATATTCTAGTTTTCTGTGGTGTTGTTTTTATCAATATTGAACTCTATTTTATATAAAATAGTTGCTCCAGTGGCGCAATCGGTTAGCGCGCCGTACTTATAGACAGTACACCTCCCCTCGTACCACGAGGGACATGGCTATGCGGAGGTTGTGAGTTCGATCCTCACCTGGAGCATGGATTTTTGTGAATATGAATGAAATGATATCTGTGTTATTCATGGATATGGACTTACGCGTATCTAATAATACAACCAGGCTATACGAGCTCGAGTTTCACATTTAGCACTTTTTGTAAGTCTACCCAGCTCAGATTAAAACTTCTTTTTGAATTTCATAATTTTTAACGAGTCATATGATAACTGTTGTCAAATAAACCACATTCTTTGAACTAACCTAAAATGCGTTGTAACAATTGTAGTATAGCGCAAAATATTGTTTATTCGTAGTCCAGATGAGCAATGCGTAGATTGTTTCCCTAAAATGAAATGACAGCTTGGGTTATCGGAGTTATAGTTGATCTGAGAGCGCACCGGATTAAGCTGAAAGGCCAAAATTGAACATCAAATTTAATGTCTTCCGTTCATCACACTCTAGGTATTGAAGATAACATTACCAAATACATATCCTCGTATATATATAAGCATAGCAATATCGGATTATTGTTATGAGCAATTAATCCATTTTACCAGAGTCGTTTCATAAGACCTTTGCAGAAGACACATACAAGCGACGTATCATGGAATTAATTGTAACGTGTGTATTTGTTAGGTAGTACATGCGTTATAGTCCACAAAATTTCTGACATGTAATCAATCTTGAAGTTTGCAGAGGTGTCCGAAATGCATTTGGACGCCTCTGCGAACTTCGTGAGCGGTTTTACCTCCGAAATATTGCGGAATTTACAAACGGGTACTAATTTGCGCACCAGAGACGACGCTGATATTTTAAAAACGAACTATTTTAATTGATCCTTTCCCGCTCCAGTGGCGTAGTCGGTTAGCGTGCCGTACTTATAGACAGTATCCCTCCTTCTACTACGAGGGATCAGCTAGGCTATGCGAAGGTTCTGAGTTCGAACCTCTACTGGAGCGACTATTTTCGAGCGACTTCAGAGAAACTGGAAACGCAACGGCTCTTGCATTTCATAAAATCGATCAGATATGACAGTTTCTCTTGAGGAATGATCTCTTAGTAGGCCTAATGTCGGATGTTGATTTGGAAGTGATTTATCCTATTTGTCACAGTTGTTTCTTGAGATACTTTAGCAGACGTATTACAATGAGTTATCGTACAATCGATTCATGAGAGAAATGGGTTTGTCCACCTGAGCAAAAAGTCTGAATGACGTCGTCCCTTCCTTTTTCTAACTATCGTTATATCATCCTCCTTCGCAGTGATCTCCCTTTACATTTGGTTAAGAACTCTCTGCTATCACAGAAAAAAATCCTTCCAGATCTGGAAGAATTATATTTTTTCATTTTAAATTTCTAATCGAAATCTTCATACAACATTTCTCCAATTTTAGAAGTTAGACTTCCTCGGCCCAACCATTACAAAAAGTAATGGCAAAATATATTTATATTTAAAAAGCTGACAGAAGTTGCTAAAATCGTAATCAACCCAATTCGTAACCATATTGTTATTTTCTTGTTGGTTCACAACAAGGTGCTGTAACAGCCAACCCAGGAAAGGTTTATTCGATATAATGAAGCAATGAAGTACATAGGATCATGCTCTCAAAGTAACGGACATCAACAGTGTATTTTCGTTATAAAAAAGATCGTCTCAAGGTAGATTCTATAATACACATTTTGAAAACAAATTACATAGTCATGACTGACAAGACTGACGAAATTGTCTAAGTAATGCATCAGTTTGATTCATCAATCATTTTCAAAGCATGTCATGATGAATTCAATCATAAAGAACCTATTTCTTTGGCGTCTACGCTAAATATTTCTATGATGGCAGTAGTACTGTACTGTAGTGAAACAAAGGGAAGTATTCCCGCGCGGTGTTTGTCGTTATATATCATCTGAAGTACAAATGAAGACCTATCTTTAAGAAAGTCTTACAATTGGGAATGGCCAAATTCGATATTGAGGGAATTTGTGGGCCTTTTGCCATAACTTTTATATTTTGTATAATTCTCTGTAAAAACTTTGGCAATAAAATACATGTATGTTTAAAGTACACGCACGTTCATGCAATCCATTCGTGAGTCTTAGATGTACTCACAATTTTACGGAAGCGTTCGTTGGTCATGGACAGTCGCCATGCGCAAGTACATTCATTGGACGAAGACAATCAACAACTGGTGCCCGGTTATTCTTATAGCCTGAGACTATCTGATTTTAATGGACAAGTCTTTCGAGGCCAGGATGAGGAAAATTGTCGCATCACCCATTTCTTGAAAGTCTGCGTTTTAGAAAACAGTTTAAAAGCACAGGGCATCAAAACAGCAAATCGTTTATTAATTCACTTGTGTGCAAAATGTTTGTCACATTCGAAAGTTTAATGGTATTTTGCAATTTGGTTTTACTTAGACAAATGCGTCACCAAGAAAATTGAATGACGCGTCAGAAAAACAACCACCACGCCTTCTTCTAACCCACCACCGAATTCACGGGCCGAATAACAGACCATTCATCCATCAAACATGCAACCCCAAGGAGTTTTCTTTCCCAAATCCCATCTGACACGGAATACCATAATGCACCCAGTCCAATGCAACAACACTATTTATAGCAACGAAATATGCCTTAGTGCATCAACAATGTTTGTTTGAACAATAACCGGTCTATTAGCAAAGACATTCTAACTAGATTGGAAGTTGTGCGAAGTAAACTCTAATATGGGTTCTAGTGTGTACAACAACCGGTCTCTAACCAAAGCCATTCTAGATACGTCGGAAGCTTGCTTTGGGCAGTAAACTCTTAAACATGTATCATCTGGTAAATTAGATTGATAAAATGTTTAGATTTCATCAATAATCGACTTTAGAAATTTTGGGGTTTATCAGCAAATGTTCAACCACCATTGATAATATGATTTAGAAAATATGATAAAAAGAATCTTACATCTCTTTTCATTTTAATAATGAATCGACAACCTCGGTTTCAATATACAGGCTACTTTTTTTTCAGCCAACTAATTGTGCAGGGTCAATGTTTGAAAGCAAGAATCCAGAAAAAGAGTTGTAATGATCAGCGTGTAGCCAGATATCGGTGTCAACACTTCGAACTACAACCTCGTCCCCCTTCGACAGAATAAAGATGGCGGACTGACTCGTAGTTTCGTATGCACTTCTACCGTCCGTGTACATCCGGGACATAAACTTGCCATTAACTGCATACTCAAAATGGCCGGTCTGTTGACTCTCAAATATCGTGACCGAGAACACGTAGATTCCCGACACCGGTGCGAAGAAGACGCCGGATGCGGTGTGGTAGCCATTTCCTACGTTAGTGATGGCGTGGTCAAACGCAATCGCTTGGTTATGCCCCAGGTGGTACGTGTGGTTGGTCAGCGTGGCGAAGAAAGCTACAGGCATCCCTTCCTCGAACTGTCGGACTTCTCGAGAATGACCTTTGGTTGGTTGTTCAGCTCCTAGAATCAAACGGAATTTCATGATCAATGTGTGTATACGAGTTGACGTATTGGTTGAACAGTCAGCATTCGTACGCAAAACTGCTCAGTGTGCCATCGAAGGAAGCCGCTGCAGCAATTGCTTTTGTTTCGGTCTTTGATATGACCAGGCCAGATATTCACCGAAATAGCCCACACAGAGAAGCGGGAACGCTGCTTCTTGGCCTGCACGGTTGTTTTATTGCAATTTAAAGAGTAGACTATATCATACACGGTTGGCTTTAATAAGGGTTAAATTGTGTTTTGGGATTTTTGATAACTTGTCTCAAAATGCAGAAAAAAATATCAAAAACTACCCTAAAAGCGCTAAACCGGAAGTTGCGCAACCGATATCGTCGTCAGCACCATGGTGGTGCGACAGAGCGTTCCCCAGCCGTGTTATAGCTTAGTGTTTGTATACTTAACCAAAATAAGATAATTTACACAGCAATTATTTATATGCTTAAATATAGAAAATATCAACTGAACATGACAACAAATTCTTGTTTGGCTGGGTTGTTTAATAATAATATAAAAAAGAGGTATTGAAAGCACGTGGTTTGCTTGAGAGTTCACTGGTTAAACCATAATAAACTCATTATAAGTGTGTGCTAAAACTGCAACTCTTCGCAAAGTCATTTGTATACAAGGGACGATTTTCCCCTTTGGCGATTTGGGGGAAACCATTATCTTGGGAAAGCATCACGTTTGAAAATACAAGGAAATGATAGAACGCTATCTGATTTCGGGAACACGGGTATTAGATTAAGATACTATGAAAACAGTGTCATACCACAGGCAAACATAATTCGTGTGCATTTTAACAAGTAAATATAAAGTCATACTAAAAGAGTCGATGGATACTAATACTTTTGTTGAGTTCCTTTGAAATG
This sequence comes from Cerastoderma edule, assembly GCA_947846245.1. NCBI lineage: Eukaryota > Metazoa > Mollusca > Bivalvia > Cardiida > Cardiidae > Cerastoderma > Cerastoderma edule. The sequence goes on from OX401410.1 coordinate 26,233,198, forward strand.
TATAGCTACCTAGATTTGCATCATCTTCATCACGTCCAAAAGGGGTGCCAAAATGTACGTCTGTTTTCCCTGTTCCTCCAATGGCTGTCTCTGATCCAGACTGTGATTTGACAACGTCTCCATTATCTTCAACATCTACTGCCAGTGGTTGGACTGCTTCAATATCACCTTTATGGTGGTGTTTTGCCTCACCACCTTGCGAGGAACCAATGAGAACAGCGACTGTCTGCGTCAGTGTTTGTACACGGCGTTCCAAAACTTCGACACGACCAGCGTGCATCACGTCACGCTTTTTGAGAATGTCCACTTCCGTCTGGATAACGTCATTCTGCTTGCGAATCGTTTCGTACTGGGATTCTCTCTGTATACACGCATGTTCACGCTCCTCCAGAACTGATATACGATGGGTTTGTTGTTTGTCGCGTTCAATAAGACGTTTTACCTCCTCCAGTACGGCGAGATTCTGTTGTCGGAGCTCGTCTAGTTCGGTCTGTTGATGGCGATCTCGTCCTTCCAACTCTTCCATACGACGCTCTACATCACGTGACTGATTGGTACCAACCGGGTCTCCAAAGACGCTTGTACATATCAATAAAGCCGATACGATTAGCGCTAGGCACGTCATTTTCCGTCGCCTGAATAGCGTTAAACAACGACCAAAAACTGATAGAGAATTATTAAATATGTCATACCAGTGAATGGTGCCAAATAGGGACAAGTGATAAGGATTCGAAGTAGGGCCTACACGTGCTTGTCTTACACGATATTGTCAACTGACTTTGACCGAGATAACAATTGAGACAATATATAATTTTATAATGATGACGGACTTTTAAATTTTTGCTATAGCCATTCGGTAAATGAGTAAGAAAAATACGACATAAATAAGGGTGGTCTTTACAAAAATGTAGAATTTACTGAGGAAGTGGAAGGAGTACGTGGAAGAGGATTCCCAAAGCATTGACATGTATGTTGTTGCGCTACAATTTAAGACTGCCATACGTGTCGATATATCCTACTTCCCGCGGTAGATCGGCAATTTTAGCCTGTTATTCCATCTACTTTGATTCATTCGTTGCTTTTAAAATATATGAGAAACAATATCTGAAATTGGCTTTGTTACTACCAGTTTTGAAGTAATATATTCAATTTCGTACTTTATTTCCAAAATGGTTGCGATGTCTGACCGCTTTAGAAACAATCTGTTTTGATTTGAACTATCAAGAGGAACATATTTGAAATAAACTTGGACAGATTGGTCCCGATAACTTTTTATAAATAAGCATTTAATGATGCTAACTGATTTAGAAATCAAATTTAAGTGATATTTGAAATTTGCTGATACGTCCGATTTGGCTTTCAGACAGGTACATATTGTGTCCAGAACTCATTTTACATTCAAAAGCATCATTTAATAGGCTGAGTCCATCTACCCAAGTCTCAAATAATTTCCCTTCTGATAGTTTTAAACTGGTTATTTCAAACGTGGTTTGACATTACAACCAGTTTTGAACGGTCACAATACGAGAATTGATGTAATTACATTTCTACTTCGAAATCGGTAAGTTTTAATAATCATCATAGCTGGTTGAATTTCGATACATTTGGCTCGTGGAGGTGTTACCAAGTCGAAAAAAGACTTCACATATGTCATTATTGATTGATTTTGTTTGAAAAAAGTTGATATGCCCGATTTTGACTTTCAGTACAACCATATGGGGATATTAATGTACATTTGGACTTGTGTGTTTTTTAGCGGAGTGGATCCAGCCGGGTTAAGACTTTAGAAGTCATTTTAAGTGAGTTTTTGACATGCGCTGATAAAACCGATCTGGCTTTCAGGAATATAGGCCTACATTTTGTGTCAAGAACTCGTTTAGTGACACTCGGCTAGTGACAACTCGGGCGATCCTTGTCGAAATGTTTCAAACTTATTATATTGTATTCCAAGTTACAGATTGAATTATCCGAGTTGAAAGAAGAATGAAATATCTACGCCTGGATTATTCGGACTAATCTTAGGCTTACAGCAGTAGACGACCCTACACGGATCGCAACCCGCTAAGAAAATGTGTGGATATTACGCTATGAGTACTTCACACGAAACACCGACTTGAATTTTGCAGAAAAAAATAGAACTGTCAAACTGAATGAAAGACAATTTTTACTGTTTTGGTTTACATTTCATGGATTTCATCCATTACAAATTAAGCCAAGTCGTATAAACAACAGGTGGACCAAGTTCCATACAGCGATGCGTAAGATGCTCCCAGGAATTGGTGTTTTCGGGACCAATCCAAGCATCCGTTCGTATGTGGCCATCCTAAAATCGTGCGGCTTTCGTGTGGTTGCTCTTTGGGGACGAGTTCGATCTGAAGCCCAGCAGCTGGCCAGCGAGCTGGAGATCCAGTTCTACACGGACAATGTGGACGAGATTCTTCTGAACAAGGAAGTGGACGTGATTGTAATCAGCTGTCCACCACACATGCAGTCCCCGATAGCTGTTAAAGCCCTGGGGATTGGGAAACACGTTCTCTGTGGTACACCAGCTGGTCCTACGCAGGTTGAGTCCTTGAAGATGGTTCATGCAGCTGGTTATTATCCGAAATTGGTTTCCAGGATGATCTATGGACTCCGTTTTCTGCCAACCATCAATAAGATGAAGCAGTTGATCGATGAGGGGTTTCTTGGAGATCTGAAGATGTGCGAAATTCGAGTTCATTACTGGAACTATGTTAAAGAGAAATATGACTGGACGTGTGATGAAACGATGGGAGGAGGATCTTTAAACTCAATAGGAAGCAATCTCATTGACATTGTCACTTACCTCACATCACAGAAGGCTATTTGTGTTCACGGTATGCTAAAGACTTACACCAAGCAAACAGAAAAGATAAAAGGGATTCGTGAAATCACAAGTGATGACTTCTGTTCATTTCAGCTGGAATTGGATTATGGGGCATGTGCTAGTATCACAATTAATTCCCACATGCCGGGACAGTTCTCCCAAGAGATAACCATTGTTGGAACAAAGGCACGTCTTACTGCAAAGGGGGCTGATTTGTATGGCAAGAAAAATGATAGTCACAAAGAAGAATTGTTACACTTTGACCCAATCAACTTCAAAGAGGAAGAAAGGTATGGGGTTTCTGAAAAGATGAGGTCTGTCATACCCACACCGTACCTGAAGGGTGTAATACGCATGATGGATTGTGTGAAAGAAGCATTTGATAAGGAAGAGGAACGACAGAGTTATTGCCAAGAAATGCTTGAGAATGCTGCCTCGTTTGAGGACAGTTTGTATGTACAAACAGTTATAGATGCTATTAAGCAATCCAATCAAACAAAGCACTGGGTTAAAGTGGAAGTAAAGAAGGATGAGCCATCGCCAAGTCCTATACTGCCACATTCATCTGCAAAGGGCATGGCATCATCTGTACCATGACACAATATCATTCTACAGTAAAACTAGTTTTATTCATTTATAGTCGGTCACACGAATCACCGAAATACCGTAATACCACCGAAACACCGGAATACCCGTTAAAATAATAGTAACACCGAAACACCCTTAGGTAATACAGGAATACCCTTTGTTTTGACTTTCTCCGATAACATAAATTCATTGAAGCTTTTGGTGTACAAGCAATTTCTTTTTCTCATTGATTCAACTCGACTTTTATTATGTTAGCCGAATCTTTTGGTTAGAATTCGAAAGATTAGAGTAGAATTTCAAATGATATACGGAAAACAGCCGTTCAATTGCTTTTGCTGATGTCCAGACTGGTCTTTGTCATAATCATTAGGAAGACTGAAGTCACTAAATTTAATTAATTTTTCTTTAAATCTAAAATCAAGTTTTTTGTTCACAGCTAATGTCAAAAAAGTAGTCTTGCTAATTATAAGTTAATTAGCACTAGTCCCACCTTACATGCGGAACGTGCATAAACATAAGTATTACCGTAATACGTTAGTAAAGGAAAGTTTTATCAACTTTTATTTTTCATACTCGATAATAGCATTTTATACATCAATTATGATCTTTGAAAAAGAAATCACTCTGCTTGATATACCTCTTGCATCCTTCTATGTACACTATAAAGGTAATAGTTATTATGACAAAATTTGAGAACTCTTGCTTGCCTATGTCTCAGGGGTGTTTCGGTGGTATTTCGGTGATTCGAGTAACCCATTTATTGTAATTGCTATGTTATTTGGTGACTGTTTAGTGTTAAAGGCATTTGAAGTCTTAGAGTCATAAAGGGTATGTTTTCATGTCGCCAATTTAATGGATTTATTTTCTCTGAAACTTATATTTCATAGCTCATCCTTTTTGAAATAATTCATATATATGAATAAGGTTCTGTACTTTCTTAACCAAATTCACAATAAAGTTTGCTGTTTACCTACATATATTGCAAAATAATTAGGTGAATGATATTCTTAAATATCTCATAGTCACAGATTTGAAGCATTCACTTGGGCTTTATGGGTAACAATTCATGCTCATGATTTATTGATATGATTCGTGACAAAGCCAAAATGCTAAATAAATTCATAGAAATAAAAATTTATCATGAACCGTTATACTGTAATTGGACCTGTCACAAAATACCTTGAGGGAATTAGCTTACAAAGCACTACATTCTCTTTTATCTTTGTCTTTACTTTATGTGCAAGTTATCAAGGAGGGGAATTTTTTGAAAAGTATGTAACCTATGGGAAAATGTTGATTACAAGCTTTTCCTTTTTTATCATATAATGTTTCTATCATTGATAAAAATGTTTTGTTTTTATCATTTTACACATATCAATGGTACTGAAAGTATTGTCTTATTTTTATGACAGACCATTTCCTACACACGTGTTATCAATAAATATCATCACAGGCAAGCTTTAGATGTCAGAAAGTCTTTTTAGTACTTTGGATCCAATTCTAGTCATTTTTACTTTGATAAAGATGAAGTCTAATTGATAAATTGTTCATTTATATCTTATTAATAGATGAACGACTAGGTTTGTGTATATATGTCTGCTATCTACACCATATTGTATATTGTATTATTCTTACAAGTATGTATTATTGACTTGACCCATTACCAAACAATAATGACATTTAACCACTTTATTGCAGACGACTCTGGAAAACATTGTGGGAAAAGGAGAAATTGCTCGTTACAAGCATTTTTTCTTTTTTCCACAATATTTTCTGCCCCATCAGAAAATTATTCTCCAATTTCAACATATTTTGAAATGTCGTCTGCAAACTCTATCAATTGGGTACTGTCTTTGAGAGGTTCATTTGCTTGGTTCGTTACAAAAGAATAAATTATCCTTTAAATATGTGATTCATCCTTTTGTCATAGTGACTTCATAGAGTGTCTTTAACAGTTATGACAATTTGACATCTAAAGGAATGAAATGTTTTATTCTGCTATTGATCAGAAGAATCTAGTAATGATGAGTACCAACAATATTGGGTTGATATTTAAGATTTAAAGAAATATGCAAGGAGGAAATCCCTTTCCCTGGACCTTGGATACTATAGATTGTTTAATGTTAGTGAAGGTATTAAGCAGATACAGTCTAGAAAAGTTGCATATCACTAAAGAATGTTCATAAAATCCATCTTTTTTTAAGCAACGACCCTTAACCCTTAGGATGTTAGGTAATTTTCTAAAGATAGATTTTTGTGTCGTCTGCTTTCCAAAACCTTAAGTACCGTGCCTGCTTAATTTAATGAGGAAAGATACTCAGAGTATCAAACAGGTTAGATCACAGGCCAGCAGTTAATTAAGTTGGCGGCTGGTCTGGATGCAACCTGTTTGACATGAAGTCGGTTCCACCACTGTTAGAGTTAAACAGAGCATGCAAGGTTATTTAGGCTGACCCTAAGTTAATACAGGAGGCCGTCTTACAGAAAGCTTTCTGAATGACAGGTGTCCATATTAGGCTTGAAGTTGACTTACACACCATTATTTCTCCTTTTACTATGGCCGCTTAAAACAAGAATACCTATTATTCAATATTTCTTTAAAATGTGTGTTTTTTAAGCCATTGTAAAGAACTTTAATATCTTTTTATGATTTGATGACCAAATTTTCTTTCCATCTTAAAGTGGGCATTACATACTCATAAACCTTTCTGATCTTTTTTTAAATCCATATTTTTTTTTAAATGAAAATATGTCTTATGACACTTAGTTCAGCCTTTTGTTGAAAAATATACATGTTTCATTTATTGGGGTGATGATCTGAGAATAGTCTGTTTGTTGAATTAATGGATGGTAAGTTTGTTCGCTTGTATAGTTTGATTGATTTATATTCATGATGATGTACTTTGTACAAGTTAATAGAAAATCTGTTCTGTTCTTCTCTTAAAAGGTTTTTAATTTAAAACATGACTTTTTTTTATTTCATATATAATAAGTAGTTTATAGACTAAAATTATGTAAAAGAAAATGAACACATTCTTTGGGTATGATTAAAATTATTGTAGAAAAATAGAAAATTGCTCTGATGTGAAATCTCTATTTTTTCTTGCACTAATTGTGAATATCATCTTCTTGAACTCAGAATATTTAAACTTTTTGGTGAATGACAAAAAGAGACTAACTAGTTAATTCAGGTTTACAATTACCTTTTACTAATTTAAGACAAAGGTTTATAAGAGTATTTCCTCTTGTATTTCTATATCAGTGTTTCAGTATTAGTAGTTTTTATTTTATTTATTTCTCTCAGCGACATCTCTTTTCTTACCAACATCTTCATAAGTTGGTTGATTTTTATGGATGTTTTTGTTGTTTTAAAGAAAGGTTGTTGCAAAGGTGTGAATGTGTGCATTCAATACTTTTTTAACTCTCATGACAATCATTTGTAAGAACCAATTTCTCCTTGTTATGTAGTTTTTCCTTTCTTTTTACAATGTCATCAGAAATTGTCTATTACAAATGTATTTTTTTTTCCAGATTACAGACCTATATACAAATGTCATATTTGCCATGATATTGTGTTGACATGGTTCTGCATGGCCCAATGGTTAAGGCGGTATACTTCTAACCTTAGGTCCTGGGTTCAAGCTCGACATGCCCTGCTGGTTTAATCGGAGTGTTCTTTGACAAGACACTTCAGAACCCTAGCAAAGTACTGGTGAACCTCCCAAAATCCTTTAATATAACTTAAAAAAATGTTGATACTGCATTTTAGATTACGTAAAAAAGTGTTACCATAGCAAAGTCATTATCTGCAAGGCATGAAGTTCAGAAAAACAGAAAGTGTTTAACCTTCCCTCCTATACATGTACAAACAACACAAGGCTCCATTGCAAAACCATAGAAAGTGCTTCTCAAACATGAAGCACTAACTGTAGTATTGCACTGAATCTGCAATTACAGTCTAAATCTCCTTTATAGTAGATGGTTAATGAAATCATTGTCATCTGACTTATGGCATTGCTGGCATTAACATATAATCAATCAATTAATGAATGCTGTCTATTGTGATAACTCATGACTTTAGTTCAGTATTATTTATCTATTGTAAGCTACACAGAATAAGCAAACGGGTGAAGGATTTAATATAAACAATAAAATCTCGTAAAGATTCATCTATCATATTTTAATCAAACTTATAGAATCTCTGTCGCTATATTGTGAGCCGTTTTGTTGCTTATATTGAAATAGAATCATTATTAAAAGTTACCCAAAGATTATTTGTTTTGATGTCCGGAGGCCCCTCATGAAATGTAGTGTGCAAACTCTTTCAATTTGGGACAGTAAAACATTTGGCTTTTGGTAAAGGGTTTAAGTAAATAGGGCACCTGTATGTATATCCAGCTAAGGCAAGACAGCAGGCTCTGTCTACCGAGGCCAAGGAAGATGCAGTCGGAGGGATTGCCAAAAAAATCAACCAGGGCCTGGGCTCAGGAAATAGGATTTGATGCAGAAAAGATGTTTAATAAAGTAGGTCTCAATTTGGTTAAAGCTATTCAAAACCATATTGTTTCAACGACATTCTATTTTGACTTTCAACAAATTTTGTCACCTGTGAAGAACCCATTACCAAACAATGACAACGTTTGATCAGTTTTTTGCAGACGACCCTGGAAAACATTGTGGGCAAAGGAGAAATTGCTCTTAACGTGCAATTTCTCCTTTTTCCATAATGTTTCTTGCCCTATCAGAAGATTTACCCAGAAATAGAGTGAGGCAAGAACTGTCTAACTGCATATTGAGACGGAATTTTCAATGTAGAGGTGATATCCTGTAGAGTCATGACAAGCCACTTGTAGGTCTATGTCAGAAGTGAAGGGCTTAAAATAGTATTGAACTAAACCTTTGTTGTGGAATGTTTTCTTTGTGCATACTTTTGAATAGGTCCTGTTCCCATAATGTTGTAGTGGAGGTCAGGGAAGTTTAAAATAATGACATAAATCAGAGTTCCAGATAAGAGGTGTGTTGGAGCCTTTAACACCCGATTCTTCAAAACCAATATGGAAAATTATCATTAGAGTCATCTCAAACAACAATGTCCTTTTTAGTTCTCATGAAAATGGATTTAGAGAAGAGATACTAAAGTTTGAGGGCCCTGTTAGGTTCAGCTGTTAAAGTGACGGTCTTAGAACCATAGGCGTAGGAGCGTTTTCAACATTGGGGTCGGGGTGGGGAGGGGTCACTTCAGATGAGGACCGGTCTAAGAATAAATGTTCTTTAACTTTCTCATGACTATTCATGCATCTACAAATTCAATATCATTAAATGGATTAAAAGAAAACGTATGAAAATGTGTGTCTTAATACAAAAATAAAAGAAGAAAAAAGGATAGACCAGGTTACGATCTCACGCAGAAATCAGATGTATTAATCTGAATTTATTATTTTTTCAATTGGGCTTCAAATATATATTTTTTTAAGTTGTAAAGGTTTGTTAAGAAGGGGATTTTTTTTCCGTTAAATTGGTGCCTTATATAAAGATCAATATATTTTCACGAAATCCCTGATTTCACAGTTTCCCTGTAACATATATATAGATCGGTAATTAATCTAGTTAGTTCTTTGTGGCCGATTTCAAGCCAAAATCTTTACAAAACCTATCAAAACGTTTAATCGCAAATCTGATCAGAATGTACATGACTCTAGAAACTTAAGGGTTGTCTGCAAAATAAACCTTTAGCAGTTTCAACAAACGTTTACGATAAAAGCGTGGGGGAGCAGCTTGTGGTCGATGAGTGAAATCTATGATCACAGTCAAATCGCACAAAAATTGACAATGTGTGTTATGACGATAAGCTGTAACCGTTTTATTCTCAAATGAGCTCCCTCAGTATACATTAGAGAAAACTATAATAAGAATGGTACCCCGCGACTTTAAAGTCCAAAACGACGAAAGGGCCATTCGAACCCTGCTCAAGTTTAAATTACCAGGCAAATATTTTGATCAAAATACAGGTCATATGTTGTGTAAGCATGAGAGTAAGGGGTTGCGTTAGGAAAACTATTTACTAAATAAATTAGCTCTAGGCATACATAAGTACTTGTGATATTGACTCACGAAAATGAATATTCAGGGAATCGGCGAAATTCCAGCATGAATAAGTCATGGTATTATTACTCACACTAAATGTCTTCGCTGTTTACATTAAATCATAACAAAATAATAATAATGTATAAAGATGCTTTTAATGTATAACAAGAGCTGCCCATAAGACGGCTCGCTCGACTGTTCGGTAATTTCAGAGAGATATAGGTCATTGAAGATATTTTGTTTCTGAAACATGAAAATGTACAAAAACTTTAACCAATGTTTTCTCAGTATTGGAGTTATTACAAATTGCTTCAAATCAATAGCAGACAGCCTATACTATGCCACTTTGTCCATCCGTGAAATTTTAATGCATTCACTATAACGTTAGTAGTTTGTGAAAAACAAACGTGCATTTCAAACTATGGCAAAGGTTGTCTAATTACAATAAAGGCATTATTTTACTTTAAACAAAGTCAGGTTTGAGGGATTTTGTCAGTGACATTAAATTATGATTCCAACACATTTTTAAGTGTTAATCTGATCACTACAAAGAAACTTGATTGTAAAAACTTTTACATACATTTTCTAAGTACAAAAGGTGCCAAAATCAAAACAAGAGCTATAGAAACTGGTCAGATACCTTAAGTAACGTCCCTGAACACAGGCCTGAAGTTTCAACCCATTTCATACAATAGTAATTAAGATACAAACTTTCTTAGGACACTTTAACCAAGGTGTAACGTTGACGCACGGGTGAGTATAGTATAGCTTGCCTTATTCTTTGAATAGTCGAGCTAAAAAGTAGAATGGGAACAGATCAGATAGTGTCCAAATAGCTATCTTATGTAAGGTTCGTGCCAAACAGCGATTACTTTTATCAACGGAAATTGAATAGTTTGGTGATGACAATTGAAATCATTCACAACAGCGATGGACATTAGCATGAGGGAAAAAAGAAAACACACATTTGATATTGTTTCCTTTCCCATTTCCGTTTTAATTCCGAGGGAGGGGACTATATCAACACTCATCTTGATTCTTTTCCTCTTCTATGTATTATACAGCAGCCGACACTAACTTCTTCTAAAACTTCTGCGTCTCTGTCTACATATAACACACTGAATTAAAATGAAACATCAATAGGCATCTCTTGTAGGGTAAACGTTAAGTTACGTAGAAATCCTCAGTGTTGTTTATAATTATTCAAATTGATTGATTATACCACATCGATAACATCTTGTTGATTTTTTATACCAAAAAAAGGGTTTGACCTTATCAAGTTCAATGAATTGTTATAAGATATTAACTTTGCGGTCCGGGCTACTCCCATAGAAAATAATGGTTTCCACTTCTAAAATGACATCTGATGACCATATAAACAATGCCGTACAGTATCATACCATAGATGAAACTAAACCCTTCTGATTCCTGGTCAGAACCCTTGATGTTTAAGATGTCGGCTGCCTCAATACATTCTATATGAAAATTACAAGTAAAGTTTTACGATTCAAGACAAACGTGGGTATCGTGTTACGCATTCGATTGAGTTCGAAAACATCAGCCATGCGTAGATTTTAAACCATCATGACTGGAGCTTTCTTTAAGTGCCCCCATTGAACCAAAGGGAGGTCACAAAAACAGATAGCATGGCGAGGCCCAGTTAGGGTAGTATCTCGTGGATAGAATAAACTGCAGGAGATACTTTGATACGGTTTGTAAACTGTACTGACAAAAGGACAGCAAGTTTTTCAAATCTATGTAAAGGTAATAACAGAAAAGCTTGCTTTTTTAGCGGGGTATTATTTCAGCCAAGCTGCTTTTAATGTCGTCTGCTACGAAAAGCATATTGTGATAAACGATACTTTACAATAAAGCCCTTTAGGAGATAATGTTGTAAAAAAACCATATTAGTTGATTATTTTGCTGTTAGATCAACTGGCCTAAATGTAGCTTATTAATGCAATATTTATAAAGCATCGACGATAACAAAGGATGACTTGTTACGTCTATTTATACGAGTTAGACTGTATTTAAACTGATTATTTATGGGAAAAGTTGAAGTTATATAAATACGTCTTCGCGGGATCGATTCATTATGCCGAGTCGTTGGACAAGGGCTTTTCCCTTGCAAAGTACAGGTAGACTTCACAGAAAACATAAATAGCTGCACAGGCGCCGTAGAATAACCATAGGTCTAGATACGAAGTGTATTCCCCAACTAACTTGTTTTATGCTTCTCTAAACCATATGGAATTGTTAATCATTGGCATTGTCTTGGTTAGACGATTCTAAAGAGTACCAACAAAATAGGATTTGCGTATCTGTTTTTGAAAAACTGTTGTTAAAATAACCAAATAAGCCGTCTTATATGTGGTAATAATAGACCTGCTGCGAAAGGGTATTGATTTCACAATTTTTGATAGACGCGACTCATTACGGTGATGAAAGACATACAAGACACTTCGATAGATGCACTTTTCGTCGTAATATGACTGAAATACCGTTAAAACGGCATAAAATTCACATTTAACCCTTTCCCTAACACCAAATTTGTGACTGTCCCAAATTGAAAGAGTTTGCAGACGACATTTCAAAATGTGATGAAATAGGACAATAATCTTCTGATAGGGCCGAAAACATTGTGGGAAAAGGAAAAATTGCTCGTTACGAGCAATTTGTCCTTTTCCCGCAATGTTTTCTAAAGTCGTCTGCAACAAAGTGGTCAAATGTCGTTGGCGCTTGGGAAAGGGTTAAAGAACCAACTTATTTTAAGTGCGTACATTTTAAGGATCGCAAAATAAAATGGTAAAATCGAACGTACAAAGTAAACCATCCAATTTGAGTTCCACGGTGCTTTTTCTTTCTAAAAGTACTCGTTAAAAGCAAATTTACAATTTAGAACTTTAATTCGATAATTGCAGGCAAATTATATAACTGTTCTGTCGTGTGTCACTGTCCAATTTCCTATTGGGTACCCCACTATATATATAAATGCCGTTTTTTTCAGAGCTAAAAAGCTGTATCTCGGTCATTGAAATAAACGAGTTACAGCTGTTTTAACTTTGACAGTGCAATAACAGTATTTGGCTCGCTTTTCATGTTTATTTCGTGCTGGCACCACGTGCTTCCGGTAAAATCTTTCTTTCTCTCCAGCACATGGTCGGTTGAACCACATGGTTTTGTCGGTAAGCTAATTTTCGCATAAATATTTAACTATGGGCGTTCAAAAGCATTGGTTCAGGTTGATTCTTGATCGTTAAATTGTTAGAAATCATTGACATACGATTTAAACAGAGATTGTCCCGTCTATTAAAGAGAAAATGTGAGTTTTATCTCGAATTGAGACGCGATTGAATTCTTTTAAGGTAATGGCGGCTGTTCCTGCATTGAAGTTATTCTTGACAAATGACCCGATTCAACCGTGGGCAATGGACAAGCATATAAGTAGGCGAGTAACTGATTTCAGTAAGGTTTAATGTCCTTTCAACAGTTTCCAGTGTGTAGATCTATTTTCTCAAAGATTTGCTTGCCATTTAGAGCGCCGTCAGTGCCGAAATAAGTTTTGTGTCTGGATTTACCTTGTATTTGTGTCTGGATTTACCTTGTAGACATTCAACTCCATATACATATAGTTCTTAACTGTCACCAGATCATTTTGTCATTTCTGTCGACCATGTAACCTTAACATCTATTGTATTTAGACAAAATTTTGGACATTTTTAACTTGTACGATTGGAAGGTTTTGAATTTAGATTCACCTTTCTCCCAAAGTATCAGAGCTATTGCTTTCAATCTCCACGATCTCCATAACTACTGTACATGCTATTTGTAAACCATATTACAAAGCTTGTATTTAAACAGTAGTGTTGGCCCATTTATAGCATAGAAAATTGGAAATTATTGTGTTTTTGGTCATTTTATTCTAGGACCAAACTATTTCATTTAACTTTTGACTAATAAATCATTATTATAAGGAGACGGTGTATATCAAATAACACAACATTTTATGAATTCAGAAAGAGTTATGGCCCTTTTAAACATCAACCATTTTGTAAAATGTAAAGTTTCTTTTCACTATAAGTATAAGGCCATTGTATTTAAACTTCATACTCTTACCTTGTTTCACAAAAAGGTTATGACCTTGTTTCACAAAAAGGTTATGTAGGCTAGGTTGCATAAATATGGAGTGCGTTTAAACATACTTTTGGGGCCTCCGTGGCCTAGTGGTTAGAGTACAGAACTTGAAATCACATGGCCCCTCTCCGCGTGGGTTCAAATCCTGAGAGGGATATGGATTTTCATGAGAGGCAGTCTCCCGACTGACTTACGGAATGCCGATGGTTCTACCCGCCTTGACCAGCCCTTGTGGGCAGTTGAGTATGGGGTCTTCCTCCATCATTAAGAGTCGGGCATCGCTACATAACTGAGATAATGTTGATGTGATGTAAAACCAAAAAAACAAAAAAAAAACATACTTTTAGTTCATTATTACTTAAAATGTGAATTTTATTGTTTTTTATATTATAAACTACATCTAGTTTCTAGATTTATTTCCAAAATATCATTACTTGTATACGTTTTTAATGGGATTGATCACCTCCAAGTTATCATAATTGAATTAATTCAATTTGCATTACTCTGCTTTACTTTAAAACAGAGTTTTAGCCTCCTTTTTTAACTAAGAGCATATGGTTGATTTTAATTTACATCCACATCCAAAAAATCTATAGATATAGCTTTAAACGTCATTAAATTGTACATTCCCAAAGAAATTGGATGTATAATACATACAATTTTCTTTTCTGGTAATCTGTTAAGTAATACTATATGAGGGAATGAGTTAACTTACTTCATCATCCCTCACTAACAGCATCATGTGTACAGGCATAGCATAGTACTGGTTAATTAAGGAAAGTTGTAATATAACCAAAATATTATTGACACAGCATTCATTCCAAAACGAAATCTGTTGTAGAAGAATTAAGAAACCAATCTGCTGAAAGGATAAATTGCCCCAACTGAGTTTTATCCTTTTGCCTCAATGGTTTATACACAATAGCACAATAATTCACTTTTCTTTTTTGTCTGCATATACTTTCATATTGGACGATTCACTAAATCGAAAGACTTGGAGCCGTGATGTGAAGAGAAGTATTTTTCATATCGCCATCAGAAGGAATTTCAACTCCCCATTACACCTAACATATCCCAGGTTGATGAAGGCCATCATGAAGGCAAAAGAGGTCCAACAGGTTTTGTAAGTCGAAGGGAACTGTGAGTTATAACTTTTCAATTTGAATTATACTGAAACTCTGAAAAGCAGCTTTAAGGGACTCTCATTGAATTTTACTGAAATCAATTCCAATTGATCACCTGCTTTTTTATCCTGTAATTCATCATTTGAAAAACACATGGTTTTAGCTTCCTAGCTTTTACTAGATGTAAGATTGCAATCAATTTGGAGCAGTCATAGATTCCAAATTTTAATTCAAAATTCATAGCAAATCAATAAATTATTCAATGAATCTTTAACTCAGCCTCACAACAGATGACTGATATGATGCTTTTCTAAGTTTCAGTGCTGTTTAACTCTCTACCAAATATCTAAGAGATTTTATGATCCTGCTGTTGACATCTTTTGAAATTATTGTGCGAAGAATAAAGCAATTTTTCCTTGTCATAATTATGTCCCACCACAAATATATTTCAAGGGTTCAACGCAATACTATAGTGATTCACAAACATAAAGCACTTACTATAGTTTTGTGTTGAACCCTCAATTTGTGATAATGCTAGATTTCAATCGTCTTCTCCAAACCCTTTCAATTCTGGATGATCAAAAAGTTTGTTTGGTAGAGGGTTAAATCTTTATGAACTGTTGACAACCATTCACATAAATCATTCAGACCTTTTTTGAAAACATTGTGACAAAGGTTACAGATAATACAACTTTTGAAAAGCTTCACTAAACTTAGTCCCTATGTTGGAGGTTCAATGCAAGACTGTACAGTCAGCGGTAATGTCTTACTAGTCTTGCATTGAATCTTTGCTATTTATAGTAGATTTTAAATGTTATAGATTTTCTTCTACAGAACTGTTTCCATTTTTCAAAGTTTCATCTGCTTTAAGTAAAGAAGGTTGTTTGCAGTTCATAAAGTGTTTAATAATTTTCATTTTGAAATTGCCTATTTTTAGTTTTGTTAAATTGTTCTGTTTTTCAGGGTTTCAGTGCAATGCTTGTAGTTGGTTCTTGGCAAAAGCCAAGGATATACTTAAGTCTTGCATTGAAACATTGTTTTTTGCTTCCTTTTTGATCCAGTTAGTCGCAATATGAGAAAATATCAACCATCCAAACAAAAGATGCATCTCAGTCGGCCATCACTAGTCAGCAGGAGCTGACAGTGGATGAGCAGAGGCAATCCGTAATATGGCACTCATTAGTCGATACTAAAACATTCGGGGGGAGCAGTACTGGGTGGTCCTGATTGAAGTAGATTTTGCCTTGGAGGCAGTCCAGATAAGAGTTTAAAATGGTCTGTGCTTGATTTTTCAGATTGATATTTTATAGAGATATACAAAATTTTAGCGTGTCTCTATGTCTTTATGAGACAGAGGTGTTGGTGGGGTGATCTTCTCACACAAATTTCCCTTTCAAGTTTAAAAGCATAATAGCGCTGTCTTAAGTGCACTTTGCTAAGAGTGATTAAAATTCCACTTACCAAGGTTCTTATGTGCATTTCATCAAACTATCACAACTGCTTATGACAATCATAAATTAGGAGCTAAAACAAAACGCTCACAACTATCTCATATTTACAAATTGGCTGCCATAACCGTCCATTTAAATAGTTAAAACCTTGATTCAAAAATATTTGTCATCTAATTCATTAGATTTATAGAATATCATAAAATTAAGGCATAAAAAGGAACAAAAATACATGAAAAAAAATTGTTGCATGATGATTTTCCATCACTGAGCTGGCTGAACATTGAATGCGTGAAACCGGTATACCGTGACTTGACGCTTCTTCGGGCTCTCGCTTCACAAATTTGCAACTTGTTTAGAGGTGAACGAGTACATTTTGTTGCGCGTCTCACTGTTTAAAATTGATAATGTACATGTGCAAATTGAATAATTCATGTTGTGTAATTCTAGATCATTTATAAACAGTAAATATATCTGAATGAAATAAAATCTTTCAAAATCTTAGAAAAATGGACACCATTCTGTGACGTTATCACACTTAAAAGAGCCCCAGACCTCTCTTAGAGTTAAGAGCGAAAATTGATGAAACGCGCCTGAGAGAAAAATCTTGCTTAAGAGGGAATTCACTCTTGTGATCGTTCCCTGGGTAATATGGGTTATAAATTATAATAGAATATGATAAATATGAAAAACCACAGGATCATGACAATATAGAGTCTGCAATATTTGTTATCTATTTTTCAAAATGCTATTTTTACAAATTTGGTGCCCACCAATTTATCTTCATTGTTTACATTTGAGTAACATCTAAAATAGCAAGAAGTGCTCATATTAATGAGCGGCGATCACCTGGTTAGAAATAACAAGGAAACACATAAAATACTTTCATTTATCTAATATTTACAACGTGAACATTCAAAATGGAGAATTTCTTGGGTTTCATAGGTTCTCAACATTTCTTGGCTGACCTTATTTTATCGCTAATTGACCTTACGACAGACTTTGATTGACACCTGGAACTGACCAATCGGCGAACACTTCGGTTGCTATCCGCCATTTTCTCCGACACGCTGTGCGACTCCGTCAACACATAGCACTATTGTGCTGTGATTTTTCTTCGTCGATACTGCTTAAGATATTGTTTAAGTACTTATTATAGAGAAATTATGTATAAGGAGAGACTTGTGGGTGAAGTAGAGTTTATCCCGTTTCCAAAATCTGTCACATATATTGTGAAATGACTGAGAACTACAAGCAATTAGTAAATATATGCAAACAGTTAATTTATAAAATGATGTAAAGAATAGAAGTATGAACTATTATTTTCTTTCTTTTTTTCTTTCACATGTTAGTAAATTTTTTTTTAGTCTTTTATCTTCGTTTGAAAATGAAAAATTGTTGTTTTTAAAAAACGGAATTGACACATAATGACGAATGTTATTAGTTGCATTTGATAATGAATCAAATGTAAACTCAAAATACAATATTGATCGATAATGTTGTGAGAGGACATGGTTTCCAGTTGGATATATACAAATTCTTCAAATTGGATTTTAATTAAATGATTTTGCTTTTAAATGGACCCTAAGAGCACCTTAAACAATTAATTAATTTTCTTATTATAGCCCATCAATCCACCTACCTGTAATGATCGAAGTATCGTATCCAAATTTAAAAGCTATTAAAAACAAAACAAATCCATAGCTCCTTGTTGCAACTTTATCCGAATACCTTAAAGAATCTAATGTTGCTGTAATATGTTGTAAAACACACTCTTGGTAGCCAGTGGTTGATAACAAAGCCGATCGGCTAAACAATAAAGGGTTTGTGACTTGACCATAAAGTGCAATTGTGTCAGATTGATGTTAATTAGCGTCAAAACCCTTAATCCTTTTTAACAATCGAGGTTTGTTAACCCTTTACCAAACAATAACTACATTTGACTACTTTGTTACAGACAACTAGGGAAAATGTTGTGGGAAAAGGAGAAATTGCTCTTAATGAGCAAGTTATCCTTTTCCAACAATATGGTCGAGAGTCTTGATTATTAACTTTTTTGACAACAAAATAGTGATTGTTCCTATCAGCAATTGTTTAACACCATAATCTCAACATGACCAACACTATTATACCATTTTCAACATGACAAAATTGGTAGGTCTGCGTTTGAATCATTCAGGATATACGCCTATTTAGTAAAGTAAAAATCTAAACCGTTTAAGAATCAAAATGATATAATTTTGTTCGTAACCTGCAAATACTGCAAATTAACTGTTTTGAAGTAGTATGAAATACGGTCATTTTGAAGGTCCGGTCGAACTAGTGCCGAACGGACCAATGTCGTTCGGATCCGAGTCTGATCGGACTTTGAATGGATCGTGTTTGGTGCTGATCGGACCCCACACTGCTGGGGTAAATCACTCCACAAACGCCATAGAGATATATAACCAAGCTGTTATAAATGTCTCTGCTAACGCTCAAAATATACCATCTTCTTTACAAATTGTCATGCTATGTACATATTATCCAGCAATAAAGGCAGGTGCTTATTTTGTAAGAATATTTCCGATTTCAAATAAGAATATCCGAAATCATCGGCAATGTCAAACAGGGATCCTAGTTTGTGCATTGACGCTATTTCACTCAGAATGTCAGAGAAAATTAGAGTGACCTCCCCTATTTACGGTGGGCGTGGTTAACTGCTCTTGTAAGGTCAATTGTAAAAAAACCATGTATTCACTCTTTTAAAAGTATCATGTAAACGTGTAACAGACCCAATTCCTCTACAAAAGGGAATTTAAAGTACTTTTAAGTGAGTTTTCAATTATTCTAGAATTTTCACAATTTCAGTGTAAATGAGTGCAAGTATGGCTTTAAGCTATTCTACCCATGATGGAGAAAATCATGAACTCATGAAATTGATGAAAAGTAACAAATGCCAACAATTCATACAAGCAGGATCAATGTATTAGATGAATAATCGGGACCCAACATTAAGTGTTTGTAGACTCTGAAAATGGTAACAAAGTGTTCCAAATGAATTCACTTGGAAACCTTTGTTAATGTTTTGAAAGTTATTGGTAATTAAAGATACTCACTCTCTCAGAGATGTGTGTATAATACCCCTAAATGATTATATAGAGTCTATGTATCAGTATTCCTTATCAAAGATTACATTAAATCTACCCCAAACTACATGCAAATGTCTGTTACAGTGATATCCCCCTTCAGAATCCAGAAAGATTACTCAAACATCTTCACCAAAATTAACCTTTTAGTTAGGACTATCGCACAGATTGGGATATTGGCTATATAAAATAAACAATCTTCTACTGATAAAATGTCAAAATAGATTTCATATGTAACATAAAACTAGATTATTGACAGCTTTCCAAACCCAATTATAATCATATAGAAAAAAAATAGATCATTAAGTTTGTATTGCAGATTTGCAGATATTGCGAACTGTTTTTCGTAAACAACATGGTAAACATAGAGTAAAAGGTGCTAGTTTTAGTTACCATTGTCATATATGGTTCTTCGATTTACCAATCTTGTCACATGATGTTAGCAAGGTATGGGAGAAGGACTTCATGTGTTTTTTTTATAAACTGGTTTTCCAATAGAAGCGCTGACAGGCATGAATGCTCACTTCACATTATTTAACAAAATCACAAGATTCCAGCAACTTAGAAGTAAAAAAATAGTTTAAACATCATTTATTCATAGAAATATACACCGTATGCATAAATATAAAGTTATACAATATAGATGAAATGGATAAGAACAAAAACAAAAGCTAATAAGGTTCTTTTCCAGTACCCATAGCAGATACGCAACATTGCATGTATTTATGATGAAAAAGGAAAATACAATAATGAATATAACAAAAATTACACATTGATTGAAAAACATAAAAAAAGAGAAGACATTTTGTTTTTGAATGTTTGAATGTTGGCATGGACTGTTTAAAGGGACTTGATTAGATTTTTAATGTTACTTTTTAACTTCCAGAGCACAAATCTCTGAGTAAGTCCCTTTAAGGATTTTGGAGAAGCCGAGCAATAGTAACAATTAGTTTTGCTGACACAGTGTAGTGCAACATTTTGAAGTTCATTTTGTTGAGTATTGATAACAAATCAGCAGTGCATGCCTTAGCAAAAAACAAACAGCTCTTCAAAGAACATTTAAAGGACAGATTGAGATTTTAATCTTTTTAAAATAGAATTACTTATACAAATGAAACTTTACCACAAATTCAACAAATCTTACTTAACCCTTTCCCAAACAATAAGGACATTTAACCACTTTGTTGTAGACGACTTTGAAAAACATTGTGGGTAAAGGAGAAATTACTCGTGACGAGCAATTTTTCCTTTTCCCACAATGTTTTCTGTCCTATCAGAAGATTATTTTCCAATTTCATCACATTTTAAAATGTCGTCTGCAAACTCTTTCAATTTGGGACAGTCGAAAATTTGTTGTTAAGGGTTAACCTTTGACACTTAAGGCACATAACACTAGCAAGGTGTGTCTTAAGGCAACTCATTACTATTCATTAATCAAGTTCCTCAATCAAAGCACTGAACATCCTAATTCAAATTTCATAATTATTCAATGGAATAATTTTCTTAAAAACACATACAACATGTAGGCCACAGTGGTACAGCGTCGGACTACTGTACCGAGGGTCCCGGGTTCAAATCCTGGTGAGGCAGTGCGAAAACTGCCGGGACTAACCCACAAACCGGCGCGATTACTGGTGTATTGTCTAGGAAGTGGTCATTGAGAGTGACACGATGGGCTTATTAAGCCTCCTTTACTATCGATATTTAAGATTGTTAAAGCTATAAACCCTGGAGATGACTGCTCCCTTTATGTAGACGACTTTGTTATTGAACGCCAACTACAGCCTTAATAAATTTCGAATATGGTCTGATGAAAATGGGTTCAAGTTTTCCAAAATGAAAACCAAATGTATGCATTTTTGCAATTTTCGTATATTGCAACCAGACCCCAGACATCCTGACTCTAGGCAATACTAAACTAGAAGTTGTGCCAGAGTTCAAATTTCTTGGAGTAATTTTTGACAAAAAGTTTTCTTTCTTACCTCATATTAAATCTCTTAAAAAGAAATGCCAAAAAGCAATAAACATTCTTAAAGTTATTGCACACTCAGATTTGGGAGCCGATAAAAAGGTTCTGCTTAGGCTATATAGAATCCTTATTCGATCAAAACTTGCCTATGGATCTATAGTGTATGGATCAGCCTGTAAATCCTATCTCCAGCTGCTAGATCCAATACAAAACCAATGTTTAAGGCTTGCCCTAGGCGCCTTTAGAACATCTGTTAACAGCCTCTATGCAGAGGCTAATGAACCTTCTTTATAATACAGAAGGGAAAATTCTCTTCAATACTTTTTAAAATTGAAATCCAATCCTTTTACAAATTTTTTGTCTTCTTTTATTCATTAATTACAAATTCTTATTTATTTTTTCTTTAAACAAATACATTTTAACCTGTTAATATTTTTAATATACATTTATCCACATCATCATAATGGGCGCAAAATGACCTTAGCTGTCCATGCGCCTTAAAACACCATTCATTCATTCATTCACAATAGATATAAAACAAATTCTGCAAACAAACAAACAAACAAACAAACAAACAAACAAACAAACAAACAAACTGTATGATATAATAGATTAGAAGATAATTTTTTTTAGCAATGATTCATTATATTAGATTCATACACCATTGTTAATCTCGGCTATTCGGAAGATAAGGAGTGCTACACTACTTACCTGGGCGTTGGCCTCACTCCTTGGTTAAGTTTTTACATGTAAGTTTGTATCTCATGAACTACAGTATGGTATGGATTGATACTTCACACATGTGTTCAGGGTAATAATGTAAGGTTCCAGACCAAGTTTCAAACCCCTTGAATTGAATTCAAGCAATGTATGCGGCCTTTTGTACTTAGAAAAAAATCTTGGTTAAGTTTTTGTGTGCAAGTTTGTATCTCATGAACTTCTATATTGAATGGGTTGATACTTCACACGTTTTCAGGGTAATAATGACAGGTCCCTGACCAAGTTTCAAATCTGTCGTATTGAATTTTAGCAAATTATGCGCCTTTTTGTATGTAGAAAAAACTTGGTTAAGTTTTTGCGTGCAAGTTTGTACCTCATTACCTGCTGTATGGAATGGGTTGATAGTTGTAATCAGGGTTATAATAAAAGGTCCCTGACCAAGTTTCATATCTCTTGTATTTAATTTGAGCAAATCATACAGCTTTTGTACTTAGAAAGTCTTTGTTAAGTTTTTACCTGCAAGTTTGTATCTGATGAGCAACAGTATAGAATGTGTTCAGTGTCATTATGTAGGGTCCCTGACCAAGTTTCATGTTTCTCTTGTTTTGTATTCAAGCAAACCATTTGGTCTCTTGTACTTAGAGAATTTTGGTTTAAGTTTTGCATGCATGTTCGTTTCTCAACAACTATATTATAAGAAATCATTGTGTGCACCCTCATATTTTAGAAACAAATAATATTTTGCTGACCTATAACCCTCTCCAACTTTATCGAATAGTCGAGCATGCTGTCTTATGGACAGCTCTTGTTTCATGAAGGGTACCTTCCTTACAAGACTGATTCAGAAACAATACATACCAGTATCTTTTATCATCGTTCCCTCATTAAAAATTCTGATCACTTTTTTCGTAAACCACTATTTTCATAAACCCATTTTTGCCGGTAATCCATTACCTACTTGTTCATTACCCACAATAAATGACCATAGATGTTGGTTGGATTTTAAATCCATTCCATGCATTAGTTCCTATTAACCCTTTCAGGTTAAGAGATGAGGCTTATCAGCGACACCATATAAACCATAAACCATCAGATTATCTGAGACCATTAAAGGTCCCGGACGTCATACAACAAAGATGTACTTGTAAGAAGTAGAATTTGCATATGGTATTCAGATATGCTTCAAACAAATATTCATAAATAGAAAGTCACTGAAATCGCTTTGAAATAGAAGATATTGAAGGAAAAGCCCCATTGCATCGCCCCCTTTGATGATGCATCCGATATATGATAATTAGTTACGTCATGTGGGCTGTCATGTGACGGTGTATGCCAAACATAGAAGATTAACATGGCGGATAAGAAAAGAACACGGCTAAGTCCACACTCAAAATACCAGTCAAAACAAAAAAGAAAAGGTACATTCCGGACTTATTCTCAGTCTAGACATATTATCGGACAGTGTTTGGGTGGAATGCAATCGTCAGTAGAGTAGAACAAGATTAAATGACAGTATATACATGATTAACCTTCCTGTCAGCACATAGTTTAATGGCCAGTTTCCATTTAGGATGTTTACTAAAGTTTGTACACTAGAATTTGCTCCAATGTAATGATAGAAATATAAGTCAAACAAGTAATACATGATATTTCTGTACTAGCCTGTCAATATTCTATCTTGCCTGTGAACACTCATAGTAGTGACTACAGATTGAGCTTCACATTTTTATATTTTATGGGTGGCTGTTGTCCAATGATAATGAAATAGAATTGGTGCAGCATATTCATGAATGCTCAATCTAATCTCATTCAGGGTGTATGTCCTTCCTGATGCACAAGAACTTTTCATATTGGCAGTGAAAAATGTACAGTCAGTTCGAGATAACAGAATGGTTTCATCAGTTCAGCTTTGCTACTTGTGCAATTGTTTGGAGAATTTGGCAATGCTTGCAAGATCACACAAGACCTTTCTCTCACAAAATCAGTATATGTAATTGTCTGATGATAACATGCATCTTAAGATTGTATGTGAGTAAATGTCATATTCATAGGTTTGATAATGAGCAAAGATAAGAGTTAAGAACATTTGCTTGTACAAACTCCAATCCAGTCAAAATGCTAGATAAAATCATATATTTTTGATGCATTTCAGCTGATAAGATAAATGTCTGATGTCTCCTTTTTATCTTCGGTGCATTTCATGACCCATATTGCCACAAACATACTTAAATTTGGAGCATGAATAAAAAACCCATGTTTTTAGTTCAAAGGCAAAAGTAATACATCTGGGTTTTCAAAAATTAACTACATTTATACAATGACTACATAAATACATCCTCTTATGACCAAAGCAATGCTTCTTAAAGCTTTGTATCAGGTAATGCAATATCTGCCTGTAGTATGTAAAGTAAGTAAGAAAGTTATAAATGTTTTGAAGTTGTGGGTTTGTATCCAGTTAAGCAGGATCTGCCTAGCAGTTAAAAAGCACATACATAATCAGTTTGGAAGTTGTATAGGTTTGTATCCAGTTGCGCGGGATCTGCCTAGCACTTAAAAAGCACAAATACATTATCAGTTTGGAAGTTGTATAGGTTTGTATCCAGTTAAGCGGGATCTGCCTAGCACTTAAAAAGCACAAATACATAATCAGTTTGGAAGTTGTATAGGTTTGTATCCAGTTGCGCGGGATCTGCCTAGCACTTAAAAAGCACAAATACATAATCAGTTTGGAAGTTGTATAGGTTTGTATCCAGTTGAGCGGGATCTGCCTAGCACTTAAAAAGCACAAATACATTATCAGTATAGAAGTTGTGGGTTTGTATCCAGTTGAGCAGGATCTGCCTAGCACTTAAAACACATACATAAACAGTTTGGAAGTTGTGGGTTTGTATCCAGTTAAGCAGGATCTGCCTAGCACTTAAAAGCCCATACATAAACAGTTTGGAAGTTGTGGGTTTGTATCCAGTTAAGCAGGATCTGCCAAGCACTTAAAAAGCCCATACATAAACAGTTTGGAAGTTGTGGGTTTGTATCCAGTTGAGCAGGATCTGCCTCGCACTTAAAGGACACAGTGCCAACAATCAGTAGAATATTTATATCTATACTTGAGAACTGTGGGTTTGTATCCAGTCGGGCAGGATCTGCCTTACATTCCATCAGGTAATAAACAGATATTTGAAGGTGGTTTTTCTTTGTTTGGGGGTTGTATATGCACAAAGTATGTTGGTGGCAATGTGGATCATTCAGTAATTGTGAAGGTTTTGGATCGTTAGATATGTGTCTTTTTGCTGAATTGTTTTTCATTTTCTATTTTGATGGAGAAAACATAAAAATAGTTGTGGACAGTGGGTCATTTTCCGGACTGGGATGAGTATGCATGTATACATTTATGCTTGTATCATATTCAAAACCTCAGAATGTGGTCTGTTGTAAAATTCATAGGCTTTGTGTTCTTGTAAGGATTGGCAGGGTTCTCCACTTTAATTGGTTTCTTTAAATGGTAGTACCAATGCAGACCTTTTTTAACCTCTTGATATAGAGTTTTGGGCTGTTGGGAATGTTGATGCTGAAGTGACAAGCAAGTTGACTTGAATGTACACTATTTTGTGTACAACTTTATATCTTGGAGTATGCCCAATCACCATAGCTGTTGTTACATCTTAACACCATATTCATTCATTCATTATTTTTGGGCGTCAGATAATGATTTACTTTGAAAGTCTTGAGGGAAAAAATGGAACCAGTTTCATGTTAAACATTATTTCATGTATGCTGTTTAAAACATATTACTTATCAGAAAAAAAACACCTTAACCCTTAAGATGTAGATTTAATGTCAGAAAAACATGTATGCTTTGTTGCTTTTACTTTTCTGGAGAAAATCAACAAAAACTCTTAAAGCACATTATAAAGCATTATTAGGGTCCTGTGTGGCTCAGTGGTTTAGGTAAAATTGTAACAAGGCCCACTGGGATTTTTCATTACAGGGCAAGACATTACTGTTGAAATCAAGGAAAGCTATAAAAAATAATTTTCATACTGTTGACATGGTGTTAACCCCATATTAGCAACCCAAAGCACTATTAATTAGGTTTAATTGCATTATCAGTATTCTATCCTTGATAATATGGTCATTACTGCAAGCTGTTAAAAGATGGACTTTTCATCTTGCATAAACAGTTCATGATACCTTAATTTTCAACTTTCTTTCTCAAGTGTTTACAGTTTCACCCATTCTTTACAAACACCTGCCTGACCATCCTCATCATACATTCACACTCTCACATACCCAAACTCTCACATACCCAATAGTTTAGCACGTAAATCACATTTCATTCTTAAGCATGGATTGAGTGTTGTTCATCTTGACTAACAAGGTACAACATAATCCCTAGAATGCCACTACACATACATCCCATTCCTTCCTTCTAAATTTCGTTTTCGCTTTAGATGGATAAACAAATGGGTCTTGTAAAAAGCAACACACACACACATATACACACACACACACACACACACACACACACACACACACACACATCTACCCTGCAGGAATGTGTACTATAACTGAACTATTGTTGACAGGGTGTTTGATTCCTTAAAAACAAACACAATTGCCTTTCCCCACTGTCATCATACATTCATGAACATCTCAAAATCTTTACATGAGTGCATGTACCACTTTTACCTCGTTTTGAAACATTTCCTTCATAATTAACTAGCAGATGAAGTTCAAATGAACAATATTGATGCTTAATGGTGGTGTTCATTAAATCATTTTTTATTTCATTCTAAATACTTACATGTCATACAGTGTGTTCTTTCTTTCCTGCTTCCATTTCCTTATCAAATGTTTGTTGTATGTAGATTTGCAATTGACTTGAAACATCTTGTCTTCCTAGAATTTCTTCTTGAAACCTTGTATATGCAGAAGCTAACTAACCTTCTCTATATTACAAAAGAGGACAATTATCTCTTCAATATCATTTGGTATTCCAATGAATCCTGTTATAGATAATCCTGGGGTAGACACAGATTCTATAGCCAGTACAAGAAATCTGACATTCCTCCATGGACATTGAATAAAGCAAACCTTTTGATTGAGCTTACCTCTAATAAGAAAAAAGAAACTGATAGTTATTTTTCATATTTGATAGATTAAGATTAAAAAGCAATTTTCTTCCTATAAACCCATTTACACTGCTGGATCCAAAGACGGCAATTCTGTTGCAGCTGCAGCTGTATATAGAGAAAGTGTAAAGAAATGCTGCCTTACAGACAAGTACTATACCTTCTTAAAGCTATAGTCCTAGTTCTTAACCTGGATGATCTTGCAAACTCCACCAGATATATATTTATGATTCTTTATCAATGTTGTAAGATTTATCAAATCAAAGGCTGGAGAACTTGTTGGTATATGGGACAATTTAAAGGATTTCCCATAATTTGTCTTCAAACAGACTCTTCGAACAGACTTGTGTTCTGTTGGCTACCAAGACATACTGATATCATGGGTATTGAAAATCCGCAAAAGCGTCCCTAAATTGTCCCATTTCAGAGTCCATACAGTTCCATACATTGATTTTAAACCCCCTGTCTTAAAATACATTAAATCCATCTGGCAATCAAAATTGAATGTTTTAATTGATTAAATTCAATTAGAATTTGAAAAATGATACCCTTCTTGCAGATTGGTATGCAGTGAAGTTACAATGGCACAAATCTGAATTGTTCTTTCACACATAATTACAGATTTCTGTCTAAGGAAGATCCCCTGAATGCTTTCCATGCAAGACATCCTTTTCCATCAAACATATTACTATTGCATTGAGTTTCAAAGAATGTTTGCTCTAAATATTTCAATGTTGACACTATTCAGGAGCTTTTAGAGACTTTCAGGATTGAATTGATATGATCCTTTCTTGGAGATTAGAATTCACAACAAATTTTGATTCCTTTCTCAGTTAAAATACTCATGTATTATCATTAACTCATTACAAATTATTGATTTTCTATCATTTACTCATTATGAATTGTCTATTTACTATCATTTCTTAGAAACTGATATCTTTTATTTCAATAGTAAAGTATGTTTTAAAACAATTCTATATAAGTTTATCAGCATCATCATACTGCAGGCTAATTGACTTTAGTTGTTGATGTGTCTTTTAATTCACCATTCATTCATTCATTCTCTATCTTACGTTTTTGCATCAATCGGAATAAGCGTGGCAACTTTGTGAGAATTGGTAGAAACAAATGGACTTACTCAACTCAGAGATTCTACATTCTGGGAGAAATAATTGTCAAAAGTTTGATATTAACAATCATTATCACTAATACAAACACCATTTTCAATTTCTTTACTTCTAATTTACTGATTTTCTTTTTTTGTTTAGCAATGTGAGGTGAGCAGATTCCATGCTTATGCAAACAGGTTAGTACACAGACCAGTCGCCAAGTATACTGGCGGCTGGCCGGTGATCTTACCTGTTTGCTACTCTGAGCATCTTTCCTCATCAAAATTAAGCAGATATTAAAGGTTTTGGAAAGCAGACGACACAAAAATCTATTTTAAGATAATTACCCAGCATTCTTAGTGTTAGGTTCCCTTTCATTCCAAGCAGAAAACAATTAGTGGATGTACAATAGCAATTTACCGAAATTTGATCTCAATGTTACCAACACATAAGTCACCTTTGGACATTCATGAAGTGAATAATATCAACCCACATTAAAGGTTATTTCATCATAATGCTTGTTGTTGGTAAATGGTATATTCGGACAAAAAGCTGAAAGCATCATCTCATTCCCTTATTTGGTTTAATGACAGGCATTTTAATCATTCAAAAGAATAGCAGGAGAATTGAAAGTATCAAACAAATATTGTTTTCTTCATGCTTTGAGAGAAAAATCACTGATACTTAAAGCATACTAGCTCTCAGAAAAACTGAAAAACTTGGTAATATGAGTTATAAATTCTGATAGAATATGTTGAAACATAGCAAAAAACCATAGGATCGTGACATTATAAGGCCTGAACCATTTATTACCTATTTTTCAAAGAGCTATTTTCACAAATTTGATGCCCACCAATCTAACTCCATTGTTTACATTCGAGTGACATCTAAAATAGCATGAAATAAAAATCACATGAAACACATAAAAATACTGTCATTTATCCAGAATTAACAATGTGAACATTCAAAATGGAGGATTTCCCAATGTTTCTTGGCTGGCCTTGTTTTATCGCCAATTGTAAACAAACCTTATTATAGTTTTCATGTGCATCATGTTAACATGTTACAGTCTCAATTCCTCTGTAAAAGGGAGTTTTAAGTGCTTTAGAGTTAATTTTCAATTATTCCAGAACTTTCACAATTTAAGTGTAAATGAGCGCAAGTATGGCTTTAAGATGCTTTATATGATCATATTTCCTTTTGTTTTGCAGAAGTTGATTAATCTAGATTACTTGTGAAATGACAGCCACTCTGTTAAATGCTAAACATTCGTGGTGAAACACATCAGAGCACACCGCTGTTCTTTTGTGTATGAAATTCCTAAATGTTGTTCACAAGAATTGTTGGGTCCATAATTTACAGATATGTTACATTTAAGTTATTTTTATAACACCAAGTTTCAAATGAGATTGAATAAGAACTTTTACTGCAAACAATCTCCATGTTGATCTCGACTTAAGTCTTCTGTGCTATTGGTGTCAAAGTGGATCACCTCTGCATCTAGTATTCTTTAACCCTGCTTCAACATCTCTCAATGGTAACCCACTGATCACTTTTGTAATTCACTATTCTTTGCATCAATCAAACACGGCACCATGTGGATGTTTGTGGAAGTGTCCTTGGGCACTAGACTATTACTAGTTAGTGAAATCAAAGAAAGCTGTAATAAAAGTGAAATACTATTAACTCAGTGTTACAAAACTTTTTAATGGTCAGGGAAAACACTGCATGATTTCAAATCACTGGCCCGGGTTTTGATATGATATGCTTAAGTCAAAAACGTAAAAGGCAACAGCACATTTAATCAGAAATAAAGGAATGATTACAAAACATGCTTTAACACCATTAGAATTAGTGATTAAACTAACTGCCTTAAAATTAAAATCAATAAGGCTTTAATCAATAAAAGATTATACAAATCTATTACAAACAAATGAATGTGGGTATTACTTTCAATATTTTCTATAATGAAAACATATCTGGTGTCCTGCATGGCCTAGCCGTTAAGGTGGAGGACTTTTGGGTCTCAGGTTTGAGCAACACTTGCACCACTTGTTTCTTGGTAGTGAATAAATGTCCCTATGCAAGACATTTTAGAGCCTAGCCAAGTACTGGTGAATCCCAGGAAAGTCATATGACTGACAAGTTGTTGACACAGAATCTAACCTTGTACAAAAATTAAACAGAAAACATGTATAACAAATATGTGGGCGCAGATTTTTTTCTGTGGTCAATTGGCACAAATGACTTAAGATTAATTTCAGAAATTAACATCCACTTTAGTATTTATTTTTTCTTTTCTCTTAAATAAAGGGAAATTACTTGAATCCCATCTTCTGCCTTACACAAATGGTTTCATGTATAATGTAGAGAGGCTGCAAACTTAAATGTTGATATCTGTGTAAAATATCACTTTGGATAATCCAGCACAGTAAGGTTGGTCCAATGGATCTGGACTGAGAGGAAACCCTCCGGGTAATTTCTATTTCAATTGGGACTACCCTGCTGCTCACCCCTGAATGGGTATCGACATAAAGAGTGCCAGCGGATATGCCCAGACTGATGAGCATCTGTTTGGCTTTGGTTGATTCCTCATGCGCAGGGTCAAGGTTGCACTGGCCATGTCTAATCTTTTTTTCTTTTCAGTTGTTAATTTGCTTACATATTTTCAGATATAATACTTTGTTCTTTTCTTCTTTTACAGGTGTTGCAGTGAAATGACGTAAAGAGCAAGAAACAAAGGAGGAAACAAAATAATTAGTTCGTAAAAAGAAAGTATAAATGAATGAAAATATTGTTTTTATCATATTGTATTTAATGTATTTAACAGATAAGTTTTAGGAAGTTCAAATCTCCAGCTCGAGAATACAAGTTTGGGTGTCATGATCTGCATGAAAACTAAGCTGAAAACATTGGCGCTGATGTGCGAAGAATGCTATAAAATGAAAGGTTAGTAATGATAATTGCTTTTGCTTTTAGTTATGATATGACCTTTACTGAATTTAGGCTAGGGTTTTGGCAAAGGACATTAACAAACCAAACACACTGGTTGGGCTTGAACTTTGGACCACTAATACTGTGACTAATCCTCAACTGCTCGGTCATGCATGATGCGTTATTTTTCATCTATGACTGTAACTCAATTGTGTTCAAATGGGAAAGTAGTTAGTGTCTTAATTGGAAGCTATATTGTGCATCATTTATGTGAAAATGCCAGAAATATAGATGTATGCACTATATTATAACTGCAACTATATGATTAAAACACTGTTTCCAAAATATTGTGCATCATTTATATGAAAATGCCAGAAATATAGATATATGCACTATATTATAACTGCAACTATATGATTAAAACACTGTTTCCAAAATAGTCAATTATAAAAAAGGATAAGTGAACAATCCTGAAAATGCAAATTAATTGAATTTATCTTTCCCTCATGTGTGTTTTTTTTTTATGTATTCAAGCAATAGTTACAAAAGATGAAAGTGCTTCAACAAGGATTTCTTCCCTTTCCACTATAAATGTATACATATATATTTTCATACTTTGTTCTAAATGTGCATTGATTCATTAGTCAATAGTTTTATCAATTTTATTTCAGGTGAAAGACAAAAATAATTTGAATTGAACAGTCAAGCAATGTGACCAACACATGGATCCTAAACAAGGTATTCATGAAAAATAATTCTTAAATGAAATTACTAAAACTTAAAATGGTGGAATAGACGTGACATGTTTGCGGTTTTTTTCTCTTTATTCCAAGTTAATAAGTCAAAATAACAAGAGAGCCAAGTTGTTATTTCGACTTACTATCTCGAAATAACGAGATAGTTAAGTCATTATTTTGACTTAACTATCTCGTTAAAAGGAGATGCATGGTTTAGTCATTATTACGAGTTAGTTAACCAATCGATCCACTCACTCTTAAACTAAAAGTATAATGTGTGCGTACACAATACAGGAGTGGTTAACATTGTGTCACGCTGTACGTCACTCAACCTGGTGAATGTTAACTTTACCAAGAGATGATAAAATTAAAGCCATGTTTAATAAAAATTATATTAATTTTTAAGGGAGACACTATTACACATAGATCTTGTATTATCAACCAAGTTAATGTATTACATGTAGGGGCCTCCGTGGCCTAGTGGTTAGAGTACAGAACTTGAAATCACATGGCTCCTCTCCGCGTGGGTTCAAATCCTCAGAGAGATATGGATTTTCATGAGAGGCAGTTTCCCGACTGACTTACGGAATGCCGATGGTTCTACCCGCCTTGACCAGCCCGTATGGGCAGTTGAGTATGGAGTCTTCCTCCATCATTAATAGTGGGGCATAACTTCATAACTGAAACAATGTTGATGTGATGTAAAACCCATATAAAAAAAAAATACATGTAAACTTTCGCACCCCAACTAACATGGGTAATCAGATGACTGTACTGTAATGCATCAAGTAAAGAGAACTTCTAAAGACACAACCACATCCTATTGGAGAAAATACACTGTCTATATATTTATCTGCATGTTCTCTATAATAATATGTTAGGTTCTCAAATTTGTATGAATGTTTCATAAGTTCTACAGTACTAAAAGAAAGATTTAAAGAAGAAACTCCTTGCATGCTTCTCTTTTTTCCAGGAAATCAACCGAATGTTCCAAGTTCATCAATGTCACCAAGAAGATCATGAAAAGAATTCAGCAGAGGAAAGGACTCAACTATCTCAAACTTAATTTTAAGCCATAATTCCAATATGGAAAGCTGTGATTGATTCAATATTTTGATAGTCATTATCAAAGCACAAAAAATTATTGTGTGAAATGTTTTAAATAAAAAATCAATTTCAATTTGAATCAAAGAAAACATTGTGTTACTAAAACATGCTAATTTTGAGCAACATCCCTTTTTATAACAAAATTTGTTTTAATATTGTTCTTCAACATGTATTGACACTTTCTGTTATAGAGATATCTCTTGACTCATTCAACATTTATTCATGTTGTTCAATTTTGAGAACATTGTCTTTAGATAAAGTAGCTATTTCTCAAAAGATGAGGATTTATTTTGTCACAATTTTTTCGAATTTACTTGCTTCCTGAATCTGCAAAACAGGTAGAAAATAATGTTTAGCCTCATTTTGCTATAAGGGTATTTGTTTTATAATGACTGATATATATAATTGTTTAACTCCCAATCCTGACCTAGTAATTGGTGTATTCCTCAACTTTATTACTTGTCCAAATAGAAAGCAAAATACATATGGAGAAGAAAAGGTTGTTACAAAAGGAGAAATATCTAAAGACAAGAAATTTCTCCTTTTACAACAAAGGTTTCCTTTAATGCAGCTACAGCATACCCAGTCTGAATGATCATAGGTTCCATCAAATCTTTTACTTTGTCAGGATTGGGTAAACGCCGTGTGTGTGTTGTCTTATTTCTGCACCCTCCCACCACCCCCATCACTGTTGCATTTTTCATTCACTTTTGTTTCACCTGCTCAAGATATTTTGGTAAAAATTTCTAAGAAGCATTTCACTACCAGTCCAGTTCAGAAATACAATGGTTCTTTCCCGAAGCCTACGATGTTTCTAGCCCCTTGCACACGATGGTTCCCTCCCCATGCCAACGATGGTTCTCTCCCCATACCTATAATAGTTCCCTTGCCTACAAAAGTTCTCTCCCCTTGCCTACAATGTCTCTCAATGCATACGACGTTTCCCTCCCCTTGCCTACGATGTTTCCCACCCATTGCCTACGATGTTTCCCTCCCCTTGCCTACGATGTTTCTCTCCCCTTGCCTACAATATCTACCCATGCCTAAGATGTTTCTCTCCCCTTTCCTACGATGGTTCCCTCTCGATGCCTACAATAGTTCCCTTCCCATGCCTACGATGGTTCTGTCCCCATGCCTACAATAGTTCCCTTTCCTGCGAACGTTCCCTCCCCTTTCATGCAATGATTCTCTTCCCTTGCCTACAATGGCTCTCTCCCCTTGCCTACGATGGTTCTCTCCCCTTGCCTACGATGGTTCCCCCCTTGCCTACGATGGTCCTCGCCCCATGCCTACAATAGTTCCCTCCCCTTGACTACAATAATTCTTACCCTTGCCAACGATGTTTCTCTCCTACAAAAGTTCCCTCCCCATGCCTACGATGGTTCTCTCCCCATGCCTACAATAGTTCCCTTTCCTACGATGGTTCCCTCCCCTTGCCTACAATAGTTCCCTTTCCTACGATGGTTCCCTCCCCTTGCCTACAATGATTCTCTCCCCTTGCCAACAATGGTTCCCTCCCGATGCCTACAATGGTTCTCTCCCCTTGCCTACGATGTTTCCCTCCCCTTGCCTACAATGGTTCCATCCCCATGCCTACAATAGTTCCCTTCCCTACGAAGCTACACTCCCGATGCCTACAATGATTCTCTCCCGTTGCCTACAATAGTTCCCTTTCCTACGAAGGTTCCCTCCCGATGCCTACAATGGTTCTCTCCCCTTGCCTACGATGTTTCCCTCCCCTTGCCTACAATGGTTCCATCCCCATGCCTACAATAGTTCCCTTCCCTACGAAGCTACACTCCCGATGCCTACAATGATTCTCTCCCGTTGCCTACAATAGTTCCCTTTCCTACGATGGTTCCCTCCCCTTGCAATGATTCTCTCCCCTTGCCAACAATGGTTCCCTCCCGATGCCTACAATGGTTCTCTCCCCTTGCCTACGATGTTTCCCTCCCCTTGCCTACGATGGTTCTCTCCCCATGCCTACAATAGTTTCCTTTCCTACGAAGGTTCCCTCTTGCCTACAATGATTCTCTCCCTTTGCCAACAATGGTTCCCTCCCGATGCCTACAATAGTCCCCCCCCATGCCAACAATAGTTCCATCCCTATGCCTACGATGGTTCTCTTCCCTTGCCTACAATATCTCCCCATGCCTACGATGTTTCCCTCCCCTTGCCTACGATGGTCCTTGCCCCATGCCTACAATAGTTCCCTTTCCTACGAAGGTTACCTCCCCTTGCCTACAATGATTCTCTCCCCTTGCCAACAATGGTTTCCTCACCATGCCTACAATAGTTCCCTCACCTTGCCTACGATGGTTCTGTCCCCATGCCAACGATGGTTCTCTTCCCTTGCCTACAATATCTCCCCATGCCTACGATGGTTCTTTCCCCTTGCCTACAATGGTTCCCTTGCGATGCCTACGATAGTTCCCTCGCCATGCCTACGATGGTTCTCTCCCCATGCCTACAATAGTTCCCTTTCCTACGATGGTTCCCTCCCCTTGCCAACAATGGTTCCCTCCCGATGCCTACAATGGTTCTCTCCCCTTGCCTACGATGTTTCCCTCCCCTTGCCTACAATGGTTCCCTCCCGATGCCTACAATAGTTCCCTCCCCATGCCTACAATAGTTCCCTTCCCTATGAAGCTACACTGATGCCTACAATGATTCTCTCCCCTTGCCAACAATAGTTCCCTTTCCTACGAAGGTTCCCTCCCCTTGCCTACAATGGTTCTCTCCCCTTGCCTACGATGTTTCCCTCCCCTTGCCAACAATGGTTCCCTCCCCTTGCCTACAATGGTTCTCTCCCCTTGCCTACGATGTTTCCCTCCCCTTGCCAACAATGGTTCCCTCCCGATGCCTACAATAGTTCCCTCCCCATGCCTACGATGGTTCTCTCCCCATGCCTACAATAGTTCCCTTTCCTACTAAGGTTCCCTGTTGCCTACAATGATTCTCTCCCCTTGCCAACAATGGTTCCTTCCCCATGCCTACGATGGTTCTCTCCCCATGCCTACGATGGTTCTCTCCCCATGCCTACAATGGTTCTCTCCCCATGCCTACAATAGTTCCCTTTCCTACTAAGGATCCCTATTCTTGCCTACAATGATTCTCTCCCCTTGCCAACAATGGTTCCCTCCCGATGCCTACAGTAGTTCCCTCCCCATGCCTATAATAGCCCCCCCCCCATGCCAACAATAGTTCCCTCCCTATGCCTACGATGGTTCTCTAACCTTGCCTACAATATCTCCCCATGCTTACGATGTTTCCCTCCCCTTGCCTACGATGGTTCCGTCCCCATGCCTTCAATGGTTCTCTCCCCATGCCTACAATAGTTCCCTTTCCTACGAAGGTTCCCTCCCCTTGCCTACAATGATTATCTCCCCTTGCCAACAATGGTTTCTTCCCGATGCCTACAATAGTTCCCTCACCATGCCTACGATGGTTCTGTCCCCATGCCTACGATGGTTCTCTTCCCTTGCCTACAATATCTCCCCATGCCTACGATGTTTCCCTCCCCTTGCCTACGATGGTTCCGTCCCCTTGCCTACGATGGTTCTCTCCCCATGCCTACAATATCTCCCCATGCCTACGATGGTTCTCTCCCATTGCCTACGATAGTTCCATCCCCATGCCTACAATAGTTTCCTCCCGATACCTACAATAGTTCCCTCCCCATGCCTACAATATCTCCCCAATCCTATGATGGTTCTCTCCCCTTGCCTACAATATCTCCCCAATCCTACGATGGTTCTCTCCCCTTGCCTACGATGGTCCACTCCCCTTGCCTACAATGGTTCTGTCCATTGCCTACGATGGTCCTCGCCCCATGCCTACAATGATTCTCTCCCCTTGCCAACAATGGTTCCCTCCGATGCCTACAATAGTTCCC
Organism: Cerastoderma edule; assembly: GCA_947846245.1. Taxonomy (NCBI): domain Eukaryota; kingdom Metazoa; phylum Mollusca; class Bivalvia; order Cardiida; family Cardiidae; genus Cerastoderma; species Cerastoderma edule. The sequence goes on from OX401410.1 coordinate 26,270,152, forward strand.
TCCCCATGCCTACGATGGTTCTGTCCCCATATCTACGATGGTTCTCTTCCCTTGCCTACAATATCTCCCCTTGCCAACAATGGTTCACTACCAATGCCTACAATAGTTCCCTCCCCATGCCTACAATGGTTCCCTCCCGATGCCTACAATCTGACTGAGAATTATCCTCATTTACACCGGCATCAGCTTTAACATTATCATCCAGTATTGTCCTTTCACCAACTGACACATGTGTCGCTCTAAATCCTGTGACCAGTTTGTTGCAGACCACTCTGGAATATATTGTGGGAAAAGGAGAAATTGCTCTTAAGAAGCAATGTCTCCTTTTCCCCCAATGTTTCTTGCTCTATCAGACGATTGTTTTTCAATTTCATCACATTTTGAAATGTCGTCTGCAAACTCTTGCAATTTGGGACTGTCAAAATTTGGTGTTTGGTAAAGTGTTCAGAACAACACAAAAAAATAAAGAAATAAGAGTCGAAATTGAGAGAGGTTAATTTTAATTAGCCATGCAAAAACACACTTCAATAAATATTGCCAATGGTGTCCTGCCGAAAGTTGCCTGTTCCATTACAAAATCTGTTACACAAGTCCGTCGAGCAGCACGCAGCACACTGGATCAAATGGCCTTCTGTAAGGAACCTCTTGTTTGACTGTTGACACTGGAAACCAAACAAAAATGTGTTCATCTCATTATCAAACAATTAACATTTAACCACTTTGTTGCAGATGTTCAGCAGTCCAAAATTGAAAGAGTTTGCAGACGACAATTCAAAATGTGATGAAATTGAAAAATAATCTTCTGATGGGGCAAAGAACATTGTGAGAAAAGGTGAAATTTCTCGTTAAGAGCAATTTCTCCTTTTCCCACAATGTTCTCCAGAGTCGTCTGCATACTGCAACAAACTTTTCAAATGTCGTTATTGTTTGGTAATGGGTTAAGTGAAATGTATGGGCAATTTATCAATAAAATCATATTTCCAGGTACCCGATAGCTAGTTTACTTGAACAGGATTGCGTGATATGTTGTAAATAACCGATTGTGTGTTTAGCCTTTCAGCTTTCTTCTGTAGGTAAGATTAGTAGTGATAGTTCACATATAAGATAAAATACAAGACAAAATAAAATGTCGTTTGCAAACTCTTTCAATTTTGTGCAGTCGAAGATTTGTTGTTTTGTAAAGGGTTAATCGTAGTTTGCACTTCTTTTTTATCTAAAATTGATTTTAACCTTGCATTATAAAAGTATTAGTATCTCAATCTTGATTTTACATTGTAATTATCATTTATGTGTAATGTATGTTTTATGTTAATGTATGTTTTATGTTAGTAACTGTCTCTTATAATTCCAAATTGAATGGCCATATGCATGTACTTTAATGTTTTAGGCTATGTTTATGTTTTTATATGTATAGAAATGTATATGGATGAGACTGTAATAAAGATTATATATACGTGAAAATACCCCTATGGTCTACTATTGATATTGATCTCAACACCGCCCTGTACGTTTTTACTTACGGGAGCCGCTGCACAGCCCGCATCATACAATATATTACCGCTTGTTACCTCTTTATAGCGTTTAACATAGCACACCTGGAACAAATATGAAACAGATCTAAAGAGGTTTAATACACATGAAATAATCAGGTAATTCAATGAATTCTTATAATTGACTTTACCTATTACCAGACAATATCGACATTTGGCCAGTTTGTTGCAGACGACTCTGGAAAACACTGTGGGAAAAGGAGAAATTGCTCGTTACGAGCAAATTTTCCTTTTCCCACAATGTTTTCTGCTCTATCTGTAGAACTCTGCAAACTCTTTCAATTTGGGACAGTCAAACATTTGTTGTTTGGGAAAGGGTTAAAGGCTGGTACATTGGTTCAAATTTGCCGCGACCAACATTTGTGTCACAAAAGGCAAGTGATGTCTTACGCGTCTTGCCAAAGGTCACACGTGTATATCGTGTCAAACGTAAAGCGGTCCATAGCCTAACAAACAAGACAACATTATTGGTTTGTTGAATATAAGTAAAACAATGATTTCAGCAGCACATTCAATGTCATTCTTATTTTAACCCTTCACCATACGCAAAATTTTCGACTGTACCAACTTGAAAGAGTTTGCAGACGACATTTCAAAATGTGCTAAAATTGAAAAAATAATCTGATAGGACAGAAAACATTGTGGGAAAAGGAAAGGAAATTCAAAACCACCACGGTTAAACATAGCTATTCGGACCGTTAACTCTTAACCACCTGGAGATGATATATGAAAAGATTGAAAACGCATTGTGACCCAATTAGAAATTGCGTGTGACAAGCAAATTCCTCTTTCGCCACAATGATTTTTGTAAGTCGTCAGATACAATACGCAAACATGTGGTGTTAGGTGGTAATGTGTCCAGTGGTATACTGTAAACTGGGTAGCGTTTAACTTAATGACGCAAGCCTTTACCAAACGCCGAATTCTCGACTGTCCCAAATTGAAAAAGGTTGCAGACGACATTTCAAAATGTGACGAAATCTAATAAATTTTTTTATGATAGGATAGAAAACATTGTGGGAAAAGGAGAAGTTGCTCGTTAAGAGCGATTCTTTCCTTTTTCCCACAATGTTTGCCGGAGTCGTCTGCAACAAACTGGTCAAATGTCGTTTTTGTTTGGTAATGGTTAAACAGAATGTATGTATACATGTATTGAAAACAGGTGTGTTAGACCAGTGAAGAATGAAAGACAGACATTCTATAAAGTCAGAGATTGGCAAATTGAAAGTTTAGTTTAGTTTAGAGTCATTACCCGACACAGGTCCCATATGGATCCTCTTCGTCAGGGCCGTTTCTACATTTTTCAGTTTTGGAAAGGAAATATGTTCGAATATTACCTTTTTAATCTGACAGGTCATCGTCGTTTCACACGCGGCCATATCCGCCACTCCTCTACATTGGAAACACGTGATACCTAAGATAATTAGACACAGAACACAACAAACATACATGTAGTTTATTAAATAGGTACATAGTACATAGTCGCATTTTACATAGTTTGTACAAACTATAATATAAAATGGCTTTTAAGTAAAAAAATCAAAGATTTTAACTTAATTTCTAACTTAAGCTTTTAACTAAATACGAAAATCAACATTTGATATCAGAGAGTAAAGGAATTATTAAAAAAAACACAAAATAAAGATTGTTGTGTATGATTATGAACATTTAGAAATGTTTGTTGAGCCTCCAGTGCTGATGTTATTCATTTTGCCAAATCAATTAACAAAATCTCATTATTTGTCGACATAAAAACATCAAACTTAAAAACAGACGGTTTTGTATAAGAACTAGGTAGTATATTGTTTTCTAATTCTGATTTGTAATTAGATACAAAAGCCGGTACATATACTTATTCAATCGTGTCTACTCGGCAATCCCCGGCACAAGACGGTACATTTACTATTTTAAGAAATGGCCGAGGTGTTCCGAATAGTACTTATTTAAAGTTTTATTGGTTACGATCCCCGAATCACCGATCTCCCGCTGAAAGATGGTACCATGAACAACGGCAAAACGTGTCGTGAATTGGTATACATACATTCAGAAAGATGTGGAATAACTATATGAATCAATTATAATCAGATAACAAGGTTTAAAATACATCGTCAAACATCGATATTCTCTGAATATGTACGAACCCGATTTTGCTAACTAAAGATGTCTCAATAAGAAGCACAATGTGCATGCTGAATTATTTAACTTTATATCTAAGAACACAATTGTAGGTGCTCATTTGAATTGATATTTCGAGACTATAAAAATCCATTGTAATGAACCTGTTTTCAGTAATAAGAAATCTCGTAGTCTTTAAGTGCAATATCTACTCAGAGAACATATATTTTCTTTCCAATTCATCGCATTTAAAATGCCGTCAGCAAACTCTCTCAATTTGAGACAGACGAAAATATGGCGTTTTGGTAAAGGGTTAATGGTAAATATATCGGCTAGTTCGTTGATGACTGATACCACGCACATTCAAACTCTTGTCAACCATGCTTATATTACACACATGTTATTAACGTTTCCAAACCTACCTGTGGTTTTAAGACCAAGTATAAACCCATAGGCAACATCATTTGCATACCCATACGCCAGTGCACCAAACTTGGCAGTTTCATGTTTAATAGTATATTCCTCGCCTTCTTTTAGCACTAAGGTCCTTACGGCGAACGCAGCATCAACAGAGACCACATCGTGTGTTGCGACACCACCACCAATAGACACCCCATTCAGTCGGATACCATCCAGATCGTCTATATGAGCAGTGAGGGCGAGATAATGCGTGTAGTTGTTCTCCAGTTGTAAGGGTTTGTATGTGTACTCGAACAGCCAGCTGCCCCTCGGAGCCACAGTCGCCATAAACGACCCACCAATGTTACCATCCTCAAACCCAGTGCTGTATTGCATTACCTGTACGGGTGTGGAATCGGATTGGACGAATAAGGCTTCCGTTTCGAATAGAATTTCTGAAAAATCGAAATCTGCGATGTTGATTTCCGTTACACGAGTACCATTCTGTAGTAGAATCCTTGCGCCTCTGGTCCCGGTGTATATTCGCGCCAGGTTATGCGGCTTTTGTACGAGTGGTGTCAATACAAAGCTGGTTCCCCAACTTGCCATCGGTATCAGTTGCTGTGCTAGGGAGTGACAGTGGGTACCATTCATCACGCTGGCGCACTCTGAACCGGAAAATACGGCGACGGAATCGTTGACGGTTATCGACAAGCCGCTGGGATCAACGTCATCCGTTTCCAATTGGTAGGTGTTAAACGATTGTAATTGGAACGTTTTCATTAATGCAGTTTTATTTCGAACAGATACTACGGTGTAGTCATTGACTGCCACAACTAAGTAAGTGCTTGGATACGGCACTGTCGGCTTGTAACTCGAAACGACGTAAACGTCCCCAGTTTCCGTGTTGTCCATCGGTAAAAGAAGGAAACAACGCTGCACGGAGCCTCCTCCGTCTGTCATGACGTAAACCGTGACGTCAAACTCGGCAGCCAATAGAATTCCTTTATCCTCGATTCCGGAATAACAGATGATATCTTTCGACAGGTGTATTGACGTAACGCCGACGTGAACGTTGTGCCATGCGGACATGTTAAAGTGCGGCGCTAGTAATCCGATGAGACCAGTTTGGTTTGAAACGACGTTAATAAGGATGTCGTTCATGTTGAGATGCATGTCGGTGGATCCCATGACGCCAAACATAAAGGTCCTTCCCCGCGAGGCTTAAATGAATAAGAGACGATGTCATACTTGTTCATGAAGGTGCGTTATCCCTAGATAAATGGTAACTGTACAAGGCCTTTTAACCCATTACCAAACAATAACGACATTTGACCAGTTTGATGAGGACGACTCTGGGAAACACTGTTGGAAAAAGTAAATATTGCTCCTAACGAGCAATTTCCCATTTTCCCAGAATGTTTTCTGTACTATCAGAAGAATATTTTGCCATTTTATCACAATTTAAATGTCGTCTGCAAACCCTTTCAATTTCGAACAGTCGACAGTTTGGCGTTTGGTAAAGGGTTTAATCTGATTCTTTATGGCATCAAAATTAAATTGATACGAAGTGTTTTAATATGTTCACACGTTCGTCTCACCTTAATAACCCGGTTTATGTAATATCTACACTGTATATATGTTTATGTAAAATGCAGTATGGGCCGTAGGCCTTGATATACTGAATTAACTATTAATTGAATTGAATCAAGATTTTCATCTTTTAGTTATGAAATGTCTTTAACAGATATCCCTGACAAAACATATATACATCGTTACAATATGATGAACGATTCCTTTCTCAACACCATTCAAAACCACTTGATACAGAATTGCGCATTCAATCTTGCAAATATAGTATACTGTCAAAACAGTGTATTGCTTTATCTCTTTACCAAACGCTAAATCTTTGACTGTCCAAAATTTAGAGAGTTTGCAGACGACTTTTCAAAGTGTGATGAAATTGAAAAATAATCTTCTGATAGAGTAGAAAACATTGTGGGAAATGGAGAAATTGCTCTGAAAGAGCGATCTCTCCTTTTCACACAATGTTTTCTAAAGTCGTTTGCAACAAACTGGTCAAATGTCGTTATTGTTTGGTAATAAGTTAGTTGTTATTTATTTTTCCGACCCCACTAAGCCATCGAAGTGGGCGAGAGCTTCAGCATACCGGATTATGACAATAATCTCATCACATGGTGGTTGCAAGGTCCTTCAGTGAACACTGATTTGACTTTTATTTTAACGTGTGTTCCATCAAAGCTCTTAAAAACACGAAAGCTCATGTTTTCTCAAACTTTAAAATAGGAAATTGAGATTGGTCATTTGTTTAATAAGGAAGATGCTTTAAATTACCAAGCCTTGATGTAGGATATATTTGCGATATATCAAAATGACATTTAAAGTATTCGCACAAAAATGAAAAACAGAAGCAATGAACTGTCTGTAGTCTTTCATAGAAAGAAAACTACAATGCTACTCAGCATGATTCTGGTTAATATGATGTCAATACACAAGCAACAAAGGCTAACATGATACAATGTACATGTAAGTAGCTATTCGATTTGTAAGTACATGTACATTATTAGGTTTGGGTTATTTGACATCCATGAATCAAAAGTTTTCTCTGTTGCTTTGCCAATGTCAAAAATCTGTCCCACAAAGTAAGAAAACTATTTCGAATTCAGTATTTAAAAGTTATTAAATGATGCACACAGAATCGTTGAAATGATTAGATGGATAAGCGTGCTAATAACATGGTCTTCTCTTATTTAATTGACGTCCGTTATATATGAGGCTTTCTGTTGTTTATTATAGGAGAATGGTTTGTTTCTTGAATGCTGGTTACTTGTTAACTGATTAGCCTATAGCCTTCTGTATCACTAAAGTATATCCTACAAATGGCTCTTTCCACATTTGTCTCTCCATAGCCAAACCCAAGCGACAGTATGCTTGCCTGGAATGACAAAAGAAATAGCAGCATAGTTAACAGTTCAACATATCCAATCAATGGCTGGCAGTTAACACAAATGCTGTAAATTACTTGACATGATTGATATTGCAAACTAAGATATATGTCAGGTACAGCACAACTTGTGTTTACATGTATAGCTACCAGTGTGATACAATATACACATGTTTCTGTGGGGTGATTATGCTGAGAGAGATCCAAGACCATCGAATACAGCTTCGAACCTTCTGTTACGTACTTTTTCTCCTTGCAACTATGCGGTTGTTTGTTACGACTTCAAATGTAAACTGTCTTATATCTCCTTATAAGTGCGGATGCTAAGTGCTGTTTTGTTGAAATACATGAACTGAAAGACTTGATAAATATATACTGATTAATTTAAACATATTTCATTGTAAAATATAGTTTTACACTTGGATTGGGACTGATTAAAGGAAGGAGGATAACACCATCAAGAATGATGTATACCTTTACATAATTGTTTATAAGTTAAAAAACATTAAATAATCCCATTTGATGATATTGGTAAAGTAATTATTCAGACATTTAAAGATGCTTTTACACAGACAAGAAAGTTCAAAAGAAAAAATAAAGCGTCGTTGAAGCAATGAAGCCCCTTTTTATACCATATTATACCATAAAAACAAACAAACCAAAGATTGTACATACTGTTAGTAACACTACTGTAAGCAGTCCTTTTATCATTGTTAAATGTGTTTGGACGATATACATGTATTTGGAAGCCATGTCCTAATTCGACAATCGCGATAGCAGGGGGGAATAAATAGACCATAACGACAGTACTTGTTCGCGATCCTTAAACGCCATTTCAAGTCTCCTCCAAATCATGATCGAAAGCTATAGTTTGTTGTTTTATGTTTGCAGCAGATGAAATGAATTTAGATCCTAATAGTTTGGTAAAGTCCTATGAGAATAGGCTTTCAGAAAAGTGCAAACTATTTCTTTGAGGTACAATATGATGACATGTTCGTAGCATGTAGTGTAAATTTCTACGGTGGCACAGCGATGGCAAGTAGTCTATAACGGCTGAATAATAATAACTCTTTGTAACGACCTGCTTACTCGGAGTTAAGAGTTATGATGTGTTATAGCAATAAGTAAATTGTTATATCGAGACGATTTAGACATCATAACGTGGTTTGACCACCCAGGCTATTGTTTCTATATCAGCATGATTAAGAACGGATGGTAGAAATACATGTGATAATACTATATACATTTTTATTCGCGAATTGCACACTTCTAACCAAATAAGATTCACTAACTTTAATTCTATCTTTATTTCTCTTCCTTATTATAATAAAACAAAGTGTATGCATAGCTTATCAGCCATCTTCATTCATGATAATATGGAATAAAACAAATGATTTGGTTGGTCAATTATCTCGACTTCAATACTTTCTAATCAAGTCTCTTATAACTTGTTATAACGGTATCAAAGCAACACATACACTCTATTTTCCTATACATGTACTTCTAAATGTCCACGAAATACCATAATTGTTTTAGACGACTATTTGATTATACTGGTGTACATGCCGGGGATCAAACTCGCACGAAATGGGTTGTACATGTACCAAATGTTAGCAATACAACAATGATCACTTAACCATTTTATCGTTAAAAAGTGTTCCATTTGATGATGCGATGTTTGCATTCAACGGCAATCAGGTTTATCATGTCCTAGGGCAAATACATGCGCAATATTGACTAGCTAGAACAATAGTATATTCTCAAACCCACATATTAGGCACGTTTCAGAATTAAGGACCTTATAAAATATTACGGCCTGGTATGTTTCCAATCATACAAAGTGGAGTATTAGATGCAGCAGTCCGTAAGTATTTGACGTAAATACTAAAATTAATACCTCACGCGCCGACGAATTGACGTCACGACGTTCCCTATGAATACATGACGTCATAAACGTTAACGTTAAGTAACCAAGGACGCCATTATTGGTGATTTATTTTGTCTCTCCTTTCTCGCTGTTGAATAAATAAAAATAAATAAAATGGCTACGGAAGGAAAGGTGATGTCGGCATACGGCAAGAGTGAGCATACTCCAGAGGCCAACGCGGGCTTTTGGAAACAATTCCTATCGGTAGGTAGATATGTACATGGTGTTATGAGATTTGTTATATTGTAGTTTGTTTAGCAAAGCCTGTGAAAGTTAGAATAACAAAGTCAAAGATTTAACAGAACAAAGGCTGTTCTAAAATAAAATCAAGTTTTATATCATATGAACAGTTCATGCATGAACCATTTTATGTGCCACCTTTCATTCATGTAATTTTAATTTCAATGTAAAAATTGATACTTAAGTGGAGGTAATTGCATGTACTGTGGATTTAATAACAAGTCATCGATATTCATTTTGTAAATATAACTTCAAAATCAGACAAAGTCCGAAAAGTGGCTAGGTGAATCACTTTAATGATAAATACTCTCATGATTTCAATTTCCTTTACCAACGCAAAAAAAACTTTTCCATCAGGGGTGGAATACCTTAAACCGTTTTCCTGAAGTACGAACAGTTGAGGGGAAACGTTTGTGGACAACCTTTTACGTACTTTTTATGTATGCATCTTTGCAGAGGACAGATCGCATCAACAAGGACCATCTTGCCAACTCCACAAATCGAGGGACTAGTTGGACTCCAAATCGAACCTGGGACCGGCAGGAGATTGACGAGAGCATCAAGAACCGGGTGAACAGCTGGTTTGGTGCTCGAACACAGTCGACGGAGGTATGTCTGTTATTATAAGTATCCCTTTTATACTTCTATATGGTACTTCCAACAATCAATCACGATTATTATTGGATTATTATTATTTTCTTCTGTCCCTACTTCGTCTTCCTCCCTCTCTTTTCCTCATCGTCTTTAAATGTGTTGTAATATTTGTCATACTTAAAACTAACAGCGAACGGCAAAGAAATACCAGTATAAAATAATTTCTTCATCAAGATGTAGAATACGCTTTCACAAAAGATCCTCCTTAAACAACACGTAGCATGATAGAATACAATCCTGTGAGCGACAACGGTGCAGTGGTAGAGCTTCTGCCGCTTGCTAGACGAGATGAAAAGTGCCGTGACAAACCTACGAATCGACGCGAGTACTGGTTATGCATCCAGGAAACAGAATCCAGAGTGATTAACCTACGTTGTAAGAATTTGTTTCACAATCGATGTAAAATATGTAAGTTTTGTCTAACAAACAGTTTTAGAGTTTATTTGGGGAAGGACATCCATCTTATAGCACCCGGATGGACTCGCAGTTAGGTTTCCTTTGGGGTAAAGGCTATATAATTATAAATATAGCCTTTACCCCCAAAGAATCCTAACTGCGAGTTTCTGGGATATAGCACCAGTATCTCGAGTGGAACCCAAGTATGTGATATTCCCTCCAAGGTTTGATTAAGTCAATGCATCATGACCTTTTCGTTTCCGACTACTGGTCCCATCAGTCCATGTGGGTTAGAAGAAATCGTTTGCATTAACTAGATTACTGGGAGAATGTTAGGATTATTGATTGATTAATATACTTGCTACCATAGCCCTTGAATTGAGCTTACATACTTACTAGTATTGTAGAAAATTTAACTATGGTGTTATTACAAATCAGCGTTCAGCCCAATTCCAAAATTGTAAAACTCATTTTCTGTGTTATGTACATTATATTCATTCACATTCGGCTTATCGGATAATATTCCTATGCTATGCTAGATTACATCTGAGATTCAAGGCACTAACAAATTATTATCTATATATTTTTAGAAATGAATAAAGTTTAACTAACCTTTATTAAGAGAGAATCTTGAATAGGGCGTGTGACTCTTAACAGCTATCCAATCCAATTCAAAGAAGGTGTCTGTATCAAATAGTAATACTTTTCCGCCAATTTAAGAAGAGCTTCCTTTAAAAACGTATTTTCAATATTCAATTTTATTTCAAGTAGAGTTTGGTACTGTTTCATATCTGTTCTGTGCATTTGTTTTTCTCTAATTTGGTTCTGTTCAACATGACTTGCTCTTACTTTATCCATAACAAGTGGAGTTGGTAATTGTACCAAACGATCTTATTTCTTGTGCTGCTCTTTAAACTTCCTGTCAAATTGTTGCTGTTTGTACATGTGAAAGGATTTAATGTATTAATTTTGTAATGGCTGCAAACAGGCTTTTGGCTATTCGTTGATTTATGATTTAAAATGTTAATATTACAATACATGTACAATATATACAATATATATCATTTTCATATATAGACAGATGCCTTTTGTTTATAAATTATGGTTAAATGTTAACACTTAGATGGAGATGATGCTTATCTGAAACTAATGATTCTATATACGCATCCTTTGTTTATTTAAAATTGCTAATCTGAGAAATCTAAGACCACAGATACATGAACTTGTCCCAAAGACGTTTGCTTTCAATATCTTACAAAATAACAAAGGTTAACGTTATTAAGGAAAAGAGTTCTTATCTTCCCAGGCTGATGTTCTATCCCCTTACGAGCGGGTGTTTTTCAGCAACAACGCCTATGACTGTAAAATGCATCGAGATGATAGGAAGAGTGTCAACAGGATCGGCTGTTCTATACACCAAGAGGTATGTATCGGGCTTGCACCTCTTACGGAGTACTTCCGGGTCGTAGTAGTCTCTTTTAAAAATTTTTAATTTCGACTTCTGGTGTATAGTTTTGCTAGTAGCAGATGGGCTTGTAGAACACTGTTGTGTTTCCTGTATAGATACTAGTCCTGCAATGCTCTCAAAGTCTGTTTGATTGCCTATTGCAGTACTATGTGTTTAAGATGTATGAACACAAATGCCGGTACCTTGGTCAGATTTGATAGCGTGTGCACTGATTTTCGGACGGCACTAGCACAGTTTGCTCCGTAGAAAAAAGAGACGATTGAGGTGTCAATTTTAGATACAATTTTTGGGAGTTTAATATAACAAATTGGTCTTTCTGTATATAGCTTAGCATAGAAAAAACTCTTCTTCACTCAGCAGAGTCTTAAAAATACCTGATTTAAGATTGGAGTCAATGGAAATTCAAGATCTCAAAAGAAACAGGTGTATGACCTATCAGTTATTATTACAGGGTCATCCTGTTTAAAAGACCGCTTATGGATAGTTAATCTATGGTCCTGGACCGTGCGTATATCACATGAATTTTGTTTTAACAAAAAAGTGATCTCAAAATCATAAACCTTAGTTAACTATGCCGAATACGTTTGTGTTAATCCTATTTTCAGGAGGTGAAACGACCAGTGCCTCTGCTTTCCTCCTCTAACTACGGCCATCGATTGGACAAGCAGCTGCAGCCCTTTTCCCGGCGCCATGTGCGAGTGGAGAGAGTACTGAACGGATTCTACTACAAGCGGGGAACCGGCCTGCCTCCAATCGACCACTGGTAGAGCTGGGAGATATCACATGACTTGGAATTTCGTAGGAACCATTTGTTGTTTATTTTATTTTTTTTATCGATTTTCAAAATTACGATCTGTATCAAATAAATAAATTCTCAAAAATCATTTCATGCTTTGGTTTTTGTTTTGTTTAGATACCCCTCTAGATAGAGAATGAATATCTTGTTCCGGTAATAATCTGAGACATTCTGGTTTTCGTTTAGTATATGCATGAAATGTAGCCCAAAGACGTGTTCTGTATTAGACATAAGAAAATTGCATTTACCTCATACTAAGTTATAATCTACTTTTGAATAAGAGGAAATAAGAAACCAATGTAACCAATGAATGAACTGCAGATGTCATACAACCTTTTTATCTTGTTAGAATGGTTTCTACCGAGTGACACATAGTACTGTTGGGTATTTCAATCATCATCCTCATTATCAAACGACAAATCTGCCAAGAATTTCGGTTTTACTTTCAATGCCATTTCACAGAAAAGTGTTATGTAGTCTTTATGAAGGGAACTTGATAGGCCTTTTACTCAGATACCATCATAGTGTCAGCTAAGGCTATCATTGAAGACGATGAAAAACGTAACGTCACATAACTGTAAAGGGTTTACTGTAAAGGGTTTCAATTTCAAAATACGTTTTGCTATTTTGACGTTTTATTTTGAATAAGCAAACCCCAATAAAAGCCAACATGTAGACGCCTTTGTAAGCAAAGCCCCTCAGAAAGACAACTTCTTCACATGGTCTCATTTTGTATGTTGGTACAACGCAATCGTATCTACTCGGCAATCCCCGTAACAAGTCGGTAGATATACCTCGTAGGCAGTACATGAATACACCAGAAATCCTGGGGTAATTCGCCTTATTTCCGGCGGATAACGCAAAATGCACACAGGCACTAAATATGGTATTGAATACACACAAATTGGGTATATATCACAATTGAATGGAGTTTTTACCCTTTTCATTAAAGATGATCATATCAACACATCTTTGTTTCATATTTTGTCAATCGGCTCTTTTCGGTAATCCCCGGCTTGTTACGGGGATTGCCGAGTAGATACGATTGGCCCTTCGTTGCTGACCTACTTTCAAAAATGGCTCCCCATTACCTCCGAGGTTATTTTAAGAAATAGCCGAGGTGTTCCGAATGGGTACAACGGTAGACTGTTAGAATCGTTTTGAAAAATTGAGAGGCTGCTCTTGATTATCAGCCATGATAGTTCCTAATCGAATAAACACACTAAGTCCCCAACATAATAAGTTAAGGGATCAGTGCAAGGCTATAGTTAGTGTTTCATGTTTATGAAGCACTTACTATATTTTCGCACTGAACCCTCAATACTATTTCAATATCGTCTGCTGTTCCTAGCTGTATTCATAATTCACAAACTCCCTGTAGGCAATATGGCTGTTATAAAGTATAATGCCGTTTTTACCAGTATTTGAGTCATCTAGCGTCGATCAATGTGCTTTTCAGTGCTTCTGGCATTTCCCAACTAGTACATAATATTATCTCCAAAGACGCTAACTGCTTTTCCATTAGAAAATAATGGCATCATTCCCTAGATGAAAAATATCAGGCAATTTTCAGCATAAAGCCACCATTCTCAGTTATCCTGATGACTTTTGCAGATGTAAAACACAAGTGTAGTGAATTATGTGGATAAACCATGATAAATGGTTTGGAATAAAAAACAATCTCGAAATTATCACTACAACATTTTAATGAATAGAATATAACATAGGTGTATTTAACAGTGTTGACTTTTATTGCTTGTTTCAAATAATCCTGGATCAACCCAAGCTACAATACAGATGGAAAAACTTCCAGGATTTACTCATACAAAAAAGCATAGGATTTTATTATCCTTTTACCAATCTTTCCAACATGGACGTTTTTGAATGACAACAAAGAGGGTGAAACGCCAAATTTCAAGCTCCAATAAATGACATGTTAACAGCATTGGCTAAAGGGTCAAGAACATTTAACTGCAATCACTTCAAGGGTTTAGTGCAATACTATAGTAAGTGCTGCACGTATGTGGAGCACTTACTATAGTCTTGTATTGAACCCTTGACTTGTGGTTTCCATCTCAGTTTAAAATGTTTTCACCAAGATGATTGCCCGATTTGTTTCCTGGAGCGTTTTGAAAAATACTCAGGACATTTTGGAGAAAACTCCTGTTTTGTAAAGATAACAGAATAGTTAATGCTAAAATTTAAAAAGAAAAGACAACTGACTTTTAAAAAGGTGTCAAAGAAAATCCGAAAATTCAAGCTATTTGATGAGTCCTTATTTCTATAAAATCCAATATAAACTACAATGTACAGGGTTCTGTCCATTCAAGTATGATTATATTGTTTCAGCTCTTCCTTTCATCAGGGTAAAAACAACAGAAAAACAAACGAAAAAAAAACAGTACCTGTTTTACAAACTGCACTTACAACATCACAACAGCCAGTTTACAACTATATCTTTAAAAATGCATTCCGGAATTCATCAATCAAGTAACAAAAATAAAAAGGGGATAACAAGCAAGACTTGGCCATTTCACTTTTGTAAATGACTTGCTGTAGCCTTTCATTGTATCCCTTTGATATACAAACTTCTGACAATTCTTTTTAAACACTTCTGTTGTATTAACAGAGGATAAATACCTGAGACTTATATATATTTCATAAACAGATCAAGAGTTCCATACAATACAAATTTGTGAAAACTAACATAAGTCTTGTATTTAATCCAACTGCCTATGTATCAGAACAAACCTAGTGAATCTCCAACAAATCAATTAAGAGGGGCACAACAGGATCGCAAAAAAGAAGAAACCCTGATGAATGGCACTTTCACTTAAATCAAATGCTAAAATCTTATACATAAACAAAACATCTATACATTTATGCATGATGTAGGAAAAGGAAAGAAATTACCTTTGAAAATTGACACAAGCCTTTATTATGGGTGCTCAGCGTAGATAATTACTATGATAATCTGCAGAGTACCCACAACAAAGAGGCAGGTGAAAAGATTACACCAACAATGCCTGCTGCCTTTCTTCCCACTTAACTCAACACCTGCCATTTTTCTTATTAAAACAATATCATATTAAACCGTACAACAAGATACCATAAAATGAGATTACACAACATTTCCAAGCTAGTGATCATTTACAGCGTATGATCAGTGATAGTTATAATTTCCTGTATATCTAATAATCAAGCTGCAATGTGACAAAGGGTGTCTAAAGTATGCTGCCACATTATTGCACATGTAGATCTAGTTTTTAAAACAAGAATGCAGACAGACACTGACACATAGTCTCTGAGTCCAAGACAATATCGGCGCTTTAAATGCTGGGGTCTTAACATTTAATTGATATCATATGTCAATCATGTCGTTGATACTCAATAGTGTCTGGTGAGTGATTAGTCGGAATCCAATTGATGATGGGATACTATGTCTTGACCCTCGTGTGATTCAGTGTTTGAATCGCTTTAACCCTTATAGTGCTGGAACCGACTTCATGCTTATGCAAACACGTTAGATCCAGGCCAGCTGCCAAGTAAATTGGCGACTGACCTGTGATCTAACCTGTTTGCTACTCTGAGTATCTTTCCTCATCAAAATGAAGCAGATATTTAAACAAGAATCTAATTTTAAAGATTTACCCAGCATTCTAAGGGGTTAAGGAAAGAAAACAGTTGTTTCCTTAAAACGAAAACATTTTATTGTACATGTGCATGAGCAAACTTTAAGAACCCTCACCTCATCACGTATAATCATCTCTTTACTATATACATTTACTTTAAAAAGTCACATAAACTAACTAGAAGACTACACCAATAAGTTCAGCACTAAGACCATCAACTGCACCAATCCTGTTGCCAGGTTCACATTGTTCCATTGCTCTGGAATCTGGGCTATTTGGGCTTCTCATCTACATCGCATCTGAAATATTTCAATTTCAAATTTTCAATAAATATTTATATTGCTCATATAATCTTGGAGCCTGCTGGCATTGAGATAGAAGTTGGGATGTTTTGGTTTAATAAGGGAAAAGTGTCTCATTAGCCAAACTGGCTGCCTCTCCCACTAGGGGTGACAAAATAAACAAAACCTTTTTCTATTATCAGTTTTTTTGTATTTCCTTGTTTTTGATATAATATGGGAAGTTGATTGTGAAAATGTGATGCAAGTATAGATGCAGAGAGGAAAAATGCCTAGTTCATAAGTCAATCTGTCACAAAGTAGGAAGAGAAATGAAAGGGACTATCTCACCGATGATATTCTGTGAATGGAAATCGTTAAAAAGAAAGGTGATATAAAATGTTATTTTATTATAGTGTCACCCCTATTGAAAGGGCCAGCCAGATTTGGCTTATGAGACACTTCTCACTGATTATACCAAGTACCTCCCAACTATTATCACTATGCCAGGCGTCTAGCGGATATTAGTCCATTAAACTACCTTGCGGCTCACGAACCGGCCATTTCGGAACAAGTCCCATGAGAAACATTCTCCGGACCAATGCTTAATGAAAGTCGTCTGTTGCAAGACGCAAAATGTGGCGTTAGTTGGTAATGTGTGGTACTCTGGAAACTGGGTAGTGTTTAACTGTTGTGATATGTGAAAATATTGAAAAAGCATTGTGACAAAAGGAGAAATTGCTAGTGACAAGCAATTTCTACTTTTGCTACAATGCTTTTTCAAAATCGTCTGTTGCAAGACGCAAAATGTGTCCTAAGGTGGTAATGTGTAAACAACACTTACTGATTCTCTTCTCCTGCTCATCCAGTTCCTTTTTTATTGCCGCGGGCAGATCACATCCCACTTGCTGGACCAAGAACCTTTTGCTCTCCATGCTGTCTTCCTCCCAGTAATGTTTGGGGATGTCAAACAGCGAATCCCAGTTAACATCGAGCCCATCACAGTTCAGGGAGCCTGTAAAACAAATGGGAATGATAAGAACATTGCCATACTTTTGTTTTTAATGGGGTTTAACTCTTTACCAAATGCCAAACTTTTTACCGTCCCCAATTGAAAGAATTTCCTGACGAGTTTTCAAAATGTGATGAAATTTAAAAATAATCTTCTGATAGGGCAGAAAAAAGTGTGAGAAAAGGAGAAATTGCTCATTAAGAGCAATTTCTCCTTTTCCCATAATGTTTTCAAGTTGTCTGCAACAAACTGGTTAAATGTTGTTATTGTTTGGTAACGGGTTAAATGCAATGTAATCAACTTTTTAGTTATGTTAGGGGTTCCCTGAACTCCTCACTACAAGGGTAGGGTTTTAAATGTCTAACCAAAGGTCACTCCCACAAAGTCAGATGTAATTTTTGTTTGTATGGTCTTTAACGCTATTTCAAAAAAAAAAAAATCAGTTATGTAACGGCTTTCCTGGACTAGGATAGGGCTCTGAAGTGACTTGCGAAAGGTCACTCCCACAAAGCCAGGTGTTGGTGGGGCTCAGCCCTGGAACCCCCAAGTTCTATGTTTGCCCCCCTAACCACTAGCCCATGTAGGACCCAGTCAGAGGTACTGGTGTGGATCAAACCCAAGACCCCTTAGTTCTTAGACCTCATACAACCTTTAATACTGGGCTATGCATGATCCTTACAAAACAGCTGAATACAAAATGACAAGCATGCCAATGCAAGTTTATACATGTACCTTCTAATTTCAAAACAGCTCATTTTGACATCACAGAAATAACAAAACCACTGTAACAAAAAAAGAAATTACTCTAAATTTCTTTTGGCCACAATTCTTAATATGTCATATATTGATTCTTTTAATATCTTGATATTTATGTTTGCAGTCATATTCAGTATGGTCAAGGTACTTTTTACAGCTTCTCAATAAAAGTGGTTAAAATGATCATTTCTATACATTGATCATTTCTATAAAAGTCCCCTACAACCAGTGGTAACGGTGGCACTCAAACGTAAGTTCCCCAAGTTTCAATCTCACCACCTTGACCACTGGCCCACATGGGTCGCATTTCACCCACCTTTTTTGGGAAGATAGCCTATTGGTGACTTAGTTATGTTCGAATCTCCTTCATCACCGTTGACACGCTTGATGATCCAATCAATAACACGGATGTTATCTCCGAATCCGGGCCACAGGTACTCGCCGTTTTCATTGGTTCGGAACCAGTTAACATGGAAAATCTTTGGCATCTGAAATTATGAATTACTACTTTAGTTTGTCTGAACTGATACCACAGGGAATATTAACTCTCATTGGTTCGGAACCATAACATGGAAAATCTTTGGCATCTGAAAGAGTGAATTGTTATTTCAGTCTGCCTGAATTGATACCATAGGGAATATTAACTCTCATTTTTTTAGAACAAGTAAACATGGAAAATCTTTGGCATCTGAAAGAGTGAATCATCATTTCAGTTTATCTGAATTTATACCAGAGGGAATATTTGTCTAAAGTCTCAAACTGAAAGAGCTTGCAGACGACATTTCAAAATGTGGTGAAATTGGAAAATGATATTCTGATAGGGAAGAAAAGTTGTTAAGAGCAATTTCTCCTTTTCCACAATATCTTTTTAGAGTCAACTGCAACAAAGTTGTCAAATGTCATTATCTTTTGGTAATGGGTTAAGGAAAGGTGTGCAAGAATCAATTAGGGCACTGACCTTATGATTTCCCTTTTTAAGATTCAGCCAATGATCGAGGTATTGTCCAAAGTTATAACCCATGAATGGTCTCATGGCCATTGGGTCGTGCATGATCTGTTTGCCGGTGAACTCTGCGGCAGCGGTGGTCTCAGACTTCACACAGGCTCCGACAGTGACACCATGCTCCCAGCTAAAGCTTTCGAATACCAGAGGTACACCTTAAAAAGAGTATTAAAGCTTTAAATACAAGAGGTAAACCTTAAAAGGAATTAAAAACTGTAGAATATACCAGAGGTACACCTTCAAAAGAATTCAAAACTGTCAAATATACTAGGGATACATCTTAAAATGAATTCAAAAGCTTTCAAGTACCAGAAGTACACCTTCAAAAGGATTGAGTTGATGATGATGTTAAATGCTTTATCACTCCTTGCCCTCACTCACTTAAAGTTCCCGGACGTCAATTTTTTTTTTGAACTTGCGAAAGTAAAGGAATACACATTTATTTAATATTTCAGCAGAGAAAACAAATACAAGCTAACTTTGAGCGTATTTTTCATTTTATACAAATCCGGTGACAAGGCTACATGACCTAGAAAAAGCTCGCATATATGTCAAGATATAAACACCTGGCCCGTGATACTCAGAATACACTCTGAAAGCAAACATTAATGTTCTTGCACTGAAGCGTTTACATCGAACTAGCCGGAATAACATACGGTTTGCCTTGTAGAACTTACACAGAAAGAACAACAGGGTATACGGGTAAATAATTAGCATACAGTGGATGTAACATCCAGTTAGTGATACCGTGGGAGTTTTCCATCATAATATACATTTATAGAGCAATTTCTGTTACTTTATTTTTATGAATATTTGTTTGGAGCATAGCTGAATATCATACGCCAAATCCATATTTTACATATATGTTTCTATTGTATGACATCCGGGAACTTTAAACAATGGAATTTAAAAGTTGCTCCTTTAAACCTTAACCTTAGTATCAAACAATCATGTTCCTAGCCTGTGTACACATGAGGATTGGTTAAACTGCACATCTCTAACCTTTTCTTATGTTGGATTTATATCAAGCATTCCATTTAGAATCAAACAAATTAGCTTTATTTTATTTAATTATTTAATTAGTATACCTTGATAAACTTAGAGAAAATATCCTTGAAATAATGTTAATCAAAACATAATGAAGGATACAGGAGAATAAGTCATTGAAGTAACCTAAAGTTTCAGTATTTCATGCTTTATTCAACAATCATAACGGTAATTATCAGAACAGAATAGATAATTGAGTCCATCATTTTATTATACTCTAGCAGGTAGTTTGTGAGAAGGCATTGTAAGGTTCATATAATTGAAATGAGTTGCTACCAAAGCAGTATTGTTCACCAAGGAATCAAAATTACTAATACCTTTGTTTAATAGCTTTGGTAAAAGTTCTTTATAAGTTGTTTAAATATATCCAAAAATAGCTTCTATAGCTAAGTATTTTGATCTTTGCTTGTTTATCTATATGGGGTTTCAACAGTATATCATATTTTTATGGGTTTCCTGTATTTCACCAGTACAGTTCTAGGCAGGGTTCAGCAGTGTCTTGCTAAAGGGCACTCAAGAAAAAATTGCTGATAAAGATTGAAACCAGGACTCCTCTAGAGTATATATTTATCTATTACAACCATGTTGCCAAAAGGAGAAATTGCTCCTGATAATGAATCTTTGTTTATATGGGTTTTACATTAAGACAACATTATTTCAGCTATGTAGCGATACCCTACCCTTAATGGTATAGGAAGACCACATGCTCAACTGCACATAGGAGCTAGTCAACCTTGGTAGAACCATCGGCATTCCATAAGTCAGTAGGGAGACTACCTCTAAAGAAAATCTCAATCCCTCACCGTGTTTTCATGTTCTGTACTCTAACTACTAGGCTAGAGAGGTCTCTAGATAATGAATGTTAATGGGCGACATTGGTGCAGGGATAGAGCATCCGGCTCTTGTACTGTGAGTACTGGGTTCAAATCCCCGTTAGGCAAAGTGAAACTTTCCGTGACTAACCATCAAGCCGGTGTGATTACTGGTTTAGTATCCAGGAAGCAGTCATCAAGAGTGGCTTTGAACAAGCTTTAAGCATCCTCCACAATCGATGTAAAAGTCAAACTTGTATTAAGAGGCAAGCCTACGGGACAGAGCAAATTGGCTGTTTAAAACAGGTTGGATGCTTAACACAAAGTGATGTACACTATAAATCTAACAATGGGACTTTCTGTAGTGGTTGTTTAAGGCAGGTTGGCTGCTTAAAAGGGTGGTTGCTTAACACAAGTTAGACTGTATGGTGAATATGGTGAATAATTAACTATTGTTCTTCATGAAGTCGAAGGTTTGTAAGTTAGTAAGAAGCCCCTACCTTGTGGACGTCTACCACCAAAGATGATGGCACTGATGGGTACTCCCTCTTTGTCCTCCCATTTCTCGTGGATGATTGGGCATTGGCTGGCTGGGCAACAGAAACGGGAGTTGGGGTGGGCCGTCTTCATCTTGCCAGCTTTGCTGAGTGTCACATGCTCATTCTTCCATGTGATGATAGAGGTGTCCTGTAACATAGCATTCACATGTTCTGTTAGCCCTTAGAAAGCTGTGCAATTACCTAAAATTAGATTTTTGTGTTGTCTGCTTTCCAAAACACCCTTAAAATGAATTCAAATGCTCTTGAATACCAGAGGTATACCTTAGAAGTAATTGAAAAGTTTTCAAGTACCAGAGGTACACCTTAAACAGATTTGAATTGATATTAATGTTAAATGCTTTATCACTCCTTGCCGTAACTAAGTTATATGAGAGAATTTAAAAGTTGTAACATGTCCAGTTTGGAATCAAGTTATTATATTCCTCGCCTGTGAACACATGTAGATTGGTTTAACCCTTTACCAAACACCCATTTTTCCACTGTCCAAAATTGAAAGGGTTTGTGGCAACATTTCAAAATGTGATAAAATTGAAAAATGATCTTCTGATAGGGCAGAAAACATTGTGGGAAAAGGAAAAATTGCTTGTTGAGAGCAATTCCTCCTTTTCCCACAATATTTACCAGAGTCCCCTGCAGCAAAGGGGTCAAACGTCGGTATTGTTTAGTAATGGGTTAAGTGCTTAAAATTGCTTAGAAATATTGAAAAAGGATATAGTGGCTGGGTTTCTGCCATCATTTCCAAGTTGGGCATCGCAATATAAGAGAAACAATGTTTATACTATTTATCAAACCAATAAAGCAAACAGACCTACAGAGAAACCACAACACTTACAGGAGTTACAGTGTCTTCCAGACCTTCCCAATAGTATCTGCCATCGGAGGTCTCTGCGATGTTTGTGAAGATCGTGTTCTTCGCGCAGGAAAGCATGGCATTGGGATTTGTCTTCATGTTGGTTCCCGGGCACACACCAAAGAATCCTGCCTCGGGGTTAATACCTCTCAGCTGTCCGTTTGCATCAAACTTCATCCATGCAATGTCATCCCCTGATGATTAAATATAAGTCATGAACATTGGTATGTTTTTCTTTCATAGCTCCATGAACACGAACCATTGTATAAGAACTATTACTGGAATTGTTTGAATATGATGTCAAATGGTTGGACCATTCTTCAGTTAAGAGTTTTTCAATTTTCATAAACAAAACATTGTTCATAATTTTCCATTAAGTGATGGTACTTGATTGTACTAGATTATACACTTTTTCATGAAGTGTGATAATGTTTTGTTTTTCATACAACCATGACAACAAAAAGGTTACCTCATTCCATAAGAAAAGCTTGGCTTTTTGATAGCTTCAGCAGTGCTTGAAAACACTGCTGATAAAGTATAAATTGATCCTAACAAGTAATTAATACTTTTATCACAATTGTTGTCTTTAGCTCAATCAATTAGGACAAGTCATTGATTCCTAAAGAGAGTGAAGAGTCAAAAAATGCAATACAGCCCAAATAAAACTTTTTATCTACATTTTTACAAAATTCTTACCCTATCTTTACAAATCATAACAGCTGTACATGATAAAAGTTTGCAGTAGAAAACATTTAAGTCAAGAATGGAATCTAACTAAAATAGAAGTTACTCTCATCAAACAATTTTTCCTTTTGTCACATTTTTTGTCTCTTTATTGTTTTTTTACTCCCAATAATTTCTAAAGTGACAGGTCACAAATCACTAGGCAAAATTATTTTTCGAATGAATCAAACCCTACTTTTTTGGTCATTCATTTTCCAATCAGATGAACAGTTAACTAGATAACTGTCAGACAAATACACTCACCCACGCATCTCACTTCGTAGCCGGGAATGGATGGCGTCAACATGGCCATATTGGTCTTCCCACAGGCACTCGGGAATGCTGCGGCAATGAAGGTCTCTCGGCCAGTCTTCTTCTCTGTGATACCCATGATCTGTTGGGTACAAAAGCATTATCTAAACTCGTAACCAAGACAGGAGAAACTGAATGAAAATGGGTACCAGTGGTGCAGAGTTAGAGTGTTGGCCACATGTCCAGAAGGTCAAGGGATCAAATCCCCGTTAGGTGAGGTGCAAATTACAAGGACTCTTGATGGATGCTTCTTTGACATAAAACCAGTACTTGTGCCATTTTTTGGGTTAGTCCCAAAAAATGGCGCAAGTACGGGTTTAATATCAAAGAGGCAGTCATCAAGAGTGACTTTGAACAAGCTCTCAACATCTTTCACAAGGATTTAAAACAATAGGTAAATACACGTTCCTTAACCTATCTGTACAAATCCATGAAGATAACAACTGGAAATGTTAAATTTTGAATAAATAGAAAGTTTATCCAGTTCTTGTGCCGAGTGTTGATTAATGAAGGGTCGCAAAGGTGCCACTGCTCCTCATGGGAGCAGAACCAGCAACCTACTTGTCCTAACAGCGCCTTTTTTCCTTGAACTGGCAAGTTTTATAACCAAAATTGCTGGATGGAGAAGTCAAAAAGTTGGTATGGTTTTGATTTTTTGGGAAAACTGCCTGATTTTAAAGAATTTTCTTATTTGGAAGGTGCCTTTTATAGGCCAAATTTTATGACATGAAAACAACCTGCCCAATGCCAATTCTCTACCCATTATTTACATCAAAACAGAAAGGGAATAAAGAAAACATAGGTGTGGGATGGCTTCACATCGTTTGACATCAATCATTGCTAATAAAGACTGCAAAGTTGCCCAAACATTTTTTGTACACCTCTGCTACATTTGTGAGCAGTCTTGCATCAAAATTACCGGGAAAAACATTACATTTATTCAACTTCAATGTCCAAGACTCATCACTTTAACCCTTCTAAAGCTGAGTAGTTTTCTAAGAATAGATTTTTGTGTTGTCTGCTTTCCAAAGTCTTAAATATCTGCTTAATTTTGATAAGGAAAGATGCTCATCGTATGCAAACAGGTTGGATCACAGGCCAACCGCCAGCTAGCCTGTTATCTAACCTATTTGCATAAGCGTGAAGTCGGCTCCAATACCATAAGGGTTAAGACTTACCAACATATGCTCTGCCATCCATCCCTCATCCCTGGCAATGTTGCTGGCAATACGGAGTGCGAAACACTTCTTGCCAAGGAGGGAGTTTCCACCATATCCACTACCAAATGAACAAATCTCACGAACCTTCGGGAAGTGGCCAATGAAAAGATTCTCTGGGTTGCATGGCCAATTATTGACCATCTTCTCTAGAATGGTTAAAAGACACAGAATTTGTTTCGAGATATTGACAACTGAGTACAAACTTGTTCTTAAATATGTTGAATCATGCCTTAGATTCACCTTTCATATTGGTTTTCGATCTAATTATTTATCAATTACGGTTTTTACATCATATCAACATTATTTAAGTTATGTTGCAATGCCTGACTCTTAATGATGAAGGAAAACCTCAAACTTAACAGCAAATAAGGGCTGGTCAAGCCAGGTAGAACCATCGGCATTCCAAAAGTCAGTCAGAAGACAACCTCCCATGAAAGTTAAAATGCCATCACTGGGATTTGAACCAATGCAGGGAGGGGCCATGTGTATTCAAGTTCAGTACTTTCAACTAATGCAGCGAGGGGCCATGTGTATTCAAGTTCAGTACTTTAACTAATGCAGCGAGGGGCCATGTGTATTCAAGTTCAGTACTTTAACTAATGCAGTGAGTGGCCATGTGTATTCAAGTTCAGTACATTAACTAATGCAGCGAGGTGCCATGTGTATTCAAGTTCAGTACTTTAACTAATGCAGTGAGGGGCCATGTGTATTCATGTTCAGTACTTTAACTAATGCAGCGAGGGGCCATGTGTATTCAAGTTCAGTACTTTTACTAATGCAGCGAGGGGCCATGTGTATTCAAGTTCAGTACTTTAACTAATGCAGTGAGTGGCCATGTGTAGTCAAGTTCAGTACTTTAACTAATGCAGCGAGGGGCCATGTGTATTCAAGTTCAGTACTTTAACTAATGCAGCGAGGGGCCATGTGTATTCATGTTCAGTACTTTAACTAATGCAGCGAGGGGCCATGTGTATTCAAGTTCAGTACTTTAACTAATGCAGCGAGGGGCCATGTGTATTCAAGTTCAGTACTTTAACTAATGCAGTGAGTGGCCATGTGTATTCAAGTTCAGTACTTTAACTAATGCAGCGAGGGGCCATGTGTATTCAAGTTCAGTACTTTAACTAATGCAGCGAGGGGCCATGTGTATTCATGTTCAGTACTTTAACTAATGCAGCGAGGGGCCATGTGTATTCAAGTTCAGTACTTTACTAATGCAGCGAGGGGCCATGTGTATTCAAGTTCAGTACTTTAACTAATGCAGTGAGGGCCATGTGTATCAAGTTCAGTACTTTAACTAATGCAGCGAGGGGCCATGTGTATTCAAGTTCAGTACTTTAACTAATGCAGCGAGGGGCCATGTGTATTCAAGTTCAGTACTTTAACCAATGCAGCGAGGGGCCATGTGTATTCAAGTTCAGTACTTTAACTACTAGGCCAATTTATCCTTTCTGTAATTTCTTGTAAAGACTTCATTTTGTGTGACTACGGTTTCTTCTAAAATATGAAGATCTATTTAGTTGTTTTTTCAAACAGATTTTATGCCAATTTCAAGTTTTGTCTATGTTGTAATTAAGTTCTACATTAGTGTCAATTTCTTTCAGTTCAATAGCAATGCCTGGCTCATGATGGATGGGGGAAAACACCATACTTAATTGCCAATTAGAACTGATCAAAATGAGTAGAACCGTAATCATTCTTCTAACAAGCCAGGAGATCATTTCAAATGATGAATCTCACCATAATATCCCTACATCCCATTTTTCAAAGAAATTTTGTTTATATTGTGAAAACAAATCATTTGTTTGCTACTTACTCATTACTGGTCGAGGCTGGCCCACGGAGTGTACACAGCGGACAAAGTCTCCGTCACCGAGGGTTTCCCAAATGGAGGGTGCAACTCTCGCCATGATACGCATGCACAGAACGACGTAGTTTGAGTCTGTAATCTCGACTCCGATCTTCGACAGTGGAGAGCCAATGGGTCCCATACTGAAGGGAATGACGTACATCATACGGCCTGTAATGAAGATTTATAGGCTAGAGGCCTGTCTTACAAAATTTCCTACAACATTACCTTTCACATAAATGGCAATCCTTCTTATAAACGCAAGTACTTGGAGGAAAATTGTACCTCTGAAAAGCATTAACCTTTTACCAAATGCCTAATTTTCGACTGTCCCAAATTGAAAGAGTTTGCATACAACATTATGAAATGTGATCAAATAGAAAAATATTCTTCTAATAGGGTAGAAAGCATTGGGGAATAGGAGAAATTGCTCATTACGAGCAATTTTTCCTTTTCCCTTACTGTTTTCCAGAGTTGTCTGCAACAAACTGGTCAAATGTCATCAGTGATTGTAAATGGGTTAACTGAGATGTGTACCCAGCATGAGCCCAACCTGTGAATTCCTAAGGGTAATTTTAAAAACCTATCTATTTTTCATTCACAGAAACACATTTACCTTAGGGATGATCCAAGGGTTATGGCAGTTTTGTTAATGTAGACAATTTTATTAATGTAGATAAGAAGTTATGAATCATCGCGAGCCAAGCGTCAGATTGAAGGAATGAATTGAAGTGTTGATTTTTTTCGTTATTTCTGTTTATTGCGCATTATTTATGCCTTTTATAGCACCTACAGCTATCCGTTTAACAAAAACATTAACATGGAAAAATTATACGTCGGAACGAATGTTGTCACAGTGGTTTCTTTCAAAAATCATACATAAAATATCATTTTTCATACTTTAGTGGGAAATCTACTTTAAAAACTTGATACAGAGGAGCAATGTTTTCTTTGACCCTAACAATATCATACATAGAAATCACTTTCGATACTTATCTAAACCTTAACCATTGTCTGCAGCACTTTCATATTAAGCCAATCACGAAATCCCATGTCTAGGAAGAAACAGATTTCATTCTGTTGTGACCAAGCATAAAACCCATGCAATCTGGAGTTCCAGTACTGGGCACCTGGTCAAGATCAAATAATGTCAGTGTTTTTTGCCAGTTTTTGGGGAAGGGGGTCTGGTCCCATGAGGGGGGTTGAGTTTAAAAGGGTAACTTCTATGCTTAGCAACAATACAAAATCAAGTTTTAAATTCTATAATTCACCATGTATAGAGACAAAAAGATTGAATAAAACTTTCAAGAGGGGAATTCTTAAACATTTTGGGGGAAAATTTATACTATAGAGATAATGGGGCTGTATAACGTCAAATATTTCTTAAAAAAAAAAATGTTATCCCTTCACAAACCTTTCATGCATCCCTCATAAGCCTTGAGGTGTTCCTTAGCATCGGCGGGGGATTTCCACTGACCAAGGATTCCCTTGACCCCTTCCATGACATGTGGAACAGTCTGGTACTTCTCCTCTGTACACATCCATGTCTTGGATTCCACACGGGCAACATCGATGGGATCTGTGCGACAGATGTATCTGCAATGCAAAACAATGAAATGTTAACAGCAGGTGTGGTGGTAACTGATTTTGAATTACTTGCAGACGACATTTCAAAAAGTGATGAAATTGGAAAATAGTCTTCTGATATGGCAGGAAACATTGTGGGAAAAGGAAAAATTGCTCTTCTCCCTTAATATTTTCCAGAGTCGTCTGCAACAAATTAATTTTTGCATTTGTCCGTATAATGTTATACATATATATAGTGAAGTTAAGGAAAAATTGGGTTCACCATCAAGGCTTTTGGGCAAGATTTATAATACTGACAATCAATTTTGCCACCCCTGAAAAGTAAATGTTCTCCAGTAGTTCCAATTATTTGTTTTAAGTCTAAATATTGCATCTACGAAAGATAATTCTTGGTATACCAGCTTATTCAATTCTGCAGATCCTTCAAGGAAATACATACTTCAAAAGTTAATCTAGCAATATGGGTTCGAGAGCAAACAAATGACTATACAAAAATTGAGGTCTTCCTTCAAAGCCCTGAAAGGAGCGAATTTGGTTTTCAGGGTTGTCATTATTATTTGAGGTAAAAAGCCACCTTTCAATTTGACGAGGCCAATGGTTCAAACACCAAACAAAAATTAGGAGCTACATATCATTCTTCTTGTTAATGAGACGGCCAAAAAGCCATTTGAAGCGTCAAATTGGCGGGCAGCCGGTCCTTAATGACAACCCTGGGTTTCACATTTGTTATCATAAAACACAAAAGGTTCTCATAATATTTGAAATAAAGAATTTGAAAAGGTCATTTCTTTAAGAAACAGATATTGTTTTAAACATCTTTTTACCTGTTTGTTACTTATAGAACACTATCTTTGAGATAATCCGTTTAACCCTAGCACCAAACGATAGATTTTCATCTGTCCCAAATTGAAAGAGTTTGCAGACGACATTTCAAAATGTGATAATAATTGAAAAAAAAAATTCAGATAGGGCAGAAATCATTGTGGGAAAAGGAGAAATTGCTTGTAAAGAGCAATTTCTCCTTTTCCCACAATATTTTCCAGAGCTGTCTGCAACAAACTGGTCAAATGTCGTTATTGTTTGGCAATGGGTTAACCCTTTCCCAAACAATAATGACATTTGACCACTTTGTTGCAGACGACTATAGAAAACATTGAGGGAAAAGGAGAAATTGCTCTTAAGCAATTTCTCCTTTTCCCACAATGTTTTCTGCCCTATTAGAAGACTATTTTCCAATTTCATCACATTTTGAATGTCGTCTGCAAACTCGTAATTTGGGACAGTCGACAATTTGTTATTTGGGAAAGGGTTTAGCACACAGGACATGAATGGGATACTTACGAGTTCTCATATTTTCTCAGCCTGTGTAGTGTACCCCTTTCCTCCAGCTTATGAATAATCTCATCAGCCTCGCTTTGGGAACCGTCACAAATAAAGATACCACGTGGCTGACAAACAGTGACCTGGGGATAAAAAGCACAATCATAAGAATATTTTTCTCTTTTATATGGGTTTTACATCACATCAACATTATTTCAGTTATGTAGCGATGCCCAACCCCATACTCAACTGCCCATAAGGGATGGTCAAGGTGGGTAGAACCATCGGCATTCCGTCAGTCAGTTCGGGAGACTGCCTCTCATGAAAATCCATATCCCTCTCAGGATTTGAACAAACATGGAGAGGGGCCATGTGATTTCAAGTTCTGTACTCAAACCACTAGGCCACAGAGGCCCCTATAAGAATGTTTATGTGCAATGGTTAAGGTTTGACATTGGGTTAGCAGCAATCACTACAATCTTAACCCTTACAGTGCTGGGTCATTTTCTCAAAATAGATTTTTGTGTTGTCTACTTTCCAAAACATTAAATATCTGCATAATTTTGAGGAAATATACGCAGAGTAGCAAACAGGTTAGATCAAAGGTCAGCTGCCAATTTACTTGGCAGCTGGCCTAGATCTAACCTGTTTGCGTAAGCATAGAGTTGGTTCCAGCACTATAAGGGATTATAAAGTACCAAGTAGATTTGATAAAAAACTGTTTCGTTATCTTCTTCACTGCTGCTAATTTCATAGCAGACAAAGGACATAACAACTTGTATGCCTATGGTGTTTGACGCAGTATCAAGATATTTTTGGTTATGAAACGGCCTTCCCGGATCCACAACTACTAGTCTAGGGCTCTCAAATGACCTCTGTAAAAGTCACTTCCATGAAACCAGAAGTTTATGTGAGGCGCAAACCCGGAATCCGAGTTCTAAGTCGGCCAACTTAACCACTGAAAGAAGAATTGATCACTGCTGTTTTAACACAGCATTTCAAAAATAGGGGGTGTATCAGTATATTTAAGGTTTATTTCTGATAGTCACATGGTAATAATTAGATTCTTTATCAATTAAGACATAAAACCATGCTTAAGGGTACCTGTTATGACAGTCTTTCGAAAATACCACAACTAAAGGAGAAAAAGATTGTAACAAACATTTTTTCTTTATTCACAATGCTTTCAAACTAATACCATAAAAATAAGTTCCAATGGTTCAATGCAATACTAAAGATATATTTTGTGCTCTGGCTGTTTGTGCTCTATTGAACAAGCCAGTTTGACTTCTCACACTTTGAAACAATAATCACTAATTTTTCTTAAACTTACTCTCTTAATTAATCTGCTTAATGCACTTACCCATTTCACTATAAACCTTTGGACCTTTTTGGGCAAATAGTGGAAGTTTCCTTTTGCAATAGGGACATGTCCTAATTTTTGGGTCACAATTTCGTGGACCTCGAAAAATTCAGTTTCTGGGATGTCGTCTTCCATCTTTGTCTCGTATCTGAAAGAATATAAAGCTTTTAACTCAGATCAAACCTTTATTCAAAATCAGTTTGACAGGTAGCATTATTAGCAAAGCAGCTCACACTAGATTGTGATTGTCTACAAAAGTTAGACACATTTTTCAAACAATTGTACTTTCTTTTCAATACAGTTATCACACCTTTATAAACACACATACTGGTATACATCACATATTGATGGTTCAGCGCAAAACTATATTAAGTGCTTCACGTTTGTGAAGCACTTACTATAGTCTTGCATTGAACCCTTGAATTATGTCTAATGTAAGGCTTATAATACTAAGTCCCACCCTTTGTTTATCAATTGAAAGTTAGACTCGCATAAAAGACCTGATAAACTAAGGTCTTTGCTTGCTTTAAACTCTTTAAAATGCCAACATTATAACAGGACATTTGAGCTATTTCTTCTTCAATTAAAATTGATTCTAAAGCTTTCTGCAGCAGAAGGGGTAAAAGTTAAACGCATTCTAATTCTACTGAATAAAAAACCCATTAAGCCAATCCATAACCAAACAATGATGACATTTGACCATTTTATTGCAGACGACTCAAGAAAAAATTGAAGGAAGAGGAGAAATTGCTCATAATGAGAAATTTCTCCTTGTCCCATAACATTGTCTGCCGTATCAGAAGATTATTTTTCAATTTCATCACATTTTGAAATGTCAGCTGCAAACTCTTTGAATTTGGAACAGATGAAAATTTGGCGTTTGGTAAAGAGTTAATGACTAGGTAATAGCAACATAATAATAATTATATTGTCAGATTGAATCTCTCATATAGCCATAAATTGTACTAAAAATTTGTCTTATTGTTTCTATGGGGTTTAACACAAGATTAACACTTGTTCAGGCTTTCCTTGAAACACCAGTACAAGGCCATAGCTCTAAGGTGTCTTCTAAAAGGACACTCCCACTTAACCAAAGGTATCAGCAGGGCTCAAATGGGAAAGTAACCCCAGATGATTACAACATTAAGAGTATTGAATTTAACATTTTTCTTTGAAGATTTCAGTAGATTATGATCACCACATATGTTAAAAAAGATGTAAAACAATTTCTAGTATCCCAAAAGTGCATGCCCTGCTCTTAATGAAACCTCTGCCAATCAAAGTATACAGTCTAACTTGTGTTAAGCAACCACCCTTTTAAGCAGCCAACCTGCATTAACAACAACAGAAAGTCCCATTGTTAGATTTATAGTGTAAACCAATTTGTTTTAAGCAGCCAACCTGTCTTAAACAGCCAATTTACCCTGTCCCTTAGGCTGGCCTCTTAACACAACTTTGACTGTACTCTCAATTTAAACTGAGAAATACACACCATTTAATTATAATCGTATTGGAGCAAAAACGAGGTAATTTATACTCTTGACACAAATAGATCTACCATCAACAATTAAACCATTTTGCAGCAATATTCAATAATTTTGTGACACTTGCTCATTGCATTTGGAAAAAACAAATTATAAAAAGGAAACCTTGCTCATAAAAGTTCTCCTTTATCAATCCAATACATACTTCCTGATAATTCTTATTGAGACCTATTTCATCAGTTATCTTTTACAAGTATTGTCTCCATATTCATCCGCATACATGGAGCAATTAAAAAACAAATTAAAATATATTGAATTCCTTGATTCAAACCTTGAAGTCAATTGAGAAATAAACCTTATCAATGACCATCATTGGTCCTTAAAGATAATTTTCCAACAGGATTGATTGGTTCTGGGGGAACAGATGACAAACAAAAGCATGAACGACAAATATTTAGTTTATAAGTACAGAAACGATTGTGAATATTTGTGCATTTTATCCTCCTATCACTGTCTTTTCAAAATACATCTGCAACATATGAGTTATATTTGGGTAAAGGGTTAAATACAAGTCACCTTGGTGGCTGGTAGAAACCTTGACCTTTCAATTGACAACAAACCATAAAAAATACAATAAATATTCCAACATAACAAACGCTTTGTACCAGGAAGTATGCAATCCAATAAAAATATCAGCAATTGTTGATAAACTCTGTTTGTTTCAGAACGTCTTCGTATTGTAATAAGTCAGAAAATGTATCCATTGAATAAAGAAAAACATACAGTCTATTACAGATTCCTTTAGCGTACGTTGAACTGCAATGTAAGATTTGCATTATCTGGACCAGAAATTCATGAGGTCATTCCCCAAAAGCCGGTCGTGAATTTTAATCCAACTAATACATAACAACATGCATGCAATGCTAAAAACAAATAAACATATTATTTGTCATACAATAATATACAAAATCGGTCCTACCTGCGATGCTATGACCTCTAAAATGAGAAACAGAATGAGCTGAGGGCGTCTTGTGTCAGTTATATAGACCTTGAAATCCGCGACCTTCACATTGATTGTTTACTCCAATACACAAACCCGGCGTCTGGGGCTATTTATAGACTTGGGGAACCCTCTCGACGTAACGGGAACACATAAATAGAAGGAGATTTCGTGCAATCTGTCACGTGAAAATGGACCGCTTTGTTTTAACCCTTTTGCCTTTTCAAATTAAAAGCATCAGCAGATGACATATTTGTTGAATGAAAAATATCGAGATTTTTGTAATATTCAGGTGTTTAATACCTTCATTGCAATAGGAAAAATTACCTGTTGCGAGAATTGTTTTCATCATAAAAAAATGTTTATTATTTATAATGTCATCG
Organism: Cerastoderma edule; assembly: GCA_947846245.1. Lineage (NCBI taxonomy): Eukaryota > Metazoa > Mollusca > Bivalvia > Cardiida > Cardiidae > Cerastoderma > Cerastoderma edule. Next base: position 26,303,853 of record OX401410.1, read on the forward strand.
TTATATTTGCTGTCAAGAGTCGTCAGCTTCGTTTTCAGTGAAATCAAACTCCTATTAAATGGTCAGTGAAACGCTTCATTACTTTAATGTAGGCTAGTTGTATCGTAATTTAACCCTTTACCAAACGCCAATTTTTCGACTGTCCAAATTGAAAGATTCTGCAGACGACATTTCAAAGGTGATGAAATTGAAAAATAATCTTCTGATAGGGCAGAAAACATTGTTCCCACCATGTTTCCACAGTCGTCTGCAACAAAGTGGTCAAATGTCCTTATTGTTTGGTAAAGGGTTAAGTAAACGGTGTCAGGAATTAGTATTTTAATACGATAGAATGATGATATATGAACCCTGACCATTTCTCCATTAACGTACAGTGTTCCATCAGTGACAAAGATATAATCATTAATGTCTCTGATTCCATATTTTAAATCAAATAAACTTATTACATCGAAGAAAATCCGAAAAACAGCTTTGAGCATCCAATATCAGGCATTGAAATCATTGCAATACAATGATTCCTTGTTTTTGATGAACATTTTTGACGCGTCATCTTTATAAAGCACAGATGTACCTGGCGGTCTTCTGTCCATGGATTCGTTGTACTTTCTATTGCAGAACAAGAACAACAAACACTATTTCCAAACCTTTGACTGCTTTCCCTTATGAACACTATTTGTCAGTGGCTAGAGAAGAATGAACAATCTCAACTTCACATGTTGAAAAGTAGGCTATTGTTATTCAAGCAATAGTAAGAACCGGCCCGTACCTTGGATCTACATTGTTGTATGTACAACAAGTCGGCACCGTGACAAACCGAAAGCTTTAGGTCCTGCTGACTTACTCGGAAGAGAGTATCAACGTTAGCAGATCATGGACCAAAGCACATGACAAGAACCGACTGAACTACTGCATGGAGTCTCAGCTGAATAATCGAAGAGACCATCTCAAAGATTGTAATATGTGAGTATCAAACATTAACGGGTTATTATATCAACTCTCGTCATAAAACGAACCATAGTTTTTAATTTCTTTATCTTAAAATTGCTGAACACATGTGTCTTGATTTGAAAGAAGTGGAGCAAGCTTCTTTGGTTTTCATTGCTTACTGCTTTGATGGCAAACTGTTGCACATTTCGACGATATTCGCATGAGAAAATAAGGTATATTTGTAAATGCACAGTCAAACGCTTGTAAGACCCATGTGATGTTTGCACCTGAAAATAACTTGCCGTATATCTATGGGCAATTTTCAAGTCAGATCGTTGCTTAAGCAATAAATCGTTTAAACAAAATCAGCAGCATAAATGAGCCACATGGAAGCCACATGGCCATTCAAAGGGGGCGGAAACTGTGTCAATAACCAAGTATTGTTCCTTGATAAAATGTGATAAATGTAGACATTTCATATGCAATATTCTAAATGTTCAAAGACAGTCTGTGTGATAGTCCTTTTAAACAGAGAGGGAAGCGAGTGTTGAAAAGCATTGAAGTACGTGTATCATTGAAACAAATCCAGTTTGGTGTACCAGAAAGGTTGATATAGAGTTGCGTCTTTTACAACGAGAATAATAAGCCGCTAACTTGAATTAAAGCTCAGTTTTTGGTGTTAATGATCACTTGGTGACGACGTTAGAATTGTTCCAATATAAACCCCCAGCCGTGCCTTTAACTCGTTATTCACTTGCAGTATTTAAAACAAACTTACTCAAAATTGTTGACGGCCATCTTGAATCTGACAGGAAGTATAGATATGTTCGCCCAAACCTAACTCGGATGACCCAAGCTGTAACTGTGATCATTCGGACTAGCCCAAACCAAGCGCTTTCAAACACAGACACTGATAACAAAGACACTTTATGGAGAAGTGAAGTATGAGAGATGATATGACTAGTTTTTCTTCATGTGTCTTTTAATGATAACCTTTTCACAATTATTGAAATAAAATAGCGGATGGGATACTCAACCAGTGTGCTCCACAGAGTAAATAGGAACGGAATTTCCACAGCGACGGAGAACAGGAAAGGCAAAAAAAACCGTAACATTACTTCTAAGTACAGGAATTGTTGAAAATGATCTGGTCGTTCTTTATCTAACCCATTACCAAAACAATATCGACTTTTGTCCCGTTTGTTAAAGACAACTCTTAAAAACAGTGTGGGAAAAGGAGTAATTGCTCTATCAGATGATATATTTCAATTGCAGCACATTTTACAATGTCGTCTGCAAACTCTTGCAATATGGGACAGTAAAAATGTTGGTGTTCGGTAAAGGGTTGATAACAGTAGCTTGGTCCAGTCCAATTATATAATGTAAGGTCTGTTGTCCTGTCCTGCGAAAGGGCACGCCAAAAGAGACTCGTCTTTGTCATCAGGCCAGGGAACCAGTAGTCCGAATGATCCAGACGTAGATTGGATCACCCGAGTTATGGAACTAGGTATCTACCATCTCAACCAGATAGAATTGAGGTTAGAATACCTTTATTCTTTCAAGAAAAAGTTGCGAACACTATTGTGAAACGCTTTACAATAAATCATGTGGGCTAACAATTTACGTGGTAACGTGGCATAAATCTTTCTTCAATTTAGGTAGAATAACCATAATCCGCAATTTCTATTTTTTTCTTCGTTGGATTACTTCGGTCAATCTCGGTATACAGCGGTCTGGGCAGGAACTATTAGTTCCGGTCAGTTCGATGTATACCGAGAACGACCGAAATACTCCGACGAAAGAATAAATTTCAAATGGATATTCTACCTTTATAACCAGCACACAAACAACGAATTTACACGTTGTATATATATACAGACTAAAATGCGTCCTGAAGACCTAATTACACATGACGCGTAGCGGTTTATAAGGTCATGACCGGGCGAAGTCAACCAAGGTCAATAAACGATAAATTCCCGTGTCAGGAAATAGGACCTTCCAAAATCAAAGGTGTCTTGAGGTTGGGAGTTCAATATGCCGACATTAACCATTTCCCAAACGCCAAATTTCCGACTGTCCCAAATTGAAATAGATTGCAGACGACATTTCAAAATGTGATGAAATTAAAAAACAAATATTCTAATAGGGCAGAAAACATTGTGGGAAAAGGAGAAATTGCTCGTCAAGAGCAATTTCTCCTTTTCCCACAATGTTTTCCCGAGTCGTCTGCAACAAACTGGTCAAATGTCGTTATTGTTTGTTAATGGGTTAAAGGAGCATACTCGTAGGTTTAATCGCGATGATTTTTGGGAAATGTGTCTGAATAAATGGCCATTATATTATGTGATAGGCAGTCGGTTGAAATTGGTAGCGGGGTTCTCAACCGAAGCCCTATCCATGGCGTATGAGCTAGAAACCTCTATGTATACATACATATTCCAGTATTTGTTTATACACCAAGTGTAAAAAAAACAGCCCGCATACTGTCTTAGAAGAAGCTCGAGGTACGTAAAAGTGAGCGACCTATGCCTATGTTCAATAGGTATATATAATATATACATGTACACGAAATACAAATCTCGGTGAAGGTGAAAGCTTTAGTCGACCCGTTTCATGCTTTTTGTTGATATCGATGACAGTTTGAGTGTGTAAACACACAAACTCTTATCGAAAAGGTCAATGCAATGAGATGAGTGCTAGAATATTTCCAATGAAGTCCACAATAGCTGGTTACTGAACTTGGGATACGCTCACATTTAACCCTTTACCAAACGCTAAATTTTCGCCTGTCCCAAAGGAAAAGAGTTTGTAGACGACATACATTGAAAAATGTGATGAAATTGAAAAATATTCTTCTGATTGGAGAGCAATTTCTTGTTTTCCCACAATGTTTTCCAGAGTCGTCTGCAACAAAGTGGTCAAATGTGGTTATTGTTTGGTAATGGGTTAAAGGTGAGGATAGACTTCTGGAACCAGAAGCCTAGTAGGCCTGATTGCACCGGTTTGATCCATTGCCAATGCCCAGTTTCATATTTATGTTTTGAATGGCTTATTTATTCGCATTGCTACACGTCCGCCATGTTGACAGACACAACTCATATTTAAAATATTTCATGTCATCTTGGTGATGAATTCAAACTAAGCTTTGATGGAGTCAATTACTTGGTTGAGCACTAGGATACGTGGGTTGAATCCCCAAGTTGTACTCAAGTAGTTGGGTGTGAAGCGTTCAAGGATAGACTAAGATGAATTATATTCGAATGTGCGGGTGAAGGGTAAGCACCAATCTAAAAATAGAATATGATCGAACAAATAAACAAATGATACTGTCCTGAATTTGGGTCGAAAACTAGTATGGGCTGGTTTTCAAATGCACAGACACTCAGCTGATTTTTTACAGCTCAAATTGTTAAACACATCTTAATATATCGATTTCGAAGAAGATTGCATCTTGTGATATTATGACAAAAGAAAATAAGTTGCCTATCTCTAGCAAATTCTCTCATTTGTGTTGAACCTTTTTTAACAGGCTCCATGAAAAGCGCCACAATTAATGACTTGCACCTCAAGTAGCTAGGCTACCTTTTATAGTCTAACGATAGAATCCAGCAGTGTTGGACAGTTAATTGTTCCATGTGCAAATGTCCTTGAATATCAAGCTTCCCAATCCCCTTTGTACGTACCTGGCTGCTGATAAAATACATGAAAAGCGTTTCACCATGTTATTTGTCTTTGTATTTCTCACCCTTTGTCGTCCTTTCTTATTATTTTTTGTTTAAATTTGATAGACCATGCGCTGTCATTTGAAATGACAGGACATATTAATCTTGCTTTATCAAAGTAACGAAAGGGTAAGAACATTCGAATAAAGCAGTTACAAAGGAGGTGACCGTTTCAAAGTTTTGGCCAGACACTCTTGCCACCGTTTATGATTTACGATTTACCAAAGTAGTTTAACCCTTTCCCAAACAACACATTTTCGACTGTCCTAAATTTAAAGAGTTTGCAGACGACATTTCAAAATGCGATGAAATTGAAAATCATTGTTCAGAAAGAGCAGGAAACCTTGTGGGAAAAGGAAAAAATTGCTCGGGTAGAGCAATTTCTCCCTTTCCAACAATGTTTTCTAAAGTCGTCTGCAACAAAGTAGTCAAATGTCGTTATTGTTTGGGAAAGGGTTAATTTGTTTTACATGTACGTATATATGCTAAATTGGCATGAACTATGTTTAAACTCCGTTTGGTCTGCCATGGTTTAACCAATTACCAAACAAAAACAACAAATAACTACTTTGTTGCAGACCAGTTTGTTTCAGACGACTCTGGAAAGGAGAAATTTCATTTGGACTACACAGGATCATTGAAAATGGGATATAACAATATTTGCGATATAATTTTTTCCATTAGATTAATGTCCCCTGCTACAAAAGAAATACTACAAAAGGTACTCCTTTTACCAGTTTGAACTGTCATATCTCAGATTGTAGTTTATACGACATACAAGTTGTCTTTTTTCGCTTCCATTAAACATAAACCGAACTAATCCGAATGTACAATAATGATGCTGTATGTGTTACCAGCTGAGTCCTTTTCTACACAACAAACAGAATACATTTTTTCAAGTTTATAATATGATTTTGTTTATGACTGAAGATGTATAGCAAGAATGTATTATATATATAGTGTCTACATGTTTAGCAAACAGGTTAGATCACAGACCAGCCGCCAAGTCAATTGGCGGCTTGCCTGGTTCTTACCTGTTTGCATAAGCATTAAGTCGGTTCCAGCACAATATAAGGGTTAACATACAGTGTTATACATGTGCATTGTTTTGCAAAAGCTAAAAACCGTTAAAACTTCATGCAAATTAGCAGATGTATAATTTACAAAAGGACTTGTGCTTAAAATAACTTTCGTGTGTTTACATATTTCACCTGCGCAGTCCAGCAAATGCACAACCTACATGCATGCATATTTAATGAAGTCGTGGTTTATCATAAACCGCGCCTCTTATATCAGATCATACTATCAAAACGGTGTCTCCCAGTTTGTGCATTTTAAGAAAAAAACCATAATCTGTCGTCATTTAATAACGTCTTCCCTTATATGAAAATTGTAACGAGTTGGAACTAAATGCAAAAGCAGAAGACGGAAAGGTTTGGACAAAAATGTTCAAACGTTTTAAGTCACTGTGTTTTTTAACGCTTTTGCTGCATGTGCATCAAAGCGTTGATTTTGTGAGGTAGGTGTAAATATTCTAGTCACTAAGTTCTGGGAGCATTTTCTGAAACTAAAATAATTTGGAAAGCATTTGAACATAAATGATAAAAAAGAAATATGAAACATAACTATTAAGAAATTAGAAATGGCTAATTTGTCCAGCGCGATCAAATTGCCGTTCCATCATAACAAGTATTTCCTCTAGGATTTAGATAGGCGCTTTAAAAGAAATGTGATTTCAAATCATAAGCCAATTGAGCCGTTGTTGGTTCTCGAATATCTTCATTAGTAATATTCCTGCAGGGTCCTGTATGGTCCAGTGGTAAGATGGATGTAACCAAGGCATCACTGGCCCAAGCTCCATCGGTACCACTGGTTTCAAGCAACTGGTCTTTGGCAATGTCTTTCATTCCACTGACCTTATTGGAGAAAATCCAAGGAAACCCATGATATAACTGAACGATGTTGATATAACGGGGTAATATGGAGTTCAAAGCAGTCATTGTATAACATTGTGGGCATAACGAAAGTGCAACTATTGTTTGTTCAATGTTCATATATTTTGAAGGCCTTGACTTAATGGCGCATGTGATGACAAGAGAAATCATTTTATTTTGTTGTGTTGGTGGTATTATCCATGCACTTGTTAATCTTCTCGTTTTAAAGGCACACTAAAGGAGGTGAGTACCAATAAATTACTGAAAAAAATATATGATAAATTTATGATTGCTTTAGACTCTATTTATTTTACTCCTTAAACATAAATTTTGCTTGAGTTATTCTTATCTCCGATTCTGTCATGTTTATCAACAATCTGTTGCTTTACATAATATCTAAAATAACGAATTTTAATTGGTCGGTTAAATAATTCGAATAATCAAATAAGCTGATCTTGAATATTTCTCGTTGGCTATCACGTTTAAGTTGTGCTGATGTATTTTTTTGATGATAGGTTTTTGCATTTGACAAAAAGATTACCAAATGATATTGATTGATACAGCATTAATCTCCTTTCACGGGCCTTTAACGCGGCTAAACCTGTTTTGTACTAAAATACAATGAGCATGCGCAATCGTAAGTGATGAGTTTGGTAACATGAAATGTAGGTAATGAATTATCTTAAACGTGAAATGTGACGTTGACCAATGTTGGGGAGCTTACCGTATGAAGTGAAATACACGTAGCAAGGAACGTCAACTGTACATCGAGAACGTCAACTGTACATCGAGAACGTCAACTGTACATCGAGAACGTCAACTGTACATCGAGAACGATAGCTTAACAGGACTGCTTCCCCCTGTTAATATACTTCAGTGACGGACTATGAGCACATGATCGTACAGGAGTAGTCGTTCGGTTATATTACTATGACATTGCTAGACACGTTTAAAAGTGTACTTATTAGTGTACGTGTTTAATCATTTACCAAACGATACATTTTCGGTTGTCCCAAATTGAAAGAGTTAGCAGACGACATTTCAAAATGTATTAAAGTTGATATACAATGTTCTGATAGGACAGAAAACATTGTGGGAAAAGGAGAAATTGCTCGTTTAGACAAATTTCTCCTTTTCCCACCATGTTTTCTAGAGTCGTCTGCAACAAACTGGTCAAATATCGTTATTGTTTGGTAGTGGGTTAATAGGACTGCTCCCCTTGTTAGCACACTTCAGTAACGGAATGAATATATATGATCTTACACATGTAGTCGTTTAGTAATATAAATACGACATTGCTGGACACATTTAAAATTTTATTCCTGTGAGAAGCCTGAATTGACTAATACAAAATGGACGTAGACCACCGATATAACCGATTTTTCGTATGAGAGTTTAAGGAAGGACAACTGTTCATTGGGATCGCCATTTTTACCAGACTTTGCTCCCCTTGTTAGCTCCCTTTGCTTGGTTGATTTGATTTACATCGTTTGAGGAGTAGTTAAGCCTATCGAGTCACTCTCGATGACTGCTTCCTGGACAATACACCAGTACTCGCGACGGTCTGTGGGTTAGTCCCGGCAATTTTCACCTCGCTTAACAGGGATTCGAACCCAGGACCCTCGGCGAAGGAATCCAGCGCTCTAGCACTGTGCCCCTGTCGCTTACTTTAGTCACGGAATGAAACTAAGGTCTTAAAACGGCATTCGTTCAGTCGTTCAGAATGTATAGTACGACACAGTATGGCACATCTTAATATTGACCCAAAGTTTGTTATACGAGTCAGTATGTACGCATTGTGGACAGTAAGACTGTTCAATGAACTGAATTGTAATGTATTGGCGATAAATTTACCGGTTCTTCCGATTATTATCCTATGCAGCCATTCTATTTCGATGTAGGTTGCATTTTTGTGTTTTGAATGGAATGTTGAGTATAATAATTGTAATTTCACCCGATTTAACTCCCTGTGTTATGTCCTAATAATATTATTTTTTACATGAGTGGTAGTTGTGTGTTGAGTTTATGCAAATAGTTTTCTAAAAGACGGAATAAAAAAAGACTTGCGATTTTATCCTTGATGTGATTCTTATAAATTTGTCTTTATCATATTGGAGTTTATGCCATGTCAAAGACACTGAAACAGTAAATCTGTTATAACGCTGCTGCCAGTGCACCTATTGACACTATTTGAATTTTGTCCCATCTTGCATTATTCTATTTCAAACAACTAACTGGTTATATACACAAAAATCGTAAAGCAATGGAGATAAACTAACAAAGTGTTTTTACAATGATTCCATTTCATGTCGGAAAGAGTATTTACTAGTTCACCTATAAAATATAATTACACAGAATTTTTTTCAAAATAATGCCTTAGAACCCTTAGAATGCTGGGTAAAATTTTCTAAAAATAGATTTTTGTATCGTCTGCTTTCCAATACTTTAAATTACTGCTTAATTTTGATGAGTTACTCAGAGTAACAAACACGTTAGATCACAGGTCAGCCGCAAATTTAGCTGGCGACTGGCCTGTGATCGAACTTGTTAGCATAAGCATGAATCGGTTCCAGCACTGTAAGGGTTAATACAATTCAAACTATTTTGATACAGTGCACTATCTGAGCCCAAACCATAAAGGTAAATGTTTTGTAGCGTCACCCCTATTGAAAGGGCCAGCTGGTTTGGCTTATGAGACACTTTACACTGATTATACCAAGCACATCCCAACTTGTATCACTACACCAGGCGCCAAGCGGATATACGTCGGTAACCATTCAACTTTACTTATTCGCGGCTCACGAACCGGCCATTTCGGAACAAGTCCCACGAGAAACACTCTCAGGACAAACGCTTTCCGTGGGACTCGAACCTTCGAACTCCCCGTCCCGAGGCGGACACTTTAACCACTAGGCCACGTTGACGGATATAGTTGACGCAGCTGCATGGGTGTACTTATTTGATGTACGAGCCACTCGTCTCTTTTTTTGGCAGCCAGGGGTGTGTGTGGCTACTTCCCTCTGGTCGATATCGGACGCCATGAGTACAAACACGGGCATCCAAATTCATTCCGCTGGGCATTGCAACTTATTCCATCTTCAAGCCGATCGAAGGAGGGCTTTTACCCACTCCAGTATTCTGTAATCGCTACGAGTGTTCGGACATCAGTGTATCTCGGAAATTGCTTGTTGGTCCCTGCCCCCATACAACATTTTGTGGCCGGTCCGATTTTGATAAACCATTTACCAAACGCCAAACTTTCGACTGTCCAAAACTGAGGGAATGTGCAGATGACATTTCAAAATGTGATGAAAATGAAACATAATCTTCTGATAGGGCAGAAAACATTGTGGGAAAGGTAGAAATTGCTCGTTTAGAGGAATTTTCTTTTCCCCACAATGTTTCCCAGAGTCTTTTGCAAATAACTAGTCAAATGTCGTTATTGTTTGGTAATGGGTTAAGCACTTGTAACATCGAATGAGTACCCAATGCATAGAATTTTGAGGATTAATAAAGAAGTTGGCTCGGGAATATGCCCCTTGTCTGGACCGTTGTTTGATAAAACGGAAAACGGACATAAGTATTTGGGTTTTATTAACCTATTGATCTCATTAGTCAATGATAAAACGCTTTGTATATGTCTCTAGGGTCATCATTACCATTGGACGCTGAAAGAGACTATAAGGTATAAGTCCCATTAAGAACTTTTGTGTTTCAACTTTTGGTGCGCAGTAAGGCGTAGCTTAACTGAAATGAATGTGTATGCACGTCATTCTAGGGGGCCCGGGGGCATGTTCCCCCGTGAGAAAAAATGCAGTCTTAAATGGCTCATCTGCGTTCTGGATTGTATTTGAGAGCACACATATATTTTTTATTTTAGCAGGAAATAGAGGTCCTTTCTGTTGTGTTTTTCTTATTATTTTTTTTTTTTTTGCTTCCTGAAATAAAATTGTAGGCACGTGCATAAAGGAAGCTACGCCAACGGGAGCCTAGTAAGAGATGATCTGGTAGAACACTGATGCGTTTCCTGTATAGATGATAGTCCTGCAATGCTATCGAATCTTGGTTTGATTACCCATTGCTGGGCTATTTGCGATGGTGAACACAAATACCGGTACCTCGGTCAGATTTGACAGCTTGCACCGATGGTTGCATGGTTCTAGTACCCTTTGCTCGATAGCAAAAAATGAGACGATTGAGGTGTTCATTTCATTACAGTGTTTGAGAGTTAAATGAACCAACGTGATGTTTCCGTATATAGCTATGGGTAGAGGCCACTATACTCCACTGAGCATAGTCTTGACAATTCCTGATTTAACATTGAAGGCAATATGAATTCGAGAGATCTCAAAAGTAACAGGCGTCTGACTATAATCACAGAATGTGCTGTGTGTAAAACACACGCTTGTGTGATTTAAACTATATAAGACTCTGGATATATGACCATTTTCTATATCGATGTTCTTAACCCTTAGAATGCTGGGTAATTTTCGTAGATTTTTGTGTTGTCTGCTCTCCAAAACCTTAAATATCTGCTCAATTTTGATGAGGAGAAATTTATTTGGCAGCTGGCCTGTATCTAACTTGTTTGCATGAGCATGAAGCCGGTTCCAACACTATAAGGGTTAAGTAATTCAAACAATATTAGACTCTGAATATATGACCATTTCCTATTTCCGCGTTCTTAAGACGCTGACGGTATGTTTTTATTCGATAGTTGTGAAAAGAGCATTAGGTCCTTCAGTGCTTTGATTGAAAAACTTAATTTATAAATAGTAATGGGCTGCTTTCGGACGCACTTTGGTCGCGTCATGTGGTTAGAGTGTCGACCCATTTCATAATCTGGGTCCAAGACACCCCTACACGTTACAATATCGTTTGAAGGACAGAAATATAAGACTATTGTTTACGGAATAAATCGAAAAACAGTTTATTATATTCTTTACTTTAATGTGGTAGACCTCCACCTCATGGCCGTGCTTGAGAGATGAGAAGTGTATCAATCGTCATATTTTATGTAACTTAATAGGTCTGTGATGTTATTTTATTCGCTAAAAGTATTTTATATTAAGTATATCAAATATCAAGTTATGAGGTAGTACCTTTAAAGCCATGTAAGAACCAAAACGTTTTTTCTTTGAACACAATAACAGATATGTGTGTCAACAAATGTTAACAATAAAATCAGATAATTGATACTTTAAGCGTATAAGTAGACATAATAACATTTCTTCAAATCGTTCCTGCTTTATATTCTCTTTTGTGTCTTTTGTGTTAATAGCCGTGTTCCTGTATAGTGCTTAACTCTTTAAAAAAGATCACGCTTGATTGACAGAAAGTTTAAATTCGAGGAAGGTAAATTGGGTAGCGAAATTCTAGAATTTCATACGACAGCAAAACGTGTAGGAACCTTATTTAAAAAGCTCATATGGGCAAGTTCTAATTATCCCACAATAATTTCAAAAGTTGCTGACCGATAAGAAATTCCCATTTTTATCTTAATGGTTTCCGTTTCTTGAATGGCGGTTCGATCTACCCGCTAATTATAGAATGATACTGTGGTATACCACGCAAAGACACCATTGGAATCTGGTACTTTGTGGACGCGACTATTGATTCCAAGTCATTCGGATTAACCATTTACCAAACACCAAAGTTTCCACTATCTCAAACTGAAAGAGTTTGCAGACAACATCTCAAAATGTGATGAAATTGAAAAATAGCCTTTTGATAGGGCAGAAAAGAGTGTCGGAAAAGAAGAAAATCCTCGTTAAGTGCCATTACCACCATTAACATTGGCTTCATTCACATACATCGATATAAATCTAATTCTTAAAAGCTGAGTTTATGTACATATAAATCATAAGACACTGCATTCGTTTGTTTAAACATATATATTTTACATCAATTGTGGAAGACATCTACCGCATACAAATTGCACATATTTAGATAAATTCACGTGTCAGTAATGCTTATAATAGTTACATTTAATTATATAGCAAACAACAATACCAAAATGTATTGTACTAACGGCATATTATTTTTACTTTTAAGTTTTTTCTTCTATGAATAAGCACCTTTAAAACATACATCGTGCTATTCCATTCATATTTACAATGTAACAATGCATTAAACCTTTCGACAGTCCTAAGCACTAAGTCGTTTCTAATTGTCCATGTCATATTAGAGCATATGCTGACATGTATGACAATCATATGGAGAGTTTCAAGTTTTTTACCAGGTCGACAGAATCCAGTCAGAGAGATAGAGAGAACATTGTTGTCAAATTCGATTTCAGTCTATGTCCTTACTTTAACCCATTTTCAAAATTTCAAGAGTAGTTTAGATTGTGACATTAGCATAATGGAATCCTGAAATAAGAGATCTTACTATTTACCGAACGTTTTCTTAACTGTTTAGAGTTTATTGAAATAAAAGAAAAGCAGTATCCAAGTCAAATTTCATGTCTTGTCAGTGAATCATTAATCAATTAATTTAAGAAGGAATTTGCTCCTGATTTGAACCATTTTGTTTTTCTAAGCGACTTCAAATATTGATTACCTCGTGAACACAAATTTAAGCCAAGTTAAAAAAGATGAACGAGCCAATAGAAATAACAAACTATCCCTATTCGATCATACTTGGCAATTTCTCCCACTGTAGTCTCTCTCTCTCTCTCACTCTCCCATTTCTCAATATTTGGTGTGCAGTAATAGAATTAAGCCAGTTGAGTGGAGCTTGGGCTGTAGACAGACAAGGGCCTGCTTGTTTCCTGGGATCTAATATTTGTTCAAACTCGATCGCCATTCATTATTTATCGGAGAGAGCGAGTTGTGGAGAGAGTGCCTATTTGGATATGTTTTACCACTAACTTAGAGGTTAGTCGAGGAGTTTTTTTTCCATATTAGTTTCTATATCTTATCCTTTAGTTTCTTTTGTATGCATAAACTCTTCGATAAGATTCGCGACACAGGTAGAAACAACTGAAAACATACATGTATAGGTCTTTCGTTTCTTTGTTTGATAAAGAAATCTTCTGAAAACTGAGTTATAAGTAGAGCTGACACTGTAAAAGGGTTTTATCAAAACACGAACATTGATGAACAAGGAGGAAGATAAGATATATGAGCAAGAATACCTGTCCATCCAATGTCTGTACGAACAAGTACATATTTTGTTTCAACGTTTCAACATACAGTGTAATATGGTGATGCACCAGTAACAAGACACATAAAACACAACTAAATTAACTAGCATCAACTAAATTTGATAAGATCAGTCAGCAAGAAATTTGAGAGCAAGTCGGAAGCAACAAGAGAAAAGACTACTAAAATGCTGATCAAATAAGGCGTATGGTAAACCTTCATCCAGCTGGTGCGGGAGTTTCAAATTAAGGTTTTATGCCACTTTTGTTAACCCTTTACCAAACGCCAAATTTTCAACTGTCCCAAATTCAAAGTGTTTGCAGACCACATTTTACAATGCGATTCAGTTGAAAAATAATCTTCTGATAGGGAAGAAAACATTCTGGGAAAAGAAGAAATTGCTCGTTACGAGCAATTTCTCCTTTTCCCTCAATGTTTTTCAGGTTCGTCCGCAACCAAGTGCTCGTTCCGAGCAATTTCTCATTTCCCCCAAATGCTTTCCAGAGTAATCTTCAACAAACTGGTTAAATGTCGTTATTGTTGGGTAATGTTTTAAGTCTCTTTATAATTATATGAGTCTAAAACCTGTGGTAGACACAACAAACTTAACATGCACATAATACCACGATTGTCGCTTTTGTGGTTTTGGGTGTGGAAGGCGCAGATTCAGTAGCCGGCTGCCAGAAATTAATTGGACGTACTTGCTATTGGTGTAAACGCATGTGATCAATTATTCAAATGGACATGCTACCCAATTAGGGCATCTGGTATGTTGGACTGGTTCGAGTAAATTGTTCCACATGAAACGTTATGCCGTGGTTATAGTGAAGAACAGCCATTTGAAGCAAATTCAATTCGTACTGAAGTATTTTGAGCCTGCATGCAAAGGCGTTGCAAAAGGTTTGATATACATGTATATCGTAGATACTTAAATATATTAACACATTCTGAATCAATGTTGAGTCCAGAAGCTAATCTTCATTGGATGCTTTACTCCAATTAAAAAACTAAATTGTTTAAACGACATTTCAAAAAGACTTTCAAATTGTCTCAGGTGCGAACATGCACCTTTGATATAAAGACTTGCGTAAGATTTATTCTCGTCTAAGATTCTCACCACGGAGTTTCCCGTATGTCATACGGAAGATTCATTACCACTCGCTTGGGAACACCAGTCTTGGCAGTACACTGTATGTACTACCATCATTCAATCATCAATCAGTCAGAATTGCAGATATAAAAAAAAAGGTATTGATCTGGTATAAAGTCCTGTGAAATATCATTTTAAGCCGATTGTTAAAATAAGGTCTTTGTCTTTCTACAACAATACTACATAGCAGTCATTTCAAGCCATGTAATGCTTTATTATAGAAACCAACTATCTAAATGTTGAGTGGTGTACACTGCTTGCCTAAATGTTTTAGCCTCGTTTTGCCAACCTTCTCGAACAGTTTAATATGGTTAAAAGAAACTTTGAAAGACGCGTTCTATGCCAGCTATTGCTGAAGTTGAGTTTCTTATACAGGACAGCATTCACAACAGCTCCAATATATACGTTTTACACTTGTTGTTGAATATTGAAATTAAGCAAGTGACTCAGATTAACTAATTACCAAACAATAACGACATTTGACCAGTTTGTGACAGTAACGTACGTTGCACGTAACGAGCAATTTCTCATTTTCCTACAATGTTTTCTTAAGTCGTCTGCAACAGAGTGGTCAAATGTCGTCATTGTTCGGGAAAGGGTGTTGGTACTTAATCTGATTGTGGCATTTCTTTGAAACGCTGATACGTTAACGTAAACCAGTGTATTGTATCATATACCAAAACCATTCCAATAACAAAGCTTTAGATGAAAAGCTTTAAGAGAAGGCTTGCTTATTTCAATAATGACATTATTGCCGAAGTAATCTGTAAAGCCTATTGCGATATATGGCATTTCAGTCATTGCCCCAGGCTTTATGGGAACGCACTATGAGTCATCAATTATTCTATTAAAAACAACTACTATGACGAAATCAGATTTGAAAACAACGATCTTCTCAATACCTTCTTAAATTTAAACTATCAATTTTGATTTGCAAATTCATTTAGGTTCTTTTTTTTTGCAATGCACGACGTCCCAATCGCTGCTGTCGGGTTCCTATATGCATATTCTAAATCTTATTCATTTCAAAGGAATAGGTTTGTGAAATCACAAATAACATGTTTCATACACATGCTCCAGGTTTTCTTTACGACTCATGTAAATTGAACAATTCTATTTCGGTTTCAAATAAAAGTTTTCCGTTTCATCTCACTCATTGTCTTAATACAATTTTGTTGTCTCTAGAAACGAATCAATTGTCTGTAGCATTCCATTTTAAGGAACTTTGGACCCTTCGTAGCGGAATGGCACACTTTACCAAAACAGCACCATCTAGATGGGAACAGAAATGATTCCATATCACATCACCAATTCTGCAAATAGAGTGTCTTTAAGAATGTAAGGGTATTCCCTGTTTAAAGTAGAATACACTTGACCCACTATTTTGAAACCAATCTTTTCGTCGTTCTCGGTTTACATCGGTTGAGGCCGAACACGCGGAATAGTCAAACGAAGGAAAGTAATGACAGAAATGTCGGATTTTGGGTGTTCTACCTTTAATACCAACCATGTAAATTACATTGCTTGTTTTGATGTTACATCATTTCAAGCCATGATACACTATTCGTGTGCCTTTCTTAGAAAGATTTATGTACAATATAAATGTTGAAAAAGAGTCGGGCTCTTTTACACACTCTTGAATAATCACTTCTATGAGCATATGTGGGTGTACCGATTGAAACACATCTACATCAAGGATAACATAGCTAACACGGATAGTTTATTGTGACTGTTAGCTTACATAGTTCCTTGTCATTGCAAACATTCATACCATCAATCCAATCTAAGAAGCAACTATCGTGTTTGTTATTAAGGGTTTTGAATCGCGTCTACAGCATGCATCATAGTTTTTTGTTCGCCTTTTTGTAAACCGCCAGTCAATCTCAACTTCCGTTTGCGAATGAGCGCTCACGTAGATAATGTCGTAAAATCTTATGGATTTACGGTAATTAAAGCAAAACATGGTTCAGGACGATAAGTCATTTTCTGTCCCCGGCGTGAGTCGTAGCTTACGGGTAGATAGGTGTGTTCTCGATTTGTCGACTCGATTTTAACTTAACACCTATAGAAAACCTGAAGGTAGGCCTACCGCAACACTAATGGTCTGAGAATCGCAAAATAACTGAAATAATGTTGACGCGATTTATAAACGCAAGTAATAAATTCAATTCACCCATTACAAGTAATGCACGAAACGCCAAAGTAAAGGTAGATTTGCCTACTGTGGTCTTCTCATGATTTCACAATAAATATGCGATTCGAAATGGTTAAAATCCATCTTATACTAAACCTCTCGATTAAGAATATATGGGCAATATGAATGATAAGGGAATCGTCTTATATCGTTTGGAACTTCACTGGAATAGCTATATAGTGAATTAAATGAGTGCATTGTCAATAGCATAGTAAAGCGCAATGTGAACCTTTTATGCCTTAATTGTATTCCTTTTCTAGTCGTTTTTGTTATCTTAATCTAACGTTTGGATAAAGCATGTTCGTTACATTCTGAAAGCTTTTGATTTAAAGACAAAATATATATGTTTTTTATTTTATAGAAATGTAAGGTTATCTTGTCCACCAAGATATCTCGACTTACCCGTCCGGTGTTTCGCGACAAGATAATGTCTTCGTCTAATGAACCGGACTGACAGCTTAATGTCTCATTCCTGTGTAATTTAGTCCCTTCGCGGAACATCAACTTAGATTAGACAAGATCTTCCATACACAGCGGGTGGTCGCTGTAAAGGACGTTGGGAAGACAAACTGAACGACGGAATGTTTTGTATGATAAGCTCCTCCGTTTATTAACCCTTAGAATGCTTGGTAATTTTCTAAATATAGATCGTTTGTGTCGCCTGCTTTCCCAAACCTTAACTATCTGCTTAATTTTGATGAGGAAAGCTACCCAGAGAAGCAAACGGGTTAGATCACATGCCAGCCGCCAATTACAATTGCATAAGCATGAATTCGGTTCCAGCACTTTACAGGTTAACGATTTTCAAATGCTTCACGTGATCGGTACCTGTAATCCGACAAGTCTTTCCAGTATTTCAAAGTATCAATCAATATGTTGATCTTGTTCTGAATCGAATTCCTCGGACCGAATTGACTCGATTAATTCATCTTTGTAACATTTTATTTTCCAATGGAGTAGATCATATTGAAGTGGGTACTGACTGAAGATGTGGTAGATACATGAACCTACCAACCAATTGTCTTAATCATTGCCCTATTATGGATGTATATTCAGCTCTTGGCCACGCAGTGTATCATACCTATTGTTTCTCACAAAACTTTCATTGTGTGGAATGCATATTGGACACGCATATTAGGTAAGCTGCATGGGCGATTGTTCGCTGGAAATGTTGCAGAAACGCTGTCTACGATCGTGCGAACTGGTTCAAAACAACATTCCCTCTTATTTCAATACTGGGTTAACCAATATTGCAAAGTAAGACATCATCGGAATCGTCTCTCCCGTCACAATATTGTACTTTCATTTAAGATAATATCCATGTTTATCCATGTTTATCAGTTTCGTCTTACCAGAAGATGTAGGCTCACTGTTGTGGGTGACAATGATGTATTGGTAAAGCTCTAGCTTCGTATACCGAGGGTCCTGGGTACTGTTTTACCAAAAGGTTAACGCTTAAGATTTGCGTAAATCTAAAACAACAATTCCTTTTATTTCAATATTGGGCGAAGCAATATTGCAAAGTAACACATCGTTGGAATCGTCTCTTTGAGACGCTTCCAATGACGTGCCACATTGCAATAGTGTACTTTCATTGAAGATACTATCAATGTGTATCATTTATGGCTTACGCGAATATTTTCCTTGAGTTGTTTAGTAAAACGGTACCCTGAGTTCCATCCCATTTAGAGGCAAAGTAAAAATGCTTGAACAAGACCATACTTCACCGCGAGTACCTGTCTAGTATCAAAGAATCAGTCACCGAGAGAGTGCTTGAAAAGCTTCCGTCACAACTGATGTAAAATAAATAAGTCTTAACTAAACTAGGTTCACTGCTTGGCAACCCTTCTTCGTTCTATACAAGAATAACCATCGTGACACATGTATAGAGCCTTACACGAAAAGGCTCAGTTTTGATCCCGTTTTCTCTATCAATATACTATCTATGCTCAGTTATTGAACTTTAGACAAACCTGACATGATGATCTTGAACTTGATCATTCTATATCTTTTACATGTACCGACCTCTATTTTTTATAACCGAAAAGCAGAGGTTTGTGTAGTTAACCGCCATCTTTCTCTCATTCTCTTGAGCAAGTTTTTCGGAAACAATCAACCAAATAAATATCTTGCTCTAAAGCAAACTCCCCAAAAACAAAAATATAAAATTCAATTACAATGCCATCATCATTATATCTTATGTTCCGATGCTTAGCATGCAATGCTGCCTTCAAGATTTTCTTTAACTACTTAGTTTTGCACATCGACCCCCAGAAGTAATCAAACAGTGCTTTTGCAACATTTAAAGTTTAAACCAAATTTTCTAACGATAACAACACCACAAGCCCCTCCTTGTGTCTGTTTCCGTGAATTATCAAACAAATGATGCCTGGCTATGGTACAATCGAACATTGTTAACCCTTCATTGGGAAACAATCAGGGCAATAATTGCCATTAATCGTATTTCTATGTCCAATATGTCCCTGGAGACCAGGCCATATATTCGGTATGGATTAGGGCTGGTAAATCTGAACGGCTAGTGTATACGAAGTTGTGTGTACAAGGCCATATATTCGGTATGGATTAGGGCTTGTAAATCTGAACGGCTAGTTTATACGTAGTTATGTGTACCAGGCCATATATTCGGTATGGATTAGGGCTGGTAGGTCTGAACGGCTCGTTTATACGTAGTTATGTGTACCAGGCCATATATTCGGTATGGATTAGGGCTGGTAAATCTGAACGGCTAATTTATACGTAGCTATGTGTACCAGACCATACATTCGGTATGGATTAGGGCTGGTAAATCTGAACGGCTAGTTTATACGTAGTTATGTGTACCAGGCCATATATTCGGTATGGATTAGGGGTGGTAAATCTGAACGGCTAGTTTATACGTAGTTATGTGTACCAGGCCATATATTCGGTATGGATTAGGGCTGGTAGGTCTGAAGGGCTAGTTTATACGTAGTTGTGTGTACCAGGCAATACATTCGGTATGGACTATGGCTGGTAAATCTGAACGGCTAGTTTATACGTAGTTATGTGTACCAGACCATATATTCGGTATGGATTAGGGCTGGTAGGTCTGAACGGCTAGTCTATACGTAGTTGTGTGTACCAGGCCATATATTCGGTATGGATTAGGGCTGGTACGTCTGAACGGCTCGTTTATACGTAGTTATGTGTACCAGACCATATAATCAGCATGGATTCGGGCTGGTAGGTCTGAACGGCTAGTTTATACGTAGTTGTGTGTACCAGGCCATATATTCGGTATGGATTAGGGCTGGTAAATCTGAACGGCTAGTTTATACGTAGTTATGTGTACCAGGCCATATATTCGGTATGGATTAGGGCTGGTAGGTCTGAACGGCTCGTTTATACGTAGTTATGGGGTTATGAACTATCTCAATCGCTCATATTGGGTTATTCGATTGGAGTCCAAGTTCAAAGTTCAAAAGTTTATTAGCGTTACGTATACAAGTTGTTGCTTACATATTAACATATCATTATGACAAGCACCTTAAATGAAAAATACAATACAGTAAAGTATTTATGATAGTAGCTTTTAACAATAATATCAAATACTGTTTTTTAACAATATTTCTGTCAAATCGCGGCGGTGCATAATATGAGCATAGATATGCACCCTAGTGAGCGATTTATCACCTTTTCACAATGGTTCTTTTAAAAAGTTAAATTTCATAAGTTATATATTTTGACATCTTCCGATGCTTTCAACTGGAGCCAGCTACACCCTCCTAGATAAGGCCCTTGTTGGATTGGATCTAACCTTAAACGATAACACAACTTATTTGACCATGTTTCATTGATAGACGCTAAGTACACACAATGTAAAACATCAGTATGTTATCCAACACCATTTGTTAGGCAACTAAAACAAACAACAAAATATAAAATATTTGAAGCGGATTTATGATGAGATCAATGTTAATTTAGAATGCAATGAGCGATAATAGGTAATTACAATGTTATGTTGAATAGTAACTATAACTTAAACAAAACAACACACCAAAAGGCAACTATATCAGGCTGAGAATCACGTGACCAATATTTACAATGACCCAAAAAGACGGCCGCCCCCATGATCAAATAGTAAGATCTGCTTTTTTCACCTACTTTTTTGCCAATGGTAGCTATATAGTGTTGACTTTCAACTTTCCGATTATGGTGGTATATGTTGAACATCATTTAAAACCATTCGTTATCGGTTATCCATGCGTAATAATGAAAATAAACGTTGCGATATAAATAACCGTTTCCTTGATCAAATAAAATGGCTATAAAGATTTCACATTTATGATCTATATTTGGAAACAAAAGTACATTGACGTAAGTCTCGTGAGAAACAATATGACGGCTTACCTGTTATTTCAGAGGCGTTTTCATTCGATAAACCCGATGAGTTCAGATTGACACTCGGCAGAGAAATCTCAGTCGTCGGGCGATGTCTTTGGGTAATTCGCTCACTCGCTCTCTTCCCCTCTTTCTTTTTCTCCAACCTACTTTCGTTGTTAATCGATCGAACTTAATAGGACCATATCTAAGTTATACGCCGTCAAAATCTATTTGGAAAAACGGTAAAAATGCATGGGAAATGAGAACCGGACATGTAAGCGAATCGATAAACTTGCATGCTACTAACCTATTTAGGACAACCGGGAAAAAGGTCTCAGAGTGCTTTGTTTTCCCGTTGTCAGAATCTGGCATTTTTCTGGTTTACTCAATGCTTAGTTTAGAAATCTCACTAGGTTATCCGCTAGAAAACTGCGAATACCATGAACTATCAAATTTGAACATGTAAGACAAAAGATATACTTACATGATTTTAAAATGTTCGTTACATTTTCAAGTGTTCAACAGTATGTGAGATATACTGTGAATGCGTAAATTAAAGTAACGAATTTTTGCGTCGAATAGAAAACATACTCTTACAATTCATATCATTCCATCCCTACTCTAATCTTCACGGACGCATAAACAGTTATCGCCCCTTATGCACACGTTATGTCTTAGTCTATTTCAAGTCTCATCATTGCATCTAATGCAGGAACTCATTTAGCCACAACCCAAAAATAAACAATAACGCCATTTGACCAGTCTGTTGCAGACGACTTTGGAAAACATTGTGGGAAAAAGAGAAATTGCTCTAACCGAGCAAATTCTCCTTTTCCCACAATGTTTTCTGCCCTATCAGAAGATTATTGTTCAATATGTTACATTTTGAAGTGTCGTCTGCTAACTTTTACAATTTGGGACAGTCGGAAATTTGGCGTTTGGTAAAGGGTTGAATACAAGTTCTAAGACCTCCTAATGAAATATGAATTAGAAATTAAGAACTTGCGTTTGGTTCACTTTATCAAAATCATTACTTTCGAACCCTTCCTGTAATAACAAGAGAATTTAACGATTCACCAAATTACATGTGATGACATACACTGATAGTTTTACCCTTCTGTTAGTTTAATTGCCGTTGTAATTCAATCGACTGTTATTGCAATTTACGCAATTGTAATGGTTCAGGTTAATTAAAAGCTTTGTGTACGAGGAGTTTGCTGATTTGGCTTGTGTGATGCATGCATTGAATCAATTCTCTCAGCTTTCCTCTTACGCAATACCAACAACTACCTTCCATTCCCATGCACAAAGGCGTGTCCCAAACGCATAAATTCCTCCGACGTTTGACAATGTCTGTGGCGCATTTGTCTGTGTATTAGACGGCCAAGCTATTCATGCAATTCTGCCTTCGCCTGTTGTAGCTATATCTGGAGTGTTCTCAACGTTGGTCGGAGCGGCTTTTACTGAAATTCCCTCTTAACCACAATACCAAACAATCACGACATTTAACCACTTTGTTGCAGACCATTCAGGAAAACATTGTGGGAAAAGGAGAAATTGCTCATACCGAGCAGTTTATCCTTTTCCAACAATGTTTTCTGCCTTGTCATAAATTTATTTCTAATTTCATCACATTTTGAAATGTCGTCTGCAAACTCTTTCAATTTGGGACAGTTGAAAATTTGGCATTTGGTAAAAGGTTAAGTATTTTTATGTCTCTCGCTGTCTTATTCTGCCATAAATGAAACACGGGTAGTAAACGAGGCTTCCCTGGGAGCATTATCGGCTTCTGGGAAGTGTTTTACAAAATGTCCTAAGAATATTTGCGTAAGTCTAAACCGATAGTTATTGATCGTAGCAAAAGTACATTTTTGCAATATGACGCGTTCGAGACGTTGCAATTTCTTTTTTTGCAATGTTGTTTTGAACCAACACAGGTTCCTACCGTTTGCTGTTTCGTTAAACACTTTTCGAGATACGTTTGCCGGTGTTGTCAAAACGATTTAAGTATGATGTCTTACTTAACCCTTTACCAAATGCCAAAATTTTGACTGTTCCAAATTGAAAGAGCATGCAGACGACATGTCATAATGTGATAAAATTGAGTAACAATCTTCTGATAGGGCAGAAATCATTGTGGGGAAAGGAGAAATTGCTCTTAACGAGCAAACTTTCGTTAGTAGCAGGTTCGCCTTTTCCCACAATGTTTTCCAGAGTCGTCTGAAACAACCTGGTCCTTATTGTTTGGTAATGGGTTAAACTCAAATTAAGTACGGAGTCGTAATTTGTCGACAAATACGTAGTCCGAAATGATGCATACGTTGATATGTTATTCTATTGTTATAAGTTGGATCATACGAATAAAGAAACACTGGCTGCTTCTTTTGCAACCTTGTCCAGTTCTCAGTCTTACTTGTTTCCTGGTATATGGCATGCTTCCTGGTATATTCAAATTGCACGCATTTCGCTACTTTCAAAGATAAAACGCCAATTATAGCCATGGCTATCTGATCAAATCTTTTATTCACGGATATCAACGGTCTACCGCAGAATCTCACAGAACTCTTCTGGGAAATGGTTTCGAGACAGCAAATTGCGGATTATCCCTTACAAAAATCTTTTTATGGGTTTTTGCAAATATACGACTAATCATTTTGGTGAAAGACAACTTCACGATTTGTTTGACCGTTCGTTAGATAGATGTTCTTTCAACCCTTTACCAAACAATAACGCAATTCGACCAGTTTGTTGCAGACGATTGTGAAAAACCTTGTGGGAAAGGAAGAAATTGCCCGTCACGAGCAATTTCTCCTTTTCCCACAATGATTTCCACCCTATAAGAGGATTATTTCCCAATTTCAACACTTGTTAAAATGTCCTTTGCAAGCTCTGTCAACTTGTGAAAGTTGAAAATGTTTAAACGGGGTTAAACCTCATTGTCTGTCCTTGTTTACCTTATAAAGCAGCAATATTCTAATGGGTGAAATCCGTAGTGACAAATTGAGAAATAACAAGTAAAAAGTAATTTGTCTCAACCTTTTGCCAAACAGTAACGACATTCAACCACTTTGTTGTAGACGACTCTGGAAAACATGGGAAGGAAGAAATTGCAAGTAACGAGCAATTACTCGTTTTCCCACAATGCTTTCTACTCTATCAGAAGATTATTTTCCAATTTCATCACATTTTAAAATGTCGTCTGCAAACTATTTCCATTTAGGACAGTCGAAACTTTGGCGTTTGGTAAAGGGTTAAGGTAGGTTTTGTTTCTTTTATGTAGCAAACGGTATCCCCCACAAGGGTAGCGAAATCAGAGTTTGATTTACTTTTCTGTAAATGCTTATTCTAACTTTTCTGTAAATGCTTATTCTTTTTCTGCATTTGTCCGTATAATGTTCATAATTACTGCAAATATCAGTAAAAATCCACTTGTCTGAAAGCCCTTTGGTCAAGCTGCCCTATGCGGACAATTGTCTTTACCGCTCCTGTACCTTTTGAAAAGGGGTTGAAACTTTTGCAAGGAAAGGAAGAACGAATGTTATTGTCACAAGTGCGCATAAGACATCTGGAATGTTATACGTAAATAAATCACATAAACATAATGCAGGAGCAAAAAGGCTGCTTAATCCTTTACTTGATACCACTTTTCTTTGAAGCATCTGCTTTAAAAGACTTCCACACTTATAGTGCCAGAACCGACTTCATGCTTATGCAAACAGGTTAGATCCATGCCAGCCGCCAATTAAATTGGCGGCTAGCCTGAGATCTAACCTATTTGCTTCTCTGGGTATCTTTTCCTCTGCGGTCTCTTCAATTTCGGACTATTCACAAAAATTCACTCGTGGTGGATAGGGTTAAACCGCCGTAACTTTTACTTCAATCAACTACGCTTCTTGGATTGATCATTCCCTGCAGTGCGTTCAATAATTCAAGAGCTGGTATCGATTTCTCGCCTTCTCCACAACACCCATTCATAGTAGTGTAATACATAGCATACTACGACCGGGTTTTGTTTGAACGTAATTAAAGTATAATTGTAATCGATGGGTTTCAAGAGGACGAGTAGGTACGCTATCTATTGATACGACACTTTTTTCTATACGATGAGCTCTTGTTTTCTATGCCACTATTGTTTTTGAACAAATATACATACAACTTATTCATTCTCTAAACGTTAAAAAATGTGGTAATGTACGGCCGGTGAGAATAAGCTTATGTACATTTTACGCCAGCCATCCATCATTGATGGTTACACAGTATCGTTTTAACCCATCTCTCAATGTAAGAGTTTAATCATTGGTTCAGATAGAAAGCAATATCGGACGACGCAATATAACCGAAACTAACTTTCTTCTCGTTATTAAGGATATTTGGTTATGTGTACATTCGGTAACCAATCGGTCACTTCCGATGTACATTCCGAAACCAATCGGTCACTTCCGATGTACATTCCGAAACCAATCGGTCACTTCCGATGTACATTCCGAAACCAATCGATCACTTCCGATGTCCATTCCGAAACAAATCGGTCACTTCCAATGTACATTCGGTAACCAATCGGTCACTTCCGATGTACTTTCCGAAACCAATCGGTCACTTCCTGTGTACATTCGGTTACCAATCGATCACTTCCGATATCCATTCCGAAACCAATCGGTCATTTCCGATGTACATTCGGTAACCAATCGGTCACTTCCGATGTACTTTCCGAAACCAATCGGTCACTTCCTGTGTACATTCGGTTACCAATCGATCACTTCCGATATCCATTCCGAAACCAATCGGTCATTTCCGATGTACATTCGGTAACCAATCGGTCACTTCCGATGTACTTTCCGAAACCAATCGGTCACTTCCTGTGTACATTCGGTTACCAATCGATCACTTCCGATATCCATTCCGAAACCAATCGGTCATTTCCGATGTACATTCGGTAACCAATCGGTCACTTCCGATGTACTTTCCGAAACCAATCGGTCACTTCCTGTGTACATTCGGTTACCAATCGATCACTTCCGATGTACATTCGGTAACCAATCGGTCACTTCCTATGTACATTCGGTAACCAATCGGTCACTTCCGATGTACATTCGGTAACCAATCGGTCACTTCCGATGTACATTCTGTTATTAATCGGTCACTTCCGATGACCAATGTCAAGGTCAATCAACTAACTTGATTATTGGTTAACGTGTTTTATTGGGCAATCCATGACGATATGTGTTATGGTACCATTCTAAAGTTTAGTGTAGTATACCAAGCATAGGGGCCTATCCTGACTATATCCTATAGCATATTACGTAGTACTGACCCTAGGAAAAGTATAGTCCAAGCGGTTAATGGCATATGCATGTCCCTATCAATAGGTAATCAATCACTGATTTCTTTACTATCTCTACAGCTAAAATGCATCAATCGCCATTTGGTTGTCGTTAGATAACAATAAGAAATAAATCGTTGATAGTTGCAATATCATGCTTATGTTCACTGTAGAAATGTTCGATATTTTGAGTAATGTTTCACCTAGTTTCAGGGGAGTTCGTAGATTTCTGTGTCACACAGACGTTGTATGTAGTATTTTCTTTTATCAAAATCGTTATCATTTGGTAAGGAGTTACATTAGGGCTAATAAATTCCGTTTCAGTTTCACCATAGTCTGATTTGTTTTGTTTATTAACTCATATTTCTACATCGTGCCAGTTTATTTTAGTTGTATTGCACTCTCCACCACATCATGGATTAAGCGGACAACTAACTTAATCCTTAGAATGCTGGGTAATTGTCTTAAAATAGATTTTGTGTCGTCTGCTTTTCAAAAACTTGAATATCTGCTTAATTTTGATGAAGAAAGATAGTCTTAGTTGCAAACGGCTTAGATCACAGGCCAGCCGCCAGTTTTCTTGGCGGCTGGCTTGGATCTAACCAGTTTGTATAAGAATGAAGTCGGTTAGAGCACTATAAGGGTTAATTGTTCAAAGGACGAGTAGAACACATGTATATTCGTTTGTCTTCTGGAAAACGTACTCCTCATGAAATTCCAAATTCAATGTCACAATGATTTGTACACACACAAACAGAGCCGTTGTGATTTCAAGCTCGGTACTTATACCGTTAGTCCAAAGAGGTCCAGCTGCATTCAAAGCAATGGGACTGACAGATAATATGATTAACCAATTACCAAACAATAACGACAATAAACTAGTTTCCTACAGACGGCTTAAAAAACGTTGTGGGAAAAGGAGAAATTGCTCTTAACGATCAACATTTCTTTTTCCTATAATATTGTATGCCCTATTAGAAGATTGTTTTTCAATTTCATCACATTTTGAAATGTCGGCTGCAATTTCTTTATTTTAGGACAGTCGAAAACTTGGCGTTTGGTAAAGGGTTAATAGAGTATTATAGTTGGTTCGTTTAATGCTCCGTGCAAACATGGAAATAAACAAGTTGCATTTAAAGAATGTTATACGACATCTAATAGTGGATAATGAAAATAAAGAATATGTCCCCTAAGGACAAAATATGGCCGTTTATATTCAGAATAAAGTGTCTGTATTAATTAATACGTCTCTAGCAGGGAACACCCATGTTAATAGTAAATTGGCAATATCACCACAAAGTGTGGCTGCATTTCATTACAGATACACTAGATTAACACATGTCTTCATTTTAAACGAAGTAGATGGGTTTGTTTGGTTTACCACATACCTTGAATCAATGACAATATATCTGTTCAGGCTTTGAGAATGGTTATCTTTATCTAAGACGACTTGGTTCGCTTGGTAGACCGATTGTTTTGTTGTTCGACCGATTTCGATTTATTGCTGGGCTAGTCTGTTTTTCGATTGTTTTTGTCGCTTGCTTGGTAAGTCGATTGCAGACATACCACAGAGCGAATAGTAGAGGTTCGGATAAGTGGCGTAATTTTTCAATATGTTTTGGTCGGTTCCAACTACTAAAGTGCGACGCTTAACCAAACAATAACGATATTTGACAAGTGTGTTGCAGACGACTATGGAAAACATTGTGGAAAAAGGAGAAATTGCTCCTAACGAGCAATTTGTCCTTTTCCCACAATGTTTTTCTGCCCCATCAGAAGATTATTTTTCAATTACATCACATTTTAAAATGTCGTCTGACAGAGTCGTCTTTGTCTTTGGCTTTAGTTGGATCGATTGGGCATTAACCAAACTATGTTAACCCGTTACCAAACAATATCGACTTTTGACCAGTTTGTTGCAGGCGACTTTGGAAAACCATGTGGGAAAGGGAGACATTGCTCTTACTGAGCAAGTTGTCCTTTTCCCACACTGTTTTCTGTCCTATCAGAAGATTTATTTTCAATTTCATCACATTTTGAAATGTCGTCTGCAAACTCATTGAGTTTGGGACAGTCGAAAATTTGGCATTTTGTAAAGAGTTAAGACTATTATATTCAGGACAGTGCTAATGGTTAAGGTATGACCCTTAGATTCTGACAGGGTCGTCTTTGTCTTTGGCTAAAGTTGAATCGAGTGGGCATTGACCAAACTATGTTAACCTTTTACTTAACAATAACGACATTTGATCAGTTTTTGCAGACTACTAAGGAAAACAGTTTGGGAAAATGAAAAATTGCTCTTACCGAGCAATTTCTCCTTTTCCCACACTGTCTTTTGCACTATCAGAAGGCTATTCTTCAATTTCAGCACATTTTGAAATTTCGCCTGCAAACTCTTTCAATTTGGGGCAATTGAAAATTTGGCGTTTGGGAAAGGGCTAAGAGAATTTGAAACGGCAAAAATTCTATCTATTCTTTAAGGGTTCTCTATGCCATAGTAGCTGGGGTAACAAACATGAATTACAATGCCCTTCTCCGCGCTGGTTTAAATGGCGATGACGAAATTTGTATGTTCATAAGAGGTAGGTTACAGGATCCCTTACTGTGTACGGATGGTTCATCCTGACTTGTTAAGTCAATAGCATTCGGGTCTGTGGTCATCTTTCATTAATATGAGCCTGCCATTAACATATGCTGCACATAACTGAAATACTGTTTTCGCGAATTACTAGCCTAATAGTTGTGATGCTAGTGAATGTTTTCGGCCATAACCCAATTTGCAATGTCCGACCAATGTTCGATTTGCTAAGCGTTTCTAATGCTGCTAATTGCTTCACAAGCCTTGCGTTTGGGGAATTGGCCAGGAGATGAAATATTCTCCTCTCACAAGTTCAATAGATCTTTCTGGAATGTATCAATGGAACAGTACATTACACATGCAATCCGTTCTCTTTGGTGAAGGATATACATGTGTGTTGCGCTCATCCACCGCAACACGCAACAATAATCGTACATCGGAAGGTCCAGGCGAAAATAAAGCTTGATTATACTTGAAACATTTTGTGTCGGATCATAATAGACTGTTTGCTTTGTTTACTAGTAGTATTTGTGACGGTCGTTGATACAAGTTTATTTGGCACTTCATGAATGCTATATTAGAGAATTTATTAATTGATTGATTGATTAACAAATTATTTGATTAATATATTCTTAATTTGATTTAACATCTATTCGGGGGTAAAAGAAGGAATACTGAAATGTATATGGATTGGAAACATAAAACCTCCTCATAACACCATAGTTCATTACTGTTCCTTAAATAAAAATGGAAATTGGTGAGAAGTAAAGATTTATGTGTTAACATTGCGTTGACTTTACATGGATACATTTACTTTTTTTCTCTTTTATCAAAAAGGTTGATGTTTAATTGAAACGTGGTCGGTTCAAATCCCATGCGATGCCAAAGCAATATAACAAAGTGTAATTCAAATTAATCATCTATCCACCGACTTCCTGTGATAACAGAGTTGATGCGTTACATGGATACATTTGACCTTCGACTTTATGTAATACTATCAGCATGCTTTGTGCGATAAAAACTAAAATGCAATATCTAACTATTACATGACATTAAGCGACCCATTATTGTGGTTTGATATCTAATGTTTAACTCAAACATTAAAAGTATTACAAGAACTGTTTTCATGCTATCGACTAATCTTTTCTGTTCAATATGCCTTAACCCTTAACCAAACCCCAAATTTTTGACTGTCCAAAATTGAAAGAGTTTGCAGACGACATTTCAAAATGTGATGAAATTGGGAAATAATCTTCTGATAGGGCAGAAAACCTTTTGGGAAAAGGAAAAAAATGCTCGTAATGAACAATTTCTCCTTTTCCCACAATGTTTTTCAGAGTCGTCTGCAACAAAGTGGTTACATTGTTGTCATTGTTTGGTAAGGGGTTAACACAATAATTCTTTTTTTGAATACTAATCATTGACTGTATCGGAATGGTTACTGTGAAGGCTAAGCGTATAAAACATCATACCGTCTGGTGGCAAAACATAGTCTAATAGAAGGGTCAAATAGAAATGCGGTATATACCCATAAAGTGTGCTGTTGTAAAACCCTGAACAAGAATCCAATTAGCACATGCTCGAACAAGTAAACACAACATGTTTTATCCAGTTTAATACATTTCATTTTATAGGAGTTTGCGACTTGCCCAAATTGAGGTCAAAAGGTTAAGATAAAAACAAAGAAACGAAAAAAAAAATATATATATACATTGGTATAACCCATTGTGGAAGAATAGATAAACTACGCATATTGTCAGAAACGTTTCTAAAGTCACTTGTAGAAAATGCGTCGATGAAGTATGATGAGGTTACGCTTTAAAGGCCGACGAAATCACGAAATCACGCACTCAGTGCTTAATGCTAACACTGTGATCAATAGGGTTTTATTTCGGCGTTGGGAACATCTATTTATTATCTGGTAACGTTATTTTTACCGTCTGTTACAAGTCGTCAGTCTTTCCAAATGCCATTTCCCACATAGAAGAATTCGAAGAACGTTGATTTAAGAAACAAAACGCTTTGTACAAGGATGAGTTTACACTATGGGTAGAGCCGCGAGTTAATAATTGTACGAAATCAATTGACCGACAGAAAATAATAACATAGAAATTCAGTGTCGATAACCTGAAATAACTTCCAAATTTCATAACATCTTTGAATAACCATGTTTATGCGGGAAGCAACTGTAACGATTTCTTACACTCCTGGCAAACATTCAAGACGGTGATTAATCATTCATTCCCTATATGGAATTTACGCGAGCAAATCAAATGCTACGAAATGGCACAGCAGTTGTGCAGCGCTAGACATTCCTCAGCGAAATCTAATTCCGTTATTATTGCGAATCGACATTCTCTGGGACCGACACACAATCTTAGTATGTCTGGCAAATATCTATTATGCCATGATTTGTTCTGTGAAACTTGATTCCAGCGATCACAAGAAGGATGTTAGCCTGTGCTTTTAGCCAATGCGTAAACCTCTTGAGTCGGATATATGCACGGGCCAGGGTACCGTTTTACTAAACAACGTAAGGAAAGTATAAGCGTAAATTAAAACTGATAAACATGGAAAGTATTCTTCATTGCAAGTACAATATTACAATATGACATGTCATTGAAAGCGTCTCACAGAGACGATTCCAATGATGTGTTAGTTTGCAATATTACTAAGCCCAGTATTGAAATAAGAGGGAACACTTTTTTAACTTACGTAAATCTTATGCGTATTTATTAAAACGGTACCCAGGACCCAATGCTGGAAGGAAACAGTTTTTTATGGATTGTCATAAAACAACCTCAAGTATTATACGTACTGATTGAATTGCTGTTTTCTACACAGTTTTCAAGTTAGAAGTTTGCGAGGATTTAGCACGATCTACACAAAAGTTTTTTTTTCAGTTACATTGCATCGACAATATAACGACCACACCCTTAAAATTCCAACAAGAGCAGTTCTCTACGATCTCTGGACACGCTTTCAAACCACAATCGTATTGCTGGAATTAACACCAAGAGAATCAGTTTGGGCAAAGGTCATTACATTAAGCGTTGGCACACAGTGGTACATTTATAGGTAATTCGCTTATACGAGAAATAATTTCTTGGTAGTACAAGCATCTTAACAATATAGGTCATCACAAGAGCAACACAACACTTTACAAACATTACATACCGGCTGATTTCCCATGTGGGTCACTATACTCTGTGCTAAATACCGAGTAAAGAACCTTCGATGTTCAGAGTCTGTATCACGAATTCCCTTTCGGAATTAACAATGCCAGAGAAAAGAAAAGCGTTTGACTTGTTCTAACAAGCATGGTTCTTCCAAGGCCCATTAACATATGACCAAACAATAACGAAATTAAAACACTTTGTGGCAGAGGACCCCGAAAAAAATGTGGGAAAAGTAGAAATTGCTCTCGACGAGCAATTTTTACTTTTCCCACAATGTTTTCTGCACCTTCAAAAGATCATTTTCCAATTTAATCACATTTTGAAAGGTCGTCTGCAAACTCTTTCAATTTGGGACAGCCTAAAAGTTAGCATATGATAAAGGGTTAAACGATACTGAGAACAAAGATCTTTCTCAACTTCCCTTTTTTGTTCCCATCAAAGAATTATTTCTCTTCGAAATCTAAACGATGTTCACAATAGATCGTACCTAATTTAGCTTTTCCATGGGTAGCTTTTATCCAAGATGATTTCCCTAAACGATAATAAACCGATCTATCATTTTGCAATGAACAGTGCTATAGCTATGAACCAAAAAAATAATAGAAAGATGTTATTAGGGATTCGCTCTGTGCAGTAACAGAACAGGTTGGATTATACTTATTTGCTTATCTTAGTCGATTAATTCGGTCTCCAGGGAAGCAATAAAGGGGTGATCATAAATGACAAAGTTGAGTCTCAGGAGGTAGCGCCATTTATAAAATAAGATGATGTCTATGTACTGTAAACCCACAATGCCGTAGAGATCAGCCACAACGACAATCTGAACACATCGGGTTTATCAAATGAAAACACCTCTGAAATAATAGGGATGACGCCATATTGGTTCCCAGCGGAATGACGTCACTTCACTTTCATGTTTAAAAATAGATCTTAAATGTGAAATCTAAAAAGTCGTTAAACTTGATTGCGGAAACAGCTCTACATAGTAACAACCACAATTTTGCCATTTGGTATGAGTTACTGATAAAAAGATTATTAAAAAGGATGTCCAACCCTTCCATACACATTGAACTCCTTAACTTGCACGCTTAGAAAATGTGTTAATTGGCGGATGCCGATTTACACGAAAAATTGTAACACTACACTTATATCCGAGGTGTATTTCACAGCTCACGGAAATACCCGAGTAGTTCCGATTGCCACAACGAGTCTGTGTAAAAGAAGTTTTACAATTGATATCCGGTTTCTTTTCCTTTCCTTTCGGATCAACCATTTTCTGGCACAGATCCCTGGTGTTGTAATTTTTCCTGAAGGCTTAACGTGTTACGCGTCGGTTTGAATAGTTGTCAAATCGAACAAGTGAGACAAGCGCAAGATACTTGTGCCGGGATGAATTATGTTGACCAGCTGACCCAATTGAGCTACAAATATTTTCAACTGACTACCTGAATCTAACTAATTGTCTCAAACAACTTTAAAAGCATACTAGCGCTAAAAAAAAACCTGCAAAACTGTAAATAAGAGTTAGTAATTATGATATAATATGTTGAAACATAACGAAAAACCATAGGATGACAATATAACGTATGCACTATTCATTATTTATTTTTCAAAATGCTATTTTCACAAATTTGGTGCCCACCAATTTAACTTCATTGTTTACATTCGAGTAACATCTAAAATAGCAAGAAGCGCTCTGATTAATGAGTAGCGAACACCTGGTTAGAAAAATCACGTGAAACACATATAAATACTGTCATTTATCCAATATTAACAACGCTAACATTCGAAATGGAGAATGTCTTGGATTTTATTAGTTCCCAACGTTTTTCGGCTGACCTTGTTTTATCGCTAATTGTAAACAAACCGTATAGTATTCACTCTTTTAAAAGCATCATGTGAATGTGTTACAGTCTAAATTCCTCTGTAAAAGAGAATTTGAAGTACTTTTGAGTTAGTTTCTTGAACTTTCACAATTTAAGTGTAAATAAGCACAAGGATGCCTTTAATCCCCTATGCTTTACATCATTTATTACCCAGTAAAATATGTATATTTCGGTCCTAATACATTGGTATAGCTATGAATGGCGTTTCTATGTGAGAATTTTCGTTCAGTTAGTTGGAATTTTATAGGACGAGCGCATTATTAATTTACATACCTTTATATAATCATTTAGTCACCGTGTTTCACGCTCAAAGCTATGCAGGGGAACAACAAAAAGGTATTGCGAGTGGAAATCAATATTTCAGATGGGTATACATTGTCTGATCTTCTCCATTTCACTTCCACAATGGATTCAAACGTTCATACGTTCTGTTACAAGTGTCCGTTGATTTATATATACACCAATAACATTCGTCAAGCATGATATACGCCTGAATGCTCTTGGGTTTCTATTGACCTGATGATCGGGTCACATGACACATTACCGCTTAACCCATTCCTAAGCAATAACGACATTTGACCAGTTTGTTGTGTACGACTCTGGAAAACATTGAGGGAAAAGGAGAAATTGTTCTTTACGAGCAATTTCTCATTACCCATAATGTTTTCTACCTTATCAGAAGATTATTTACCAATTTCATCAGATTTTGAAACGTCGTCTGCAAACTCTTTCGATTTGGGACAGCTAAGATTTGGCATTTGTTAAGGGGTTAATCAAGTACACAAAGCTTGGAAAATATTGAGGACGTGGTCTTACGTGGTAATTCCAGGTCAATGTTGGTTCGTCTTTGCTTTGAACGTAGTCTGTCAATCACTTATAGACACGTATAACGTTGTACAAATGGACGACAGTGGTGCAGTGGTAAAGCGCTGACCTTTTGTACCGAGGGTCCTGGGTTCGAATCTCCGTTATGCGGGGCGAAAATAGTCGGGAATAACTAACAAACCGGCGCGAGTACTGGTGTAGTATCAAGAAGCATTCACCGAGAGTGAATCTAATAAGCTCCAAGCTTCAAAATCGATGTAAAATGAATGAGTTTAAAGTTAAACTTAACGTTAGAAATAGGTTTGTGCATCTGAGAACACTGTTGAAAAGGAGGCTTTATCGTACCTAGAACACGTCTGAATGTCTTTTTTGTATTCAAAGACGTCACATGTTGAGCGCAATCGTAAACGGGAGCCCTGCTGCCATACTTTTGCCTAATCTGGGTTCGGTTTCGTCGGAAGCTCGACTTGTCCCGTACAAAAGCGGCCACAAACGTCATGTCGATGGTTCAACGCATGACTATACAAATGTGAAGCACTTACTATAGTATTGCGCTGAACCATCGATGTGATGTGCCCGTGCCGGCCCGTAAAATGTTCGTTTCTTGCAACGTCTCTAGGTTTTATCACTGACAGAACA
Source organism: Cerastoderma edule (assembly GCA_947846245.1). Lineage (NCBI taxonomy): Eukaryota > Metazoa > Mollusca > Bivalvia > Cardiida > Cardiidae > Cerastoderma > Cerastoderma edule. The sequence goes on from OX401410.1 coordinate 26,339,714, forward strand.
TGGAGTACCAGCGTGGTTTTCACGCGCGTAGAGTCTCTTTACAACGTGTATCAACCGTTGGTCTACGCGTTATACAGTTTGAGCAGTTAAAACGTGTTTTGAGCGGCCAAAGCCATTACGAATATCCAAATTCTCCCTGCAATCTCTTACGTCTAAACATTGACATCATCCCGTCTTAACCCATTTCAAAACAAACAAAAAACGACATTCGACCACTTTCTTGCAGACGACTCTGGAAAACATTTTGGGAAAAGGAGAAATTGCCCGTAACGAGCATTTTTCCTTTTCCCACGTTTTCAACCATATCAGAAGATTGTTGTCCAATTTCATCACATTTTGAAATGTCGTCTGCAAACTCTCTCAATTTGAGACAGTCCGAAATTTGGCGTTTGGTAAAGGGTTAAACGTGACATCAGCACGTAGCATACTTTGTGCTTTACGGGAAATTAATGTTTAATGAGTAACGGACGTGGTTACACCTTTAATCGTTCTGTGAATGGGCATTTCCATTACGCCTATTTCGGTACCTCAATGTGTGATCAATCAGGGTTTGCTATCTTGATGTTCTGTCTGATCTGTCACTACAACTTCCGTTACGACTTCCATATTTTGCTCTTCAATCTCATGATCCCTTATGAACATAAGTATTCTTTCAAGAGTTTAATGTCGTTTTAAATCAGCGTATGTGTACCACAATTACTGACTAAAGTTGACATCAACCGAATATTCAAAGTGGCCGAGTTTTGGCGTAAATTGATACCAATTAACACAGCGGTGTCATAATTCCGATGCCATACAAATCGACTATTCATGCTTGCGTCGAGGAATTAGCTCGGAAAGTCCACGAATCGTTATTGAGCTTTCCCGGGGGACCATTCGGATTCACACGGTAAATTATTTAGCAACTAGTTATAGGGTTTATGACTTTGTTTAGTACAACTGGGAACATATCGAAGCCCATTAGGCGGCTTTAACTAATTGTGATTGTACCCTAGTTTTGATATCGATTCTTTATCATTAACCCGTTTGTGGAACTACGTGGTTTATGGATTACTTTGACATTGCTCTTGTTTTGAGTAGAGTATAACTTTATTGGCTTATACGTACAAACATATCTCGTCATGCAAACACATACATATTTGGCACAAACATACATACATTTCATTACGGATGCAAGGAACATGTTTAAGAAATATGTTGCTTACTACAATATTCTACCAATTCACATCGAAGAAATATAAACGTCTTGATTTGGAGAGAGACCTTTTGTTAGATTATTCAATTTTAAATAAAGGTAATGAAAAATATAAGTAAACTAGTTTTGATCAAAGTTTAAAAAAGCACGATATGGTTCTCTTGCTCAAAAAGATCATGCTTTGGAGCCTATATCTTCGCCTTTCTTCTTTGCCCAAATTATGCGCATAGCGTTACCAATGGTCCTATACTTTTATAATGTTCGGATCCACGACCAATGGCGCAAGATAAATCTAGTCTATCCTTCTTTGATCATTAAACGCTAATGATCTATTTATATTTCGCCTTAATGACGTTGAAAAATTAAGAATGTTAAACTAAATCAGCTAAATCATTTAGGTCTTCGAATTTTATAAAGTGGGTACTCTATGTGAGAGATCTGAATGCTTTCGGCAATATATAAGTTATCATAGAAGCAATATTTTCAAGGGTCACGACAATTCTATGAACGTAGACGTAAAGTTACGAATCAGTTCAAAAGTTTATTGCTGTAAATAAAGGCCACTGGCCCATAATACATCATACAATGAATACAAATATATAAACAAATAGTTTATTAAATAGTTATTATTTAGCACGTAACTTCAACCTCTATGGTCTGTTTTCAGGTGAGGAATTGCACTGAAGATGGCCAAGCTTCATCGGTTCCTTAAGCTGAATGACAGGTTCGACTCCCAGGTGTTCACATTCGCCCTGCCGAGCAAGCTCCTGACGGAAATCTCTCCGGATACATACACCAAGGACATCATCTACGGGCATCACAAATGGACAGTCACCTTCGTACGGACGGACAAACACCTCGGATGCTTCCTCAAGCTGCAGACCATCTCCGCAGGAATGAGAGTCCAGATCGACTTCTCCTTCACGTTACTCAACAAAGACCATTTCACCAGGAACGAGAGTTTCATAGAGAAAGGATGCTCCTTCACGACGGATACCAGCCAGCACGGACGCGGGACGTTTGTCGGTCTGAGCGACCTCCTACACCGCGACTTCATGCAGCTCTCGGGCGAGTTTCTCATGGAGCTGGAAATGCGGAAGATCAACTGCGTGTTCGAGTGCTTCATCCGGGTCCCGCGGGAAAGCCAGTCTCGTTACTCGTACGAGACGAGACTTGAGTCCCCGTACTTTTCGTTCGGCCTGTTCGATTGGAGCGTGTCGCTGATTCCGAGCGAGGGGAGCGCGGACCAGAACGAAAGCATCGCACTCCAGCTCCATCGCCACACGAGTTTCGACCATCTGTGTAACGTACGGTACTTTATCAGTCTAGGGGAGAATGGGAACTTTCAGTCTGAGGAACTGGACCAGCTGGTGGATATTGCCGGCAATGGCGACGTCTACATCATCAACAACTCGCTCCATAATCTCGTCCGGGGACGCTCCACCATGAAGATGAAGGTTACCATGGCGACCGTGGTGTCCATCAGTGAGGTGTCCCTGGATATTGTGAGCCGGTCCAAGAACAAGGCGCATTTCTACGATCGGGATAAACAAGCATGGTACGTATTATCTTTGTGCATGCGTTTATAGATTCGTATGCAGTTCTTCTACAACCGTATAGGCTGTTGGTATACTCTAACCTTCATATATTCTGTTTTTAAAAATCTTAGTATCAGGTCATATCTATATTATGATTTAGACATTTTCCAAAGGTGCGTTAAGATAAGCAAAACTTAGAAGTTTTCCTCTGTTCTTCTTAATTTACTAATACGTTGCTCATCTTTTTCGATTAAACAAACTGTTTTTTACTGAATCCAATGGCACATCTTGTATTTTCAGTATTTTGCTCTGTATTATCTTCGTATAAAGTCATATTCATATTATCGTTAAAGTATCTCTAGTTCAATTGTTACGAAAGAACTGTTTGGGGTATAGATATTTTATTCTACATTTCTCCAAGACCTAGTGCCTAAACTCAAATCAAACGATATGTGTACGCTTGAGATCAAGTAATGTTGTGACGAAATACAAATTCCTACTAAAACAAGAAATGATTAACAAAATCTCAAGAACCTCTAAAGTGAAAGTTGCCCTTGTGTTTTAAATCTATACTTAATGCCATCACAAGCAACACTATTGCAGAAATTCGTGAATGTGCTGATTTTCAGCCATACTTTGGGCATTATTCTAATGTTCTTCCCTTAACTTCCCGCGTCGTACATAAACAACACATCGTTAACTGAAGGGGGAAGTTCGTTTTAAACGCCTTTGCGTCAACAGCGAGTAAACTGTCGACCGTTCACAAAAGAAAGATCTTGACATTTACAAAAAAAAAGATATCATTCAATCACAATCCTGCAATGTGAAATTTGCCAATTCATTATTTGCAATTATGGTCAGAATCTGCCTTGTTTTGGCCCTTCTTTGTTCTATACAAAAGCAATCATTTTGGCATGTTCACAGTACCTTCCATGAAAAGATTCAGAGTTAATCCTTGTTATTTCATTATTCCACTCTCCGTTCCCAATCAGAATTCAATAAGCTGATATGCCGAAGATCAGCTCCTTTTTTCACTACCGGCCAATACTTTTTACCTACCTCTTAAATCGCACTCAAAAATGGTTCGGTCAGCGAAGGACGTCTCCCTCACCGCTTCGCCTTCCGCGAGAAGTAGTTCTGGAAAATACAACAAACCAAGGGTTTAAAACATGGCCAACACCAACAAAATATTAAAAATAGTCAAAACACCCCCTCTTATGTCCTAAAAGCATAAAATTAACACTCAAGTAACATTCTAAATTTTCAAGAACTACTTTTTACTGTACAACGACCTCCGGAAGTAATTCTTCAGTGTACTCTGACCTTATAGATTTATGTAATAGTTAATTGAAGTGCGACCATGATGGTTGCTTCACAAAATGTCAAAATGTCAATTTTCTTTAAGGACATGTTCTGCAGTTGTATAAGAAAATAATCCTTTCTAAATTTTTGATATGTTATTTAAAATGTTATTGTGAATTCAAAAATAAAAAGATAAATACAGGTCGACGAGTTAGTTTTTTTGTAAAATGACAGTTTTCATGGTAACCGTTTTTGGCAAAAGTGTCAAAATGACCATACCATCTTCAAAGGTAATAGAATAATTTCTGGAAGGTTTATTAATACAAAAGAACATGAATTCATACCTTCAATACACCAGAATTCAATTTTATTTCAAATTATTACAATCTGAACAACTTTTGTAATCCAAATCAGTTTTTGAAATTTTTTTTTCGACAAAAAACAATGAAAATTGATATATATTACAAATAAATGAAGATTTTTCAAAATTCCTTTCATAGAATTTTCTAATTTTTCAGTATGTGAAGTGGAATTTAACATCAAAATACAAAATGCAAAAAAAAAGTATATGTTGACGGGTTAGTTTTCCTGTAAATGACAGTTTCCACGGTAACCGCTTTTGAAAACATTTATAACAACGGTTAAAATAACTTGAAACTTGAAAAATAGAAGCTTGGGGTTTAATATGCATGATAAATATATGATAAGGTCAATAACCTTTTATAGTTTTATGGATAAAATGATTATTCTTTGAAAAAAATCGCATACAGTAAATTTAATCCGAATAAAAACGTTTATCGGACTAATAAACAAGTATCTCTTCGGTAACAGATTATTATCTCCATTGGATGCGCAGATGAAGTGCGCAGATAAAACTACCGAGAACTGTCAAACCAAACACACTTGAGTTTCTTGAAGGATCTTGGGCGAATGCATGACTAAAATACTTTAGAATCCTAGCACTCGCAATACCTTGAACTCTTGGTAGATACCAATACACCTACATATGCATTGCTAAATAAATAGAATCATTGTCAATAATTTGTTGGTAAACACGACGTTTAGGTCTACAACTATGTCTCATCTGAGTACAATTCTGAGTTCATGTTTTGTATATTGATATCTATATACACATGGAGGAATGTATTTGGTTTGTCAAGCAAGCTGGTCCTCTTATCTCTTATCTTCTTATGGCTAATCACACGATACGGGAATGGATGCTTAGAGGTCGGTTTTTAAAGAATGACAACGCTGACGTTAAAACGATAGGGAAATGTGAATAGAAAATGTTTAAGACATATGCAAATACTTGGAAATAAGGACATTTTCTTTTGAAATAAGTCAAATGAACAATGATAGACAATGTTCATCATCACACTTAAAAAATCAGATACTCATTTACAGATGATAAAGCAATCGATATGCTTGAAAAGAAATAAGAAACACAAAAAAGACGTTCAGGTCTACAACTATGTCTCATCTAAGTTCGCACCTTGTATATTGACGTCTATATACACATGAACGAATTGTAGTTGATTTGTCAAGCAAGCTGATCCAACTTATCTTCTAATGGCTAATTACACGTTACGGGAATGGATTCTTAGAGGTCTGTTTTAAAGAATGACAACACTGAAGGTAAAACGCCAGGAAAATGTGAACAGAAAATGCTAAAGACATATGCAAATTAATTAAGAACAGAACAGAACAAAACAGAACATATTTTATTAGAACTTAAGCATATTAGCTCATTGTTCTTAAAATACAATTAACTACATGGCAATGAAAATAGTGTCATTTCATATATACAATGCAACTTAACAAAAAGCATTGCTCTGAAATAAGAAAACAAAAGTTCTAATTTACTTTTATCAGAAATCATGATGACAGAGTGTATAAATAGCCATTGATGCCTTGCTAAACTGAAAATTTAACTAAGATTAAGTATTGAATAGAGACATCAATGATGGTTTTCATTCTACAAAGTTGTGTATGAGAGTGTTAAAAACGTTTTCAACAATCCTAAAACATATCTAGTTACCATTTCTTGACATAAACTGATTTCTACTTTGTAAGACCTTTTCACAAAACAGTGCAAGGTTTGTCAGTATTTTGGTGTTTGGAGCATTAAGCAGACAAACAAATTTTTGCATATTTGGTCGTTCAATGAAACGTTTTTCAATAAAGTGCAATCTTTATCTTTTAAAATAAGGGCAAATTAAAATGAATTGATATTCGTCCTCAATATCATTTGATTGGCGAAGTTCACATAATCTATTATTCAAGTTTATTCCCCTATGTCTACCACTTTCTATAGATAAGTTATGTGAAGATAATCTAATTTTTGCTATCATATTTCTTAGTGACCTTTTCCCTATAAGATCTAAGTACTCTGCTCTAGAAAAGTTTGACTTTAATACTTTGTAAAGACGTGAGCAAGAATACTGCTGGATTCCATTTTGACATTCGTTTATATACAAATCTCGCAGTCTATTTGAAAATACTGGAATAAATGCATTTAATGCCACTGATTCTGGGAAAAGCCGAATTTTTGTGAAGCCTAAAGAGTTCAGTAAATGTTTAACCTTATTCGTCCAGTTGTTGACATTGCTGTTAATTTCAATTTGACGACGGTGGTGTTCAATTATTGCAGATAGAATACAATTTAGTGATTTAGAGCTGTGTAGTTTAAGCCAATACTTAACAATGCGAATGTGTCTGTTTACAATAAGAGGAAATCTCCCTAATTTAGATACAAAGATAGTGTATTCGTTAAGATAAAGACATTTTCTTTTGAATAAGTGAAATGAACCAAGATAGACAATGTTTATCAACACAATTACAACATCAGAGACTAATTTACAGACGTTAAAACAATCGATATGCTTGAAAAGAAATAAGAAACGCAAACAATGACAGTCAGGTCTGTAACTATGTCTCATCTAAGTTCATGTCTTACACATTTACATCTATATACAAATGAAAGAATTTCATTTGATTTCTTGAGCAAGATGATCCAACTTTTCTTCCACTGGCTAATTACATGTTTTACAAGAATGGATGATTAGATGTCAGTTTTTAAAGAATGACAACGCTGAAGGTAGAATGATAGGAAAATGTAAACAGAAATACTGATTACAGATGCAAATTTCACTCAAAATATGGACATTCTCTTTTGATATAAGACAAATGAATATCTACAATGCATATTTCAGAACTACACGATTACAAAGACAGTTAATATTCTTTGGCTAAACAATCGATATGTTTGAAAATAAAAAGAAATACAAAACCAAAAGAGGTATTAAAAAAAGCTATGAAAGGGCAAGAAATGCTACAAACGCTAGAATTAAAACAATGCAATAACAAGAGCCGGATGTTTGACGAGCATGCTTCGCCATGATTCGTTCTCTTATTTCGGTGCCTCACAAATTGGTCTTGCCAGAGACTGGTTCGTTTGCGTTATATTAAACACGTGGTGTTAACTTCAACCCTTAGAATACTGGGTATTTTTTTAAAAATATATATTAGTATCATTTGCTTTCCATAACCTTAGTTATCTGCTTAATTCTTAAACCCACAAGGAAAGATACCAAGAGTGACAAACAAGTTAGATCACAGGCCAACCGCCAATTAACTTGGCGGTTGGCCTGTGATCTTACCTGTTTGCATAAGCACGAAGTCGGTTCCAGCACTATAAGGGTTAACTCCTTTGTGGTATACCAGGCGGCCAAGTTCCGTACACTTGTGTGCTTTATGGAGTCGCCAGAATGTCTGGACAAGATCTATTAAACGTGAATAATTTCATGTGTTTGTGAACAGAATACATCATAGACTATATACTTATAAAGATATTAACCATATGCAGGCGGAATGTGGAGTTCTCTTATGTGCTGTCATGTTCAGCCTAAGAGAAGTGATCTTTTAATCCACCAAAAGTGTTGTCACACATCAACCTGTTACCATGATTTGCTAAGTTAACCATCAAAGATCTTTTCCGAAATCATCCCGAAAAATGGTTGGCTAAATCCACCAAAGAGTGCTGTGCTAGACCAGCCTGAAAAATAGGTTGTTCAAACCATCATACTGTGTTGTACGGGATCAGCCTGTTAAAGGTTTCGATGAATTCAACAAGGAGTGTTACCAGTGATCAACCTGTTGAAGTGTCCTAGCAATCAAGTAAAGGTTGGTGTCACAGGTAAACTTGAAAATGGTTTGGTTTGAACCAGCAAATTTCCAGGGTTAGCTTGTTTAAAAGTTTGTTTAAGACACGAAAGTATTAATCAGCGCGATAAAGCTTTCGATCAATCTAGAAATTAAATTGTTGTTACAGGTCAGCTTGTTAAAGCTTCCGATCATTCCATCGATCCGCGATCAGCTAGTTCTCGATCAATCTAGAAAGGAAATTGTTGTCACAGGTCAGCTTGTTAAGTCTTCCGATCCATCCACCATGTCACATTTCAGCCTGATTAAGGTTTCGTTCAAGCCCAAAACTCAGTCTGATAAATACTTCGCACAAGCCAACAAAGATTGTTGTCACTATTCAGACTGACACAGTTTCCTTCGAGAACCAGCAAACTTGTGGGCCCGAACAAGACTGCTCTTTGAAAATAATGGCCATTGTATAGATCTATACGTCTGATAAAGTTATGTGTGTGAGAAAGAAGCTCGCCTCTAGTGTCGGTTACGTCACATTGTCTGACAGGCAGTCTTCTACGAGACCATGTTTAGTGCCTTAACTGTGACGCCCCGTCGGATTTGGCAGACCGTTCTTATCTTTATGTATTTATGTACATTTAATAAGGCAATTTTGGCACGGGTAACCAGTAATCCCCATTGGTGTTTATTAAGCGGTAAGCTTTGTCAAGTTTTATTGACAGCCCAAATTAAGACAACAGCAGTCGGCCTATTGATATTTGGCAAAGAACTTGATGTATTCTTTTTTATATTTCTTTGTTTTTCCAATTATTTTGACGTGTAACATACTCGTGATAGAAAACTATGTTCATAATGTTTTCTTCTAGGTCTTCAGATGCAGATATCAATGAAATTTACAGGTTGAAATGACGAATTCGTGTAGTTAATGCACAATGAAACCGCTCATTCGAAAGCTTTTAAAGCATTTGTTTGAAACATGCTTATTTCTGAGAAGATTTGTCAAAAAAACTGCATTGAAAACAATAATTGCTGAAGAAAATGTCATGCCATTGACCCATCATCCTTATAGGTAGAACTGATTTGATAACTTCGTGTCAACTTTAAGCGTATACTCGCTCAAGATATTTCATGAGGTGTCTTTAATTCATTCGGACAACTGGATCAAATATCTATAATACAGCTTGACCCTTTACCAAACACCAAATTCTTGACTGTTCTAAATTGAAAGAGTTTGCAGACGACATTTCAAAATGTGATGACATTGAAAAATAATCTTCTGATAGGGCAGAAAACATTGTGGGAAGAGGAGAAATTGCTCGTTATGAGCAATTTATCCTTTTCCCACCATGTTTTCCAGAGTGGTTTTCCAGAGTTTTCATGTTTTCCACAGTCGCCTGAAACAAACTGGTCAAATATCGTTATCGTTTGGTAATTGGTAAACCATTTTACGGGTACTACAGTGTCACTTGATAAATGAAAGAAGGTGAACACATCATGAGTAAATTGGCGTTCACACAACTTTATATCGATAAACTTCGAAAGACAATCCTTATGGTTTCAATGGGCTAACGATGTCCAAAAAACAAATACATCCCTGTGTACTGTTTTACTAAACAGTTAACGCTTAAAATTTGCTTAAATCTAAGACAACAATTCCCCTTATTTCAATATAGGGCGAAGCAAAATATTGCAAGGTAACACACCATTGGAATTGTCTCTCAGAGATGCTTCCAATGACGTGTCACATTGCAATATTGTACTTTCATTGGAGATACTATCCATGTTTATCGGTTATGACGGTACCTTCAAGTCCTCAACGGTCAATCTTCAGCATACCCCTGAGAAAAATAGTATTGATACTTAAAGCAAATCGAATTAGTGACTGGACTTCATTGAACCAACCAAGGATTGTAGTTATACACACAAGGTTTTCTTGACATAAACGTCAGCCTTTAAGACGAAGACATTTTCCATATATTTAAACGAATCCCCTCAGAGTTATAACGTATGTCTGCTCTACTTAAAAGTCTATCGTTACACTGTGTTAAACTGATTGAGACTATTTGTGAGGTACTTAATAAGGGCGTACGTAATGTAGGCCTATTTGGGTATGAGGTACCGAATACTTTCGAAACAACGTAAACACAAAATCAAATGGCTGCTTATTATAGGCATTGAGCAACCGATGAACATAACTTCTATAGGAAAGCCGGTTTATTAATTAATTCTAGGAATTAAATTGTGACTTATAAATTTATTTTCTTAGAAAATTGACAGCAAAATATTTAACAGCATTGCTAGGTTATTCATGACAAAAAAGAAATTGTGAATATACATCTTCAATTTCAATATAAAGATACACTGTGCCCGGTGTCACTTTCTCGTTAGAAAACTTGAATAAACGATGGCAGAGATGCAACTACATATTAACCAATCGTCTGGTAGAGACAACAAGATAGATGTATTTTTTTCAATGCAAAGAATTGACTGTCTCTTACATATTCTACTACACCTATCACATTCGGAGTATGTTTCAGACTATGATTTCAGCTTTTCCGACTTAAAACCATAGTTTAATGTCTGTAAAACTATGGGTTAAACCCTCTGTTAAACTGTTAAACCCATGGTTTAAGCGAATTATTGTGCAAACGGCGTTCCATAGTATGTGCCGCCTATTTGCCTAGTCTTTTAGTAGCACTATAACCCCCCCCCCCCCCCACCCCCACACACACACACACCAACCAGAAGGCATAACCAAGCTTTTACAATCCTAGTCACAGAATGTGAAAAGGTTAACCAAAACGAAGAACTTTGTCAAAACAGATGAATTATAATTTAGAGTTTAAACCATTCTTTTGCGAACACAGACACTGTCCAAAGCAAAGAATTGCTGAGGTCATCCACTTTATATATTCGAAACCAGTCTTCACTTTATAGCTTTTGGCTAATTCTATATAGGTTATTGCTTCTTGCATATGTTCAGAAAACATGTTGTTAAATATTTCAGAGTGGCAATGTTAAAGAATATTTTCCGTAAGATATGGAGATAAAATGTGTTTTTGACAAGTCAGAGTCAATTGTCTCTCGATATTGTGTTACAGCCTGTTTTATAAATCAAAGCAGGCTATCAACTGAGTCTTATTCAAACGTTAATGCTCTCAAAGAATACATACACACAGAAAATAATCAGCGACAATGACACATCACAAAGGAATTGATACAAAATGAACACGATTTAATAATGCTTGTATTCCTTTATTTCATTATTATTCAAGTAATTGCTCTCATTCTGAAACCAAATGACATTTTCTCCTCCGTTAAGCTAAATGACTTACGTCATTTTCGTCTATAAATAGCATTCTCTTTCATGACACTAGGACACTTAATGCCTGGTTAGTTATCTTTTTCTAAAAGACTCATTTCGAACCACTTCGAAGAAAGTATGGTTTTATTGCATGTAACAATTGCTTCCATCTATTCAGTGGTTGCATGTATTTCATAGCGGGACATCCATTGGAGACGCTTAGACTCCATTACCAACAACATCGTGTATTGATACAACAAACTGCTTCTTGTTTTACTACGATCTGATAAATGACAGTCTACCTACGTGTATGATAGGATGTCGGTCGGTTAACCAAACCCTTAGAATGCTGGGTAATTTTCTAAAAATACTTTCCAAAACCTACAAAATCTGCTTAATTTTGCTAAGAAAAGATACCCAGAGTAGCCAATTTACCTGGTGGCTGGTCTGGATCGGACCTATTTGCATAAGCATGAATCCGGTTCCAGTACCATAAGGGTTAATACGTACTAACTTTGTTTGTTTATTCCGAAGCGATAACAATTCTTTGCATGCAATTCCGAAACGCCTTCCTTAATAGATCATCACGTAACGGAATTTCCATATAAGAATTCGGAAACAAGCGCAAGAAAAGACAATTCAATGAACAATTCATCCTATGGCTAGACTGGCTTCTACTCAATATCTTTTAGTTAACCCTTTCCCAAACACAAAAGTTTCTACTGTCCCAAACTGAAGGGGAATGCAGACGACATTTCAAATTGTGATGAATTTGGAAAGTTATCTCCTGATAAAGTAAAAATTATTGTGGAAAAGGAGAAATTGCTCGTCACGAGTAATTTCTCCTTTTTCTACAGTGTTTTCCAGAGTCGTCTGCAACAAAGTGGTGACATGTCGTTATTGTTTGGGAATGGGTTAATGTACTTTTTCGTGCTGTCAAAGGTTCGCCATATAATGATATAACGGAATGTTCTCGACTCAACTTAATGGACGGCATTAGGATCGCATCATAAACAAGACTTCCCGTATTAACGCTTATATCACTGGAACCGACTTCATGCTTATGCGAACAGGATAGATCCGGGCCAGCTGCCGAGTATCTTTCCCCATCAATATTAAGCAGATATTTAATATTCTGTGAAGCAGATGACACAAAAAGTATATTTTAAGAAAATTATCCAGCACTATAATGGTAAATGGTTCTTGCCAACCAAGCCAAACATCTGATCGATGGCAATACTCGTAACGTTAAACGGATCTCCGTGCATTTACTGTATAGATATCTTCATGACGCATTTAACATTACTTTACCTTCTTCAGATATGTAATTGTCAAAATTAAGGGCTGTCAACTACAACATTCGTAACGTTAAACAGATGTCCGTGCATTTACTGTAACGATACCTTCATGACGCATTTACCATTACTTTACCTTCTTCAGACATGTAATTGTCAAAATTAAGGGCTGTCAACTACAACATTCGTAACGTTAAACGTATCTCCGTGCATTTACTACAACGATGTCTTCTTGACGCATTTACCATTACTTTACCTTCTTCAGATATGTTATGGTCACAATTGAGAGCTGTCAACTACAACATTCGTAACGTTAAACGGATCTCCGTGCATTTACTGTAACGATATCTTCATGACGCATTTACCATTACTTTACCTTCTTCAGACATGTAATTGTCAAAATTAAGGTCTGTCAACTACAACATTCGTAACGTTAAACGGATCTCCGTGCATTTACTGTAACGATATCTTCATGACGCATTTACCATTACTTTACCTTCTTCAGATATGTAATTGTCAAAATGAAGGTCTGTCAACTACAACATTCGTAACGTTAAACGGATCTCCGTGCATTTACTACAACGATATCTTCATGACGCATTTACCATTACTTTACCTTCTTCAGACATGTAATTGTCAAAATTAGTGTCTGTCAACTACAACATTCGTAACGTTAAACGGATCTCCGTGCATTTACTACAACGATATCTTCATGACGCATTTACCATTACTTTACCTTCTTCAGATATGTGATTGTCAAAATTAAGGTCTGTCAACTACAACATTCGTAACGTTAAACGTATCTCCGTGCATTTACTACAACGATATCTTCATGACGCATTTACCATTACTTTACCTTCTTCAGACATGTAATTGTCAAAATTAAGGTCTGTCAACTACAGCATTCGTAACGTTAAACGGATCTCCGTGCATTTACTACAACGATATCTCCATGACGCATTTACCATTACTTTACCTTCTTCAGACATGTAATTGTCAAAATTAAGGTCTGTCAACTACAACATTCGTAACGTTAAACGGATCTCCGTGCATTTACTACAACGATATCTTCATGACGCATTTACCATTACTTTACCTTCTTCAGATATGTAATTGTCAAAATTAAGGTCTGTCAACTACAACATTCGTAACGTTAAACGGATCTCCGTGCATTTACTACAACGATATCTTCATGACGCATTTACCATTACTTTACCTTCTTCAGATATGTAATTGTCAAAATTAAGGGCTGTCAACTACAACATTCGTAACGTTAAACGGATCTCCGTGCATTTACTACAACGATATCTTCATGACGCATTTACCATTACTTTACCTTCTTCAGATATGTAATTGTCAAAATTAAGGGCTGTCAACTACAACATTCGTAACGTTAAACGGATCTCCATGCATTTACTACAACGATATCTTCATGACGCATTTACCATTACTTTACCTTCTTCAGATATGTAATTGTCAAAATGAAGGTCTGTCAACTACAACATTCGTAACGTTAAACGTATCTCCGTGCATTACCTATTACGATATCTTCTTGACGCATTTACCATTACTTTACCTTCTTTCCAAAGTAATTTTCAAAATTATGGTCTGTCAACTACAACATTCCAAATGGTAAACGGATGTCTATGCATCTACTTTTACGATATCTTCTTGACGCATTTACCATACCTATACATTCTTCGCAATGTTATTGTCAAAATTAGGAGCTGTCAAAATTCGTTCTTACATTTCAAACTTATCATTCGCAGGTTGATGGAGGCCGATACGAGCGGGAAGTACCTCGCCTTCAAACTCTACTACACGGATATTACCCATGTGCCTCGAAAATACAGCCGTTATGTCTGCTGGAACATAGTCGTCCTAACAAGGTAATGTATTCAAATATCACTTCCTTCAACAAACATTGTTATGTCTGCTGGAACATATTCGCACTCACAAGAAAATGTATTCGAATATTACTTTCTCCTACAGACCTCGTTATGCGTGCTGGAACAAAGTCGCACTCACAAGTAAATATATTCAAATATCACTTCCTTCAACAAACGTTGCTATGTCTGCTGGAACATAGTTGCACTCACAAGGTAACGTACTAGAGTAATACTGTCTCATATAAACGTCGTTATGTGGTTTTGTACCTGTTACGGAGTCTTTCCGGGTCATGGTAACCAAAAGTAGTCCTATTCAGAAATTTTGAGTTTTGACTTCTGGTGCATGGCTTTGATAGTAAGAGATGAGCTGGAAGAATACTGACGAGTTTCCCCTATAGATGATAGTCCAGGAATGCTCTCCAAGTTGTTTTGATTGCCTATAGCAGGACTGTTTGTTTGTGATGTATGGACACAAATGCCGGTACCTCGGCTAGATTTGATTGCTTGTGCACTGATTTTCAGACTGTACTAGGACACTTATCTTCGTTTATAAAATGAGGCTGTATGGTAATTAGTTACCTGTATACCCTGTTGTTCTACATGGCCAACCGTATGTTTTTCCAGCAAGTTCGATGTAAAAACTTCAGTGCAAGAGCGTGTATGTTTGCTTTCAGAGTGCATTCTGAGTATCACGGTCAGGTGCCTATAGCTTGACATATATGCGAGCTTTGTCTAGGTCATGAAGCCTTGTCACCGGATTTGTATAAAAAAACCGCCCAAAGTTAGCTAGTACTTAATTGTTTTCTCTGCTGAAATATTAAATAAATGTGTATTCCTTTAATTTCGTAAGTTCCGAAAAAAAAAATAATATTTTTGATGTCCGGGGACTCTAAGGTTTTTGAAAGCAGTCGACACAAAAATCAATTTTCTTTTTAGAAAAACACCCAGCATTCTAAGGGTTAAGAATGGTAGGTAATATTTTCTGAAGTGAGCGTCGAATCAATCTTGGAATGGACATTATCGCCAAACTTTATCGGCCTTTATAGAAATCGTCTGGGCACAAAAGGTTAATGCATCTCTTTAAAGTAAGGCTTTGCTTAATTATATTATGTCGCCCAAAAGAAATTTGCGAAGCTGGGAAAATTGGTTATTAATTATGAAACAAAACATTAAGACATGGTAAAACACCATATTATCATGCCATCATAACGCCTACATTATTCATTAGTGATGTTTCTAAGTGCTTTTTCCACGAATTGTGTAGCGCAGTTTTACTTCGTTGTTTATATTCGAATTATGACTGAAATAGCGATGAACGCTCGGAAAAATGAATGGTAGGTACCTGGTTCGAAAAGTCATTTAATACATATAAAATGTCTGTCATTTATCTAACAACAATAACGCGATTTTTCAAAATTGAGAATTTCTCCAATTTGTTTGGTCCCCAATGTTTCATGAAATTCACCCCGGCAATTCATGGCATTCTCGTTCAAATGTTTGTTGTAAATAATCTTCATCACATCAACTCTTTTTAAAGCACCATATGACCAAAATACCGACTCAGTTACTCTTTAAAAGGAAACTTAGGTTATTTTATGTAAAAATGTCAATTCAATTTTCGACCTTACACAACTTTACTGTACATGGGCGCTTTTCTGGCTTTAACAAAATCTTCGATGTATGTGTCGTCATAGTGATAACCATAGGGTTTGGAGCACGAAGGTTGTGGGTTTGGTTCATACATATATAGTGGAAGTATCCTACGACATCTCAGTAGTCTCACAGTTGACGCGAAAACTTGTACCGTACCACGGTAGCAGAATCAAGAATGATTAATAACTTGCTTCGAAAATCGATAAATCATAAATAAGTTTCAAAGAAAACTGGTGGAGTAAGAAGTTAGTTCGCAATTCTAAATTGCCAAGTGCGAACTCTGGACTGAGTGTCTAACGACTGTGTTCTAACTTCACAGATATTTCAATACCATCCAAATAACATCTTGATTTCATAACGAAAGAAACGGCAAAAAAATATATTTATATAACCTCACTTTTAACAACGGTCATGGAAATAAACAAATTACTCGGAATGAACAACTTATACGCTACAATGATTCCTTCCCAGTTGTATAAATAGTGACTTCTTAGATTCATAGTATTCTTGCAATTTGCTTTTTTTTTTAAATATGGTTTTCTCAACTGCCCAAATGGGTGAAATAGTAAAAACGAAGAAATGAAGCAAATAAATACACGTTTCGAATCCAGGGCAAGACAATCGGATAATTTGCCAAGTAAACCGCACCTAGCCGACATAGACCCATATTCAATAACGAATACATCATCTCGAATCTGGAACTCTCTTCGTATCCATGGAAATATTAGAAATATATAACATTTTCTTGTCTGATAAACACCGTTATATGCATAGCACCCATTCAGGTTATTTTTCAAATAATACAACGGATAAGGCCTTTTAAGAGGCTATCTTACATAAATTGCTCTTTGGGTAACAAATCTTATGAAAGCTAAACAAATGCCAATTTTAGATCCCGTTATTCCAAGAGTTGCTGATACAGTGTTTCAAAAGGTAAAAGCGAAGCAAGCTTTTGTACCTTGGGGTATATTGACAGAAAACTTGCTGAACCCTTTACCAAGCGCCAAATTTTCGACGATCCCAAATCGAACGAGTATGCATACTACATTTCAACATGTGATGAAACTGAAAAATAACCTTCTAATAGGGAGAAAACAATGTGGGAAAAGGAGAAATTGCTCGTTTAGGGCAATTTCTCCTTTTCCCACAATGTTTTCCAGAGTCGTCTGCACCAAACTGGTCAAATGTCATTATTGTTTGGTAATGGGTTATAAGAATAATGTTAAATTGAACACTACAATACCTTGCTAGGATCGTTTCATAGGAGTTTCGAACAAATCGACAATTCAACACGATAGAAATAATGGGCAATTGTTTCCAAAATAAAATGTTAAATCGTAAACATATATCCCACAGATCTACTTACCATACATTTACAAACCGTTTATAAACAGGTTTAGGAAGCGAATTAACACTCTAACTTTCTGTTACTACACTGCATATAAATACGTATCGTCAACAAAAGCCATCTTATCCTAGTGAAAGATTAACATATCAAATTGTGAAGTAGAGTCTTTATAACAATAATGAAAAAACACTTTATGGCTAATTTTTATAAGACTGTTCACCGGTTACATAGAATAGTATCTAGAAGTAGTTTAAAGAAGATTAACGTATATTTCAGAATACACGACAGTGTGTAACTCGGATGATCCAAGATGTAATTGAGTAGAATGGAATATCTACGTTTGGACCATTCGGATAAGACAATGTCATGGAATTGTTATCACAACTTACTACGAGCCATTTCTTCTTGTGCTACTTTGGTTTCTCAACTGAGAGGTTGGTTGGAAAGCTAATAACCGAATGAATTAGAAAACGGAATGACAGGTTACATTTTCGTGTTCATATAAAGATATAGCTCATTACCAGTCATTTGTTCTTTTGCTACATTGGTTTCTCAACTTAGAGGTTGGATGGAAAAGTAATAACTTGATGAATTAGCAAACAGAATAACCTTTTCAATTTACGTATCCATGTAGATATTTTGCTCATTACGAGTCATTTTTACTTTTGCCTCACTGTTTTTTATTGTTGTCCCTTTTGCTGAGCCATATTGTCTCAGTGCGAAGTGATAGTCAATATAAACGAAGAGTTTATGGTCGTATGTTTATTATATGATAGCCTGTTACAACAGAGTACAGAAATCTATAGACAAATTTCCACTAAAACCCCGCGCACTTGGAAATAATTCCTTTTCCCTGGAGAAATTCCGTTTAATTCCGTCGCATTGAAATCCCACGAGATTTGAGAATTTAACTCTCATGCTCTGTTATATATCTGTCTGCGAAATATGAATTATCTAAACCCATGGCGAATTACCTTTGTTACCGAGGACTTCCAGAAGATCAGAAATTATTATGAAAGAAAAAATAGTTATTGGGGGAGGGGGAGGGAGAGGGAGAGGGAGAGGGAGAGGGGGAGGCGTAAGGTCTTCGCTAAAACATCACATTTTTTCGGTGCCAACTTCTGGAGGACAACTTGTTGGTTTATGTCATGTGAAGTGGGACTTGCCACTATAGAGAATACTTAGCCCTTAGACTTTTAAACATACTCACACCAATCCCGTAGAAATATGAACATAATCCTCGTTTTACGTGCGAGCTAGGTGATACATCATTTTTGGTGGAACAACCTCCCAGATATATGATATATGAGTTATGTTTCTCTTAGATATGGTACAGATACTTATTTAGCTAATACCCACGGTCGGTCAAGACGTTCTACATTTAATGAAGTATCCCTAGCGATCGAGTATTATCTAAGCAGGGGTCAGTAAAGAAATGTTCCTTGTTGCGATATATATTTACCATAGTTGAAATGGCTGGTTGGGATCTTTTCTCTGTTCACTACAATGTAGCTTACTGACTTTTGAGTAGCTGCTTAAACCTTTATATCCACATTTTGGCTTTCTTTTGTCTTGATACCCTGCTCGAGTTAACATATAATCAATCCAGGATTAATTAGATAGTTTTTGCGGTAGAATTGTTTCAAGCAACAGAGGTACATGCCAAACGGTGTAGAAGTTGCGTCGGAAATGATCCTTCTCATTGAATTATATGGACTTGTACCAGTCGTCATGGTAACGACTACATATGAGTCCACTCAAACTTGTACCATAATATTAGGATGTAAGGCATACATCAGCTGAATTAATTAGGAAAAGAAAAATATATTTTCTTGGTTAATTTCAACCCGATCTAAAATTAAAAAATGGGTTTGAAATCAGTTAAAATGTCAATCACTGTTTTCAAATGTCATCGGTTGACGGTAGTAGTAAAATCAGATGTGGCTTACAATGAAAAGCAATTGCAGTGTATTGTGCGTATATTTCGCCCAAGCCGACAGAAAAAAGTCTAAATAGCAAATGTCAATCAATACTTTGACGTATATTCGAAGACAACATTTTAAAAGGTGCTCGAAGCACATTTAAATTTATCTTCAAACATTATCGGCAATTACTTGTTAGAAAGCTTGGTAATTTTCAAAAATTAGATTCTTGTGTCGTCTGCCTTCCAAAACCTTTAATATCTGCTTAATTTTGATGCGGAAAGATACTCGAAGTAGCCAGCATGTTAGATCACAGGCCAGTCGCCAATTAACTTGGCGGCTATCCTGGATCTTACCTGTTTGCATAAGCATGAAGTTGGTTCCAGCGATATAAGGGTTTAAACATACGAAATACAATAGATCATTTACAGGTACAGTACTATCGATACTCGATAAAGGGTGAACAAATAATTCAAATGGTGCTACATGTATTTGCCGCAGTCCTTGAGGAAATATGCAAACATTAGTATCGGATTTCAATTGTTCTTCATTTATTTTGTTGAATAATTCCTCTATAACGTATTAGCCTTTTACCAGACAACAAATTTTCGACAGTCCCGAAGTCGTCTGCAACAAAGTTATTAAATGTCGTTATTGTTTCGGAAAAGGGTTAATTCTATGCAAGCTCTTACAGATGAGTTTAGAAACCACTAAACATTTTTGTCAGATCTACGTAGAGGTCTCCAAATGAAGAGCATTTCCTCTATCCGGCATAATGGTTTCCATTCAGTGGGATTACACATGCTAACTATCAAGCTATCATGTCATGTTGATGTTTTATCTCTTGGCGTATGGAAGATTGGTAAAATTGATATAACTTTCATTTCAACTTCTTTGTTCCCTTTGCGTTTCTGAAGTGGTGAGTGAAAGTCATCTTAACCCTTAAAAAGCTGGAACCTACTTCTTGGTAATGCAAAAAGGTTAGATCAAGGTAATTTCTAACAAGTAATTTGGCGGCTAGCCTGTGATCTAATCTGTTTGTTACTCTGAGAATCTTTGCTCAACAGAATTCAGAAGGTACATGTATTTAAGGTTTCCGAAAGCAGTCGACTTAAAAATCTATTTTTTGAAAATTACCTAGCATTGTAAGGATTTAGCCCGGTGCTCAATGTTAGAAGCCCTAGTTTATTCCCATTGTTGAAATATCGTGGAAACCCACATTGGTCACGCCACAGTGTTACCAGAGAACCTATGGTGTTTTCTTCACCTTCAGCCTCGATCAATCGGCGATTGTCATAATCCTGTCCGAGATGTCTACCACTTAAGTACTATGTAGAAACCGTACGAGCTAATTGTCTGTTAGCCTATTTCCCCATATCGGACGTTAACCCTTTACCATACGCCAAATTTTCGACTGTTCGAAATTGAAAGAGTTTGCAGACGACATTTCAAAAAATGATGAAATGAAAAAGTAATCTTCTGATTAGAGCTGAAAACATTGTTGGAGAAGGAGAAATGGCTCGGTATTAGCAGTTTCTCCTTTTCTCACAATGTTTTCACGAATACAATAAAGCAGTCTACAATAAACTAGTCAGATGTTGGTATTGTTTGGTAATGGGTTAAAACAATGCCAACGTTCAATTGTATGTGCTTCTCGTTGAAAGGGAAAAATGCAACGCGTGCGACATTTGGTATTGCGGTATATACCTTTTCTCACGCTACTTGAAGGAAAGAAATCTCCTGAGAGATACTTCTACACGATCGTGCGTCTATTTTATAACGAGTGTTAATCTACTCCTCTTTTCTAACTTTTGTTTTCGAGTAAATGTTAACGAAATATAGCCTTTTCACAGCTGTCTAGAGCTACGAAAGGGGGTCGAATAAGCTTGACTCATACATATACACAGTTTGTCGGTTTCTTGTCCTCTCTTTACTTATATTCCTAGAACCGCAATCGGAACTACTCGGGTATTTCCGATAGCTGTGAAATACACCTCGGATATAAGTGTTGGGTTACAATTTTTCGGGTAAATCGGCTCCGGCGTATAACACATTTTCTAAGCGTGCACGTTTAGTAGTTCAATGTGTATGGAAGTGTTCGACATCCTTTTAAATCATTTTTTATCTGTAACTCATACGAAATAGCGAAATTATAAGTTGTGACATATATAGTTGTTTCCTTGATCAAATTAAACGACGTTATAGATTTCACATTTAAGATCTCTTTTTGGAAACGAAAGTTAAGTGACGTCATTCCGCTGGAACCAGGTTATTTCAGAGGTGTTTTCATTGGATAAACCCGATGTGTTCTGATTGCTAGAACCGTCAAAATAGTCTGCTTTCAACGTATAAACACGTTACTTTATTTCCACAGATACGTCCCTGATAACACTGTAAAGACGAATTTTGGACCCTTTAGTCGGTACTACGTCCAACAGGACCTGGACGATGGATATTTCATTAAAACGAACATTCCTGTAGAAAAGGTGAGTATTCCATCTTTGTTATTCAACTTTTCTTGATTTGAAGTAGTTCTAGGAACTGTTTTAAACTGGTTAACCCATTACCAAACAATAACGATATTTAACCACTTTGATGCAGATGAGTCTGGAAAACTTTGTGGGAAAAGGAGAAATTGCTCGTTACAAGCATTTTTTCCTTTCCCCACAATGTTCTGAAGTTCTATCAAAAGATTATTTTCCAACTTCATCACATTTTGAAATGTCGTCTGCAGACCCTTTTAAGTTTGAATAGTCGTTTCGTAAAGGGTTAAAGAGAGATGCGCTACACATGCTGTTTACTGAAGGTTATAACATTTATCATGCTGGAAAAGACTTCATGCTTACGCAAAACGTTAGATCCAGTAAATTGGCGGCTGGCATGTGGTCTAACCTGTTTGCTTCTCTGAAAATATTTCCTCAACAAAATTAAACAGGCATTACAGGTTTCCGAAAGCAGAGGACAAAAACTATATTTTAGAAGAATACCCAGCTTTCTTAGGGTTAAGAGTTTGTTTGTGTGTAAATTTATGATAAGAAACATGCGCATGCGTGATTCAAGTATAAAGGACATAATACATCCATGGTGAAAGAAGCGTAGTCGGTCCGCTTAAAAAAGTTAAAGGTGCTTGTTCACAGAAAGTAAACTTTTGAAGTCAAAATAAAATTTTGATGAAACAATGCATATTTTGTGTTGTTGTTTGATATAAAATTAAAGTAGCTATTGGAAGCTTAATTAATTCAGGAAGTGTCGATTTATCAAGGTATGTACAGATTTTATGTGTTAGACCATGAAAGCGATATCACGCTTTTGGATTTAGAGACATTTTTATCCATTGTACACACACATAAAATAAATAAGAAACGATATAATTTTGCTTCCAGTGACTTTTCTTCAGTACAGCTGTTCTGCAGCTTTAAAGAAATTGAGCTTTAGCTTCTAAATTTCTTAACATCTCCAAATAAACCACCTTTAAACACTATAATGCGTTACAAGTTACAAGTAACAGGTCTTTTATTGCACATCCGGTCTCTCATAGCACACATATTATAAAATACATTACATATGTCTAGAGTTGCGATGATCGTTTCCTTCGAAAATGACTTAACCCCAGCTTGTTACAGGCATAAATTACGTCTTTTTGGGAGGAAGCTAAATAATCTAAAGTAAGTAAATCAAATAAAGTAAAGAGGATGTTAAGTTATTTATCTTTATTTTTTTGGCAGCTCCAAGATTCCGACTGTTTGTACACGGAACCAGACGACCCTCGACTGACCGTCCATGTCGAATGGGTGGAATCACATTTATTGTCCACGCCCACCTACCACGCCTTCGACGACACGGATAAACTGCAGAAACACCAAATGAAGTAAATATGGTTTTCTTTTTTAACCCATTACCAAACAATAATGACATTTGACCGGCATATAAACTCTTAGACCGATTGTGTTCATGAGATTTCATCTCCCTTGCCAGATGTATTCCTCAGTTGGCATAAAGACTAGCTATTTTGAAAGTCTTCAGGTATCACTAGAAGTAGAACTTAACACAAAAGAGGACTCTTGATTTCGATTTTTTTTGTAGTTAAACCCATTACCAAACAATAACGACATTTAACCTATGTGCTGCAGACGACTCTTTTGAAAACATTGTGCTCTTCAAGAGCAATTTCTCCTTTTCCCACAATATTATCAGCCCTATCAGAAGATAATTCTTCAATTTCATCTCATTTTGAAATGTAGTCTACAATTTGGAACAACTTTGCGTTTGGTAAAGGGTGAAAGTGTTTACATCACTATAACTTATCTTTTTGCTGATAGATGATTGAATTCTATATTGAGATCATTTAATCCATAAAGACTCACTGCGCACTGCTCTGGTGCAGACGTCCTTTTAACCAGTCAAAACTTTGGCGTTTGGTAAACGGATAAACGAATTTGAAACGATCTAGTTTTGTTTCCAATTAAGTGCGCAAACCTTTAACAATACAACTGTTGTGCAGTTTTAAAGAAATTGATTTTTTAACTTTCAAATTCACAGACAAGCACCTTTAATAATGCAATTCGATCAAACATCGAAACTGCTATGTCACGTACGTACGAATACCTACGGAATTCCATTAACGACAACCTACTGGCAACTGCCTACTGCCTTGCCGAAGATTGATTAGTAGCGAATAACTCTGAGGCATCCCGAATGCAACAGTTGGCATCATATAGTAAGCAGTTAAAAGTAGGCAGTTGGCAGTAAGCAGTAGGTTGTTGTTACTTCTCAATCGTAGTCTGTAACATCAACTTTACCATAACCTAGGTATATTTATTTAAATATTTACGCTACCGAGACGTCAACTGCCTATACACCAAAGCCGGACTTGTAAACACAAATACCAACCAGGTTACCACTTGATACTGCCAAATGCTTACTGCTTGATGCCAACTGTCTACTGCCAACTGCTGCATTTGGAATGCCTCAGAGTTATTCGCTGCTAATCAACGTCTGTATGAAAATAGGTAGTCGGCAGTATGCTGTCGTTTATTGAATTCCGTAAATACCACCCTTTAATTGTCTTCACTGTTTCAGTTGGAGATATACATTTAGGGATGCCCTGAGATTGCTTCGATCAGTCATCCAGAAATTGATTAGGAAAATACTGTATCAAAACAAGATTCAGAGCTAAAACCGGTATGGGCCAAATGTGCTGCCTTTTCAATCTAATGGAATCTCTTAAATCATTTAAACGACGTTTCGATACATTTTTAAATTGACGTCTGTCTGCTTTTAATTTTGACCAGTTTAAAGTGCAACTTGAGTAATTTATTAAGATGTTCTTTCTTTTCGGTCACCTTTTCACTTTAAGTCGTTTAACGCTATGTTCGACAGATAAAGGATTTGTATGGAACTATTCAATTTTTTCATTGAATAATAGTTAAACCAGCATTCGGACCTGTACTGCTTTGTTTACTTGGTTCATGAATAGTAATGTGTTCCTCTCGGGGGCACCTTCCAAGTGTCAAGTGATTGGCGCGATGACCCATTTCATAATCTGGGCCAAACACTCTTATCCGTCTTAGATATCTCACAGACTGGGAATTGAATACCATTATTTACGATATATCCCGTAGAAACTGATAATAGATTTGGAACACAAATAGTTATGAATTAAGATGAGAAGTGTATCAATAATCAAGTTTTCCAAACTTGATAGATCTGTGATGTCGTTTTATTCTTCGAATATATTTTATATTGGAAATATCAAGTTCCAAATATGTGAAATAATCCTGTTGATTGTTAATGATAATTCTATTAAGGACAGAACACCGTTAAAGCTATTTGGTTTTGAAAATGGCCACTATAAGGTGTATCAATAGCATTACGTTGTCTTTAACTGTTTGCTGGAATCGATAAAATCCGGATTGGGAGATAATATTTAAACATGACACGGTAAATATTTACTTTGGAATACATTATACCGTCATTGCTTAGCGTTAGAGGAAATACGTTAATGGATGAGATCTCAGTAAGCAAACGTACAGTTTGTATGCCTGGAAAATTGAGATTGGGTGAGTTTTTTATGATGAGGAGTTTGATTATGTTTGGTTTGGATTGGTTTACGCCTTTAATTCGTCAACTCTTGGACGAATTATAACTTTTATTCTATTATACGCGCACATTGGAAAGCGTGACTGATCAAATGTCATTATGATTTGGTAATGGGTTAAGTGTTCACAAGTATTTTAATCCAAAAGCAAGACGTCGCTTTTGAGATCTACCGCGTAAATATCCATCGTCATACTTAGATTAATGGACACTTCCTAAACTATCTATGCTTCGGATAGCTACTTTAAATGGTATATCAAACAACACCTCAAAATTACAATACAAACTGTCTTGTTTCAACGATATCTTATTTTTACTTTCAAGTTTTCTCTTCTGTAAACAAACACATTCAAACAATTTAAACTGGGCTGTTTGGTTGAACTAAGTCCTTATAAATGTGCATGTGTATGCCTTTGGATTTTTGTTCGTATATAAGGCCACTTGCCCAAAATACAACAAATATACATAGTACAATTTAACTGTTGTTGTGATAAAGGCTGAAAGGTTATTTTACTGCGGCAAAAGGAGAAAATACCCGAAAATTACCGCGGAATACTATTTCATTCTACGAGGCAAACATTTCGAACCCTAATTCTAGTAGATCATTGAAGAAAGTATGAACTAATGAACCCGTCTCCGAGAGAAATTAGACGCATATTCCGTAAGAAATGTCATGAAGTCCTTGACAAAAACCCCGGTCAATGTGTTTTTCCCATGACAGGACGTCTTCGATCAAGTTTCCCCAGCTTAATGAAACGTTTCGGGAGGAAGGAGGGCGACTCAACCATTGATTTATGTGTCTACATGCGCCCATCAGACTGCCATATTCAAACAACAAAACATTTTCAATCCCATCCTCCGTAGAACCGTCCCGGAATATTTCCCGAAATGCCCCGCGCTCTCTTATCGACTGCTGATCAATAGAAATACGGGTCAAACCGAAGAGAACATGGTTAGTTGTCTTGTTAAGCGAATTCGGGTCGATTTGGACGATTGTGGCTTTCATAAATGTAGGGCCGGTTATCTCTTTCCTCGATGTAGAAGTCATTGACTTTGTTGATTGGTTAGCCTTCTACAAGTTGGAATAACTTCATGTTCCATGTATAATAAGGGAAAATAGACATGTTTAAACTAAACCAAACGCGGAATTTTCGACTGTCCCAAACTGAAGGAGATTGCAGACGACATTTCAAAATGTGAGGAAATTTGAAATAATCTTTTGAGGGGGCAGAAAACATTGTGGGAATAGGAAAAATTGCTTGTCACAAGCAATATTTTTCCTTTTACCACAATGTTTTCCAGAGTCGTCTGCATCGAAGTGGTAAAATGTCGTTAAGTTTTGGTAAAGGGTTTAACTTTGGTAAAACAACATTCTAAACAATATTTACTGATATCGCAGCGACCAATATATCTATCTATGCTCCTGGAATGTCTTTCCCTGTTTTGCTCACTA
The DNA here is from genome assembly GCA_947846245.1 of Cerastoderma edule. Taxonomy (NCBI): domain Eukaryota; kingdom Metazoa; phylum Mollusca; class Bivalvia; order Cardiida; family Cardiidae; genus Cerastoderma; species Cerastoderma edule. The sequence continues at coordinate 26,366,864 of OX401410.1, forward strand.
TTTCTTCAGCACAATGCACTGACAGCTTTGCCACATAAACATAAATGATGAGAGAAAATTTGACTAGTCTTGATAGGAAGCGACATTACAAGACACAAAATAACACGAACAAAATATGTCAAGCCAACATTTCCTTGACGTTTATTGTTAGAGATAGGTTTAATAAAGGGATATGCAAAGACTGCTTTTCCACATCAATGTAATATGAACAGTGATGGAAGACTTACTAATTAATCCATTACTAAACGATATAAACATTTTACCACTTTGTTGCTGACGATTCTGGAAAAGATTGAGGGAAAGAAAACAATTGTTCATAACAAGCAATTTCTCCTTTTCCCAAAATGTTTTTTCTCTATCAGAAGATTATTTTCCAATTCCATCACATTTTAAAATGTTGTCTACAAACTCTTTCAATTTGGGACAGTCGAAAATTTGCCGTTTGGTAAAGTTTTATGTCATATTTTCTTCATAAGATATCGAAAATAGTGCGGTGAAAAATGGGGCCTATACGGCACTTTAGGTATACTGTACAGCCTTTATATGAACTATCTCTGATCTATCTCAACTCAGTTGAAATCGGTGTCAACCAGTAACAAACAATCTAATCAAAGAAACAAACACAACAGCTCTACAATCTGTTTTCTCCAGCAATTGCAAAGCGGGCAGCCTCTGAGGGCAGTGCTGCAAAAAGAGATTTTGCTTATTATTAGCGAGTTCTCCTTTTGTTTCAATGATATTGATCTTCATCATCATACTATACCGTTGTCCATAGCCTTTTCAATATACGATGAAAAATGGCTAAACTTCCGTCTGCTGCAAACCACATTAAAATAGAAAAGGAACGTTGTTAATTGAGCGAACAACCCACTATCCTAACAAACAATGAACGCGCTGCGTTCTCCTTTCCCAATAGTCTATAGTAAACATATCATGTATTGGAAAAGACAGAACAACGCGACCTTTTTGCACTTGAACTGCTCTTACTAAATTGTCAAATTGCCACAATTACATTTACATGTACTTACAAAAATTGCCCTTTCTGCAAAGGAGAAGCAAATGATACATGCATGTTCTGTAACTTTAACCGTGTTCAGATTTTCTTTAAATGTGTATCCCAGCAAACGCAAAGTCGAGGAAGGAACATAAGTCTAATAAATCGATGACCTTGTCTCAAAATGGCGTTGACCTACTTTTGTATATTGGTAATGTTAGATTGGTCCAAATAGATGGCAACGGCATGAAATTAAAGGAAGCATGTCAGCGCACATGTTCTCTGTATTATTTGATTAGAAGACATCGTTTCAAATTGATGAACTGCTCACAGTCGCCCTTAAGTCGTCTAAAGTAAATGGGGTAAAGTGACGTACATATCATAGAGTAAGCGATTAGATGAAGGAAAATTAGCTGAAGTAAAGGGCATTGTAAAAGTTAGATACATTTAAAACGTAACTACGTCTCCCAACTGCCTTCGTCATCGTTAAAGATCCCATTTCCATCTCATACGATATGGTTAATTGTAATGAAGTCGGTGTACTTATTTCCACAAAAGACTTTATCTATAAATACGCTGCAAATACGCTTAGCAGTTTATAGTAGACTGAGCATTATGGTATACTTTCTTTCGAGAGATAAATGCATCTCAACAGTGCTTGTCCACAGAAGAAAAAGTTTGAAAGTCAAAATTAAATATGGTTGAAACTATACAGTGTTTGTAATGTTGTTAGATATGAAATTTATTGAAAACAAAGAGTTTTATCTGGAAACGACGACTTTCCCCTCGCATTGCTTTAATTTGGCTCTTCCATTTTACTCACGGTTATAAGCGGTTCTTCCTGCTATTTGAATGGGTTGTTAATTGCTATCCAACTAATGGAATAGCACCTATGTACCGACAGGCCAATGAACACCATTTGTTACTTGTTCCCTTTGTAAACAACTTGCAGAAATATTGCATTTTAAAACTTGCTTTAGAGTAGATAATGGAAACATACTTAAATCGGGAAGCGAGATTTATCTAAGTATGTGCGGATTATATGCATAAAATCTCATAAGCAATGTCATGTTTATTCACCGCATTCACACTTACGACATACGTTTGCTTCCAGTGGCTGCTCTCCGATGCGTTTCATTTAATAGTACAGCTGTTGTGCAGTTTGAAAGATTGAACTTCCAGATATCTTCATTTTGGCCCTTTGTTGCCATCCAATACAGTTTATGGTTAACCTATTACCAAACAATTACGGCATTTGACCAGTTTGTTGCAGACGACTCTAGCAAACACTGTGGGGAAAGGAGAAATTGCTCGTCACGAGCAACTTCTCATTTTGTCACAATGTTTTCTGCCCTGGCAAAAGATTATTTATCAATTGTATCACTCTTTGAAATGTCGTCTGCAAATGCTTTCAATTTGGAACGGTAGAAAATTTGGCGTTTGGTAAAGGGTTAACACAGTATATAAGCATGTCTATAACTTCAGGCGTGAGCTGATGGCCCTTCAGGCGGAGAACCTGGTTTTGGAAAAGCAGCTTCACAGTTACCAGCTGTCCATGTCGAAGGCCCCGAGTCCCGTGAAGAAACCCGATGACCTTTCGGAGAAGGTCAGACAGGAGATCCTCCATACTAAGGTCACGGAGAAGATTCAAGAGCGTCTTGACCGTGGTCAGCTCAAACGGCGAGACAGGAGCCGGGAAGGCTCCTCGGACAGAACCGACCGGTCACATGATCGATCATATGACCGACTGGATCGCGCCAATGATAGGGCGTCGTCCTACGACAAATCGTACGACAAAACGTACGACAAAACGTACGACAAAACGTACGATAGGCCTTATGATAAAGGGTACAGCAAGTCTTATGATAAGTCGTACGATAGGCCATATGACAAAACGTATGATAAAACATACGATAAAGCGTACGATAAAACATATGATAAACCGTATGATAAAACATCGGATAAAACATACGATAAAACGTATGATAAAGCGTACGACAAGACGTACGATAAGACATACGACAAATCATACGACAAGCTTTACGACAAGACAAACGACAAAGCATATGATAAGGTGTACGATAAATCGTACAATAAACCGTACGATAAAACATACGATAAAACGTACGATCGGTCGTACAGAAATAAATGAATGGAACAACGAGAAATTCGTTCACACGACTTACGTGTTAAGTGATTGTAGGGACTAAATGATCAACAGTGGTTTGGAAGAGACTTTTCTCTACAATTGATTTATATTTGCACTCTAAGAGTTTATGCCTATGAAACAGAACACGAGCAAAGGTTGGAAGGAATACGACGGTCCTTCGATTGGTTGAGCGGAAAAAAATGATACTTGTATAGAGTGAACATTATCAATTCATTCATAGACTGGTGACAACAAATCAATATCACCTCCATACAGATCAGAGAAGTCATTTAGAAAGTTCCGCAAGAAGATTGCCTCAAATACAGGGCAAGCATCTTGAGGCAAACAGGTGCCTACATCGTTAGAGTAGATAGTTCGACTCAGATTGAGTGCAAGATTTACTGTGTGGGCACAATTGTATGTTAATACTCAACCCTTATTGCTTCTCTAAATATTATGTAAAATGGAAGGGTGTCTTTCCTTGTTGAACCAAAATGTCTCATTTTCTTCATTTCTGCTGAAGAATATGCGACATTTTCTATCAAAAGCGACGATTTGGCGTGACTTTCTTGTGATGCTCTGGCTCTTTTCCGATACAATTTACCAATGTTCATGTAGAAAACAACCTTTTTGATTTTGATTTTGGCAGGCTGGTTGAATAAAGATGAAGTAATCGATAGGATAGTATATATTTATGCAAATGTAACAACTCTTTCAGATTGTCAACAAAGCATTGTAACGACATATATGTAACATATCATATATGGAACGCGTGTGTTATGTATATATGGATATACGTTATTTAACAGATCATATATTTAATGCGTGTGTTACGTATATGTACATATGATCTGTTACATATATGTCATAAAAGCGCGTCACAATATGAGTTTGTGTAGCAACAGTAAACCCATAATTGACAGCATTAATGGGAAATGCGTTCGAGATCAAAATATCTGTTGTACCAATGTATATTATTTAGGACTATGAGAAAGCGGTTTGTAAGTTTGCTATTTCATATCTTTATACTTTTTTACATAACAGAATCCGCTCAATACGTATTTATTAAAAAGGCATTCTCATTTTGGCACGATAGTTTCTCAAATAGCAAAGAAAATGACATTTGTAATGGTTTCTACGTATCATCTGCTGTTTCCTTATCCCTTAAACTTTCAATATGAGTAGATATGTGTACTTAAATTTTTTTTTTCAATTATTTTCCTTGTAAATTAATGTAATTTTTTAACTACTTACGCTCTCAACAAGAGCGCTATATATCCCTGCACACAACATCGTCTATAGGACGATTACCAATTTGTGTTTGTATTATCATACTGATACATTATACATGTTATCCTGATAATATTAGTTATACGTTGTGCATCATTGATTCAATTGTATTGTGACGCTCTCGAAATAGTGTTATAATTCATGGATTCCACACATCGACAATTGACCAGTTTATTGCAGACGACACTGGAAAACATTGTGGGAAAAAGAGAAATTGCTCTTAACGAGCAATTTCTTCTTTTTCAAACATTATTTGTTTGTCCTATCGGGATTTTTTTTCAATTTCATCACATTTTGAAATGTTGTCTGCATACTCTTTCAATTTGGGCAGTCAAAGATTTGGCGTTTGGACTCCGGACTCTGACTACTATACTGTTTGTTAACAGTTTTTTAAGTGACAAGGCAGGCTTTTTTGTTCAACTTACTATCCGTTTGGTACCAATCTCCTCAAAGAAGTTAATAACCATCGTTGCAATAAACACTACCACCACGTACATGTACTATTTCCGATAATACCCGAGTCATATACGGGTCTTACTCAACTTTCACTTTACTTCTTAATTAATTCTAATTTCGATATCTTTTAAGTGTTAGCAATTTAAGTCTCAATCAATAGAAGGCAAGTACTAAAAGATCACAAGGTATTTTCCAATTCTTGCAAACAAACCAATATTATTTCACACGCTTCGCCAATCGTAACTACTCGGGTATTTCCGTGACCTTTGAAATACACCTCGTATATGAACGTAGGATTGTAAAATTTGTTTTTAGCTTAGCTTAGAGTCATTACCCAACACAGGTCCCCTATGGGTCCTCTTCGTCGGGGCCGTTCCTACATTTTTCAGTTCTGAAACGGCTTCAATGTCCCGGCTAAATGTTTCCCTTGAGCGTCCACGTTAAGTAGTTTACTTTATATGGAAGTGTTGAACGTCATTTAAAATCATCACCTTTGGTCGGTTACTAATTCATAAAGGTCAAATTAAAAGTTGTGGTACATATCCGTTTTCTTAATCAAATGAGAAGACCATTTACTATTTAGATATAACATTCAAGATAAAAAATTTTGAAAACGAAAGTACATTGAAAGTAGTATTGTAAGAAGAAACATTGCGGCTTCCTTATTATGTCAGAGGTGTTATCATTGGATAAATCCGGTGAGTTCAGACTGACATTACGTCGCCATAACATTACTCGAGCTATTTATAAGTGGCACGTGGCCATGTTAAAGTAGTGAAAGGGACATTGACGAAGAGGAGGTTGGTGTTAGACAGTGTTTATTACTGAATGTCTGTAGTAGTGTTATCAATGGTCACTGGTTCGGATCTGGATATGCTCGTAACAATTTAATTTATTAAAGGGAGATAACCCACGTTTGCATTGCATGATGTCGAAATGCCGATTGGTCTTCCGTTTGTACTTTCAAGAATAACTAATTTTTCTATGCCAACTGATGATTGCTATTTACTGTTGTGCTGGAAACTATATAAGCTAAATGAAACTATCTCGATTTAAAGACACTTGAATCATAAAATGGGTACAGCAATGGTGCATCCAGTTTATTTCTAAAACTTGATTTAAAATGACATATAAAAGTGAAGGTCTTACTTATTGTAATGCCATCCATAGTAAAAGGGCTAGCCAGTTTCGGAACAAGTCCCACGAGAAACATGTTCAGGAACAAACGAAACCCGTGATGCTCGAACCTTCGACCTTCCGTCGCGTGGTAGATCCCTTCACCACAAGGTCACGGTGACATGTACATGAACAGTGTTTTGTGATCAAAAGCCACCATTGAAGAAAATATTTGTGTAAGTCATCACTGATACGCATAGATATTATCTTCAATGAAAGTACCGTATTGCAATGTGACACGTCATTAGAAGCATCTCGGGGAGACGATTCCAATGGTGTGTTACTTTGCAATATTGCTTCGCCCAGAATAAAATTATTTGATTTGATTTGATTTGATTTGACTTGATTGCTTCGCCCAGTATTGAAATGAGAGAAATCGTTGTTTTAGACTTACGCAAATCTTAAGCGTAAACTGTATAGTAAAACGGTACACAGCTCTCTTGATTTATACGTTTTACTGTAAAAAAGCTATCTAAAGATATGGGTAAAGACTGCACTGTAGACATTGTACTCTTGTAGATATTTGTAACAATAATCTATGCAAAATCATATATCGAAATCGAGAACGAAAGCCCCAAAAAAGAGGTCCATTTTGTTCATCTTCACTATATCCGTGTCAATTGTTTGTCATTTGTAACCATTAAACCCCCTTATCAAGCCAATTTTGATGCGTTTCAACAATTAATGTTACAAATAGTGTACTTTGAAACAGCTTTTATAACACTACCTATATTCGGTATTATGTCGACCTCAGTAAAAATGACCGTCTTACCCCTTATAGTGCTGGAACCGACTACATGCTTATGCAAACAGGTTAAATCCAGGCCAGCCGCCAAGTAAATTGGCGGCTGGCCTGTGATCTAACCTGTTTGCTACTCTGAGTATCTTTCCTCATCAAAGGAAAACATATGTTTAAGGTTTTGGACGGCATACGACACAAAATCTATTTCTAGTAAAGTTACCCAGCATTTTAAGGGTCTATTGTCGTCATAAATTAGACTTTTCACGGATCATGTATAGTAACCCAAGGAAATATGTCATGTAGTAGTGTTTCGGTAGTCCTATATGTAACAATGGAGAATGCTTATTCCAAGACACTTTCTCCAAATGCTATAGTATCATTGTTTTCGTTAACAAACCTTTCCAATTTTTAAATTTGCAATTATGTAAAGAGATAAGTTGACGTATTAAAGAAATGCTTAGTCTTAACCCATTACCAAACAATAACGACGTTTGAACAGTTTCTTGAAGACGACTCTGTAAAACATTGTGGGACAAGGAGAAATTGCTCTTAACGAGCACTTCCTCCTTTCCCCACAATGTTTCTGCCCTATCAGAAGATTATTTTACAATTGCGTCACTTTTTGAAATGTCCTCTGCAAAGTGTTTCAATTTGGGATAGTCGAGCATTTGGCGTTTATTAAAGGGTTAAGACTACCTTAAGGTAAATTGTGTATGGATGTATAAATGAAGACGTTATATGCTGTTATGTGTGTGTCACAACCATTTTGGTACAATGGTTATCAAATATACAGAAGTGTCAACATTGCAATGCCCTGAATAATGCTATTTCTATTTGATGGGCCGTGTGCTTGGTCGTATTAGAATATATTGCATGTAGTTTTTCATTGATATTTGGTCACATTCTTTGAAGTAGGAGCTCAAGAGAATTGTCTCGAACAAACTATTATATCGAATGTCCATATCACATGTATTTTATTTAGAGAATGGATATTGTTGGTATGATAAGCAAGCCTTCTTTACAAAACTCTTTTTAAACATCCTCCATCAATTATTCGTGTAAAATGTATGAACTTTTCAACATAGGAAATCAACTAATATTGCCCAATTAGCAAACGTAAATCTCGACTGTAAGTGTGATTGACATTATTTGTTCACATGCTCAATTTTCACAATATAGATCTTTGTTTCGAATAAATATTGCAAAGTACCACAACGTTAATGTGTTATACTTAAAATTTCCTTGTACAAAGATAACATCTTTGCTAACCATTGAAGCCAATTTGGAATTTAGGGGTTCAAGGCGCAACACTCAACTCTGTCAATATTCTTTCCAGTGTATAATACAGGTGAATGTGACTATACAGTGAATATAAGACGGTATACCCGTCTGTCACCACTGGTTAAGCATGACCTTGTCAAAAGGTAATGGTTTAGAAAGACAAAAAAGGTGAATTTCTGTTGAAGAATTCTATGAGAATTCTTGTGTGTGCTGACCAACGAAATATGACAGAATACTCTTAAAAACGTGTAGAAAATCAATCATACGATTAACCCTTTACAAAACGACAAATTTTCGACTGGCCCAAATTGCAAGAGTTTGTAGACGACATTTAAAAATGTGATTAAAATTGATCTTCGTATAGGGCAGGAAACATTATATGAAAAGGAGAAATTGCTCTATTTGAGCAATTTCTCCTTTTCCAACAATGTTTTCCAGAGTCGTCTGCATCAAACTGGTCAAATAACGTTATTGTTTGGTCATGGGTTAAAAAAGCCAGTTAGGGTCCGGACATTCCTTTTAAAATATAAGCCTGCTTTTGGAAGGACTTTCTTCTAATAGTCATCATTGATTTACCTTATTCTACCTAAATCTATAACCACTTTACTTGTGTTTGTCATAGATTATTCCTTCCCATGGTAAGATCTTCCTTTGAACGTTGGTGAGGTAAAAGCAATAAGACTAAAACCAAATAAACATATTTGCTATAGAGAGAGAGTATTTATTGTGTACAATATTGAATAATAAAAGATGCAAAATACAATTACAAAGAAAAACAATTCTGATTAACATAGAAACATACAACATATCAAATTCCATTTGGATTTAAAAAAATTGGTCGTCTGAAAGTTTTAAATCAAAATACCCCTCAAACAATTGTCCACAAACTTTTGAAGAACTGCCTTTTTTTAGTATATCTAAAGAATCAAATTCTACGTCCCCTCAGAGGCAGGGTTAGATAATAACGACGCCTTATCAAAATAATTAATACAAAAGAAATGACGCCAGCAGCCAACCATAAACCATCACGGAAAGCATTGTTTTGTAAGATGAAAGTACTTTCCCCGACTTTCGTTAACCTTTTATCAAAGGCCAAATTGTCGACTGTCCCAAATTGAAAGATTTTGCAGACATCATTTCAACATGTGAAAAATCGGCTAGTAATGTTCTGATAGAGTAGAAAACATTGTCGAGAAAGGAGAAATTGCTCGTCTTATTGTTTGGTAGAGGAATAAGTCGCTGCCCGTCAAATAAAAAATCCAATTGGTTTGTACATAAACGGCGTTATTAAGCCTATGCATTGCAAATGAAAATAAATACGGTTGTTTTTCATCAATAGAACTTGGAGAATGTTTCCTGTCTTATCTTATATTTCAAGAGAACAAAGACTGTGGTTGTGTTTCACAATAAAAGTGCTTGAACAACTACCTTCCTATTTATAGACGACAACCTGTCGATGTCGAGGGCTTCAGATTCTGTTCAGGGGTGGCTGACCACGATTGGCTTTTCATGCATGGTGGTTCTTTTTCTGAAATGATTGGCCAAAAACTGATCCAGCAAATCGCTTTCCGTCAACTGCGTTGAAACGTCGTGAACAAAAGACGTATCTAATTACTAACATTGCAGAAATACACAGTGTCGATTCCGAATCATCTTATGTGGAGGTTGTCAGTTTTTGTTGATCCGTAACTGACATTTTGGCAAATCTTTTACAAAATAGTTTCGTCAGTTTTTTAACTTTCGGGCTGGTTAGAAAAGTACTCCTAACATTGGGAGAAGCATGTTGTAAACATTACATAGACCATTTGAGACAACCTTTGCAATCCGGTTAAATATATGTACTGTTCGAGGGTTCAGTCCGAGACTTAAGTGAGGGCTTCACAATCATTCTTGAACTATTGTATTGATTTGTATATTTTCTAAAGCTGATGGATGTGTCCCCAATGTAGATGGTGGACAAATTATTCTAAAGAAGTACAGTGATTTCTCGTTAATCCGAACACGTCCGTTCCCAACAAAATATCCGGATCTTCTGTGATATGGCAGAAAACATTGTGGGAAAAGGAGAAATTGCTCGACACGAGCAATTTCCCCTTTTCCCACACTGTTTTCATAAGTTGTCTGCAACAAACTGGTCAAATAATTACGTTCCTTTACAATTTCGTTCGGATTGTGAGACATTCGGATAATCGGGTTCCGGATAAACGAGGCTTCACTGTATTTGAGAAAGAAAGTCTGATAATGACGATATTTTTTCTCCTCATTATTAGATAATTTTCCATCTATTTTTTTCAGCGTATTTTACTATACAGACCGGATGTTAAGGTAAGAACTGGGTAATGAAAATCTGGTTATTGCTTTGGTTAAAGAATAAGTTTAAATGTAATTCATGAAATGTCTATCACTTCGAAGACATTCGCAGAGCCAATTTTTAAAATTTGTCTGATTTTGAATTTATATTCACAAAATGAGCATCAATAATTTAGTTATTTATTTCATATTAATTATCTCCCTTTAAATTTTAATTTTCACATATTTAGAATTAAATTGTCATAAATGAATTTGATCAATACAAATTCTAATCCAGGAAAGATTCTTTTAATATGAAACTTTATCTTAAAATGGCATCTGCTTTGTTTAATCTTTAATTTTGTTATTCTGTAATTTCTTCATTACCCAGATCTTACATATATCAATTTACCTCACACCCAACTTTACTGCAAAAGCTGTCTCAGATGAATAAAATAAACAAATATAAAATATCATGAAAGTACATTTAACGATAAAATAATAATGAAAACACAGGCATTCCCCTCTCAGAATTGGCAATGCGATCGTATCAATATAAGGTGTCTTGTATACTGTTCATGTGTAAATTCTTTTATATTTGGTAGTTTTATTAATAAGCTTAGTAATCTTAAATGGGTACATACCAACACTGGTGAACTTGAGTTAAATGATCTCTCACCAATTCACACTTTTTAAGTGTAAATCTGCAAGTCTGCCTAGCATTGAATATACACCTTTAAAATATCTAGGATATCATTGTTCATTTTGTAAACACTGTTTCGGATAGTAACTGTGTTTCATCCAAATACACGAAATATAATCATTTGAGGGGACTATGCTCAACATACAACTAAAGGTTCCTCGAAAACAACAACACAGAAACACAGAAAAGTATATCTCATTGTGCACTCCTGATGTTAGCATGCCAATCGTTAAATCGTCTAAAATAGATACTAAATAATCTTAGATAGCCGGTACCGTTTTACTAAACAGTATACGCTTAACATTTGCGTAAGTCTAAAACAACAATTCCTCTTATTTCAATATTTGGTGCCGAAATATTGCAAATTAACACACCATCGGAATCGTCTCTCCGAGACGCTTCCAATGACGTGTCACATTGCAATATTGTACTTTCATTGAAGATACTATGCATGCGTATCAGTTATGGCTTACGAAATTATTTTCCTTATGTTGTTTAGTAAAACAGTACCCTGCGGATGCTAGCATACAAATCCTTAAATCGTCTAAATAAGTCATATCTTAAAAAGCCGGTGTAGTTACCTTTATGCACACCATATGTGTAGGACACTGCTTACGTGATTAATGGTTTTGCGATAGAGGGTAACTTGTTTACATTATTACAGATGTTACTAGACTTGACACCAAATCTAAATCAAATCTGAATCAGAAAATTGAAATAGTCATAAAAACAAATGTAAGGAGATACAAATGTATTGAGTGTCATGTTTTTGCGTGTGTCTATGTAAGTTTTGTCTTAGATAGTTTAACCCATTACCAAAACGCCAAATTTTTTACTCTTCCAAGTTGAAAGGGTTTGCAGACGACATTTCAAAATATGATGCAATTGAAGAAATATTCCTCTGATAGTGGAGAAAACATTGTGGGAAAAGGAAAAATGCTCGTTACGAGTAATTTCTCCTTTTCCCACATTGTTTTCCAGAGTCGTCTGAAACAAAGTGATTAAATGTCGTTATTGTTTGGTAATGGGTTAAGTAGAATATTTATAAGTTTTGTCAAGGTAGAGTTTGTCCAGCTCCTAGTGAATCTATCAAGTTGACGGCAGCTATTTTTACAAGAGGAGCGTCATGTGAAACTAGTAAACGCCATTGATGAAGAGGAGAAGCGCGGAAGAAATCGAAAGAAGGAACATGTTGATGGTCACACTGCTAGCGCCAGTTGTTGGGCCGTCGGGTTTTGGAACGTCGACTATTGGATCACTTGTCAAGGCATCTACCATTGCGATACGGGTGTACTCTGTAATACACAAAATATATTTCACAGAAAAAGAGCAATCGGAACACCTCGGCCATCTCTTAAATATAACCTCGGAGGCAATGAAGAGCCATTTTGAAAGTCGTGCGGCAACATGGCGGCGACGAAGGGGATGTCCGTTTGCAATCGTATCTCGTCGGCAATCTCCGGCATGAGCCGGGGAGTTTCGAGTAGATACGATTGAGATAATATGAAACATAGTGTTGAAATGTTTTTTGTTCTGACGGGGATTCGAACTCGGTAACGTCGGTACAAGAGGCCGTCGCTCTACCTATGTACCACTGTCGCCTTGTTATAATAGACTTGTAAAAACAACAATATTCAATTGCGATTTTTAAACAATCTGTGTGTATTTACTCAACTATTTCGTCCGGGGCGTAATGTTGTAACCAGGCGTCTTATCCGGCGGAGTTATTTTGAGCTGTGGAAGCTTTTTACCATTATTTTGTTTTTGTTTCAAACTAAAGATAGAACCCATCGTTAAGGGTCCAAAGCGTTTCAGATATCAATTTGCTCACGAACTGTGAAGATGTGTTTGAAAGATATTTTGTGAAACAACACCTTACAACTCCGTAAAATGACTCTTAATTCCTGTATAAAAATAACCAGTACTCGGGCCCAGTATTGATTAATTAAACGTTCAAAGATGGACCCTGTTGCGCATCGACAACAAACCTGCGACCTTCATATTCCGGGTTTGCATTTTACCCCAGTGGGTACCGTTTTTCTGAAAATTTCGCGCTTAAAATCTTTTGTAAGTTCAAAAAAACATTCACTTTTTTTTCATTTTTGGGTTACGGAATATTGCAAAGCAAAACATCATTGGAATCGTCTCTCCACTGACATTTGAGCCTGGTGTCTTCTTCAATATTTGCTTTAAATTCATCTATTTTACATCGATTGTTATTGAAGCATGGGGAAGCATAGAAACACGACTAAGAGAAAGTAAAAAACCTGAAAACACGAAAGCTCGAAGACTACAAATGTGACGATATTTGACACGTGTGACCGAAAACATGTTACTTACCAGGGTTGTAATAATCCATGGCCTCGATTCGACCGGGCTGTAAATCGTCTACCGCATACACCTGCTCATAGTACACCTTCGTCGTTCGTTCCTCAGCAAAGCCACTGTCGTTATTCTGACAATGATAAATTTTTTACAGACTTTCACCATAGTTAACCCTTTACCGAACGTCAAACTTTCGACTGTCCCAAATTGAAAACAATTTGCAGACGACATTTCAAAATGTGATGAAATCGAACTAGAATCTTCAGATATGGTAGAAAACGTTGTGGGAAAGGGAGAAATTGTTCGTCAAGAGCAATTTCTCCTCTTCCCCAATGTTTTTTCAGAGTCGTCTGCAAGAAACTGGTCAAGTGTCGTTATTGTTTGGTAATGGGTCAAGGCTAGAATTTCTTGAATACGTCAACTTCAAGAATAATCTTCTGATACGGCAGAAAACACTGTGTCTTTTCCCACTATGTTTTACGGAGTCGTCTGCAACAACTGTTCCAATGTCGTTATTGTTTGGTAATGGGCTACACCAAAATTCCATGTCTCATTCATATGCATAAAGGAAAAATGGACCTTGAGTTTAATGAACACGATCTTTGATTAGTTCATGCTATTTCAAAGCACTATCAGTATTTTACACAGAAAGAGCTTTTGATGCACTAGATCGTCTCTGTTTAACCCTTTACCAAACATCAAATTAGCGACTGTCTCAAATTGAAAGAGTTTGCAGACGACATTACTAAATACGATGGATTGAAAAAAAGATCCATGTCAATTGGTGGTTGGCCTGTGATCCAACCTGCTTGTCATTCTGAGAATCTTACTCAACAAAGTTTAGCAGATAATTAAAGTTTTGCAAAGCAGACATCATAGAAATCTATTTTCAGAAAATTGCCCAGAATTTTAAGGGTTAAATTGCATTTAACCCATTGGACACGCTCCTTACATTCAAACAAAACTTGCGTTTTGGACAAAATTACACTTACGTTTATATGATGATGATATATATTTGATTTAAAGGAATGTAACACGATCATCGTTACATCGTCTTTTAGTTTTATTGTTCACTTGTTCATTGTTGAGGATCTTATGGAAGATTGTCAGTTTAAATTGTCAAATGAGTTTCCTCGTTAAATAAAGTCTTTATTATTATTATTATTATTATTATTATTATTATTATTATTATTACATGCTTGACAAGTCATACCTTTGCATGAAACAGCATCTATTTATACTTTTATCATAAACAAAGCTTCCCAATTTGAATCCTGCATATACAATGTTTTTACAGATCACAAGTCGAAGAAGCAACACGAAAATTACAATTCTTCAACAAGGGAATCAGTGTCCTTTGATGTATTAAGAGTGAACCACCAGGCTGCAAAAAATGGAAATGCCTCCATTTGTCACAAAGGGTTGCCTCCATTTATCAAACTAGTATATCACGTTTTCCCTACACGATCGCCAAAGCGAGGCGTTATTCAGAAAAGGGTTTACCAAACCAAAACCATACTATCTCCTTTAAAGGTCATATTTCCCGATAAACAAAATTTTCTTTAATTATGGTTTTTGAATTAGGTTATGGTTTCGTTATGACGGAGGTAATGATTTTTTTCTCATACAGAAGCGAAAAATGTTGTTTTTGACTACTTTTATTTACCTTTATCGATTTTTGTGATTGACTTATCTCCCTTGTTGTGACGTCATTTGTGCTTCAAAGTCAAATGAACTATGAGTAAGAATTTGAGTATGAAACAGTCTTAATCTTAATGAGTAAGAAGAATCTAGTTCTCAGTAGCGACGGCGTTTTTGCACAAATTTCGGACATTTTAAGTGTTGAATTGCGTTGTGGGAAACGTAAATTGGATATTGAATATGGTATTTTGACAGGTCTTCTGGTGTTATTCTGCTTTTGGTCGCAATAATGCGAGTTTGTCCCGTTTTCCGACGAACATAAAAGCTGCAAAAAGTTTCGATAAGTAAACTGGACCGTGTTTACTTTACAAATAAGCAAAAGATATATTCCCCAAACAAGAACAGTAGGCTGTGTTACTTTCACTTCGAAGACGGCAAGTTTACACATTGTTAGGCGTTTCTAGAGAATTGATTTTATTGATCTTTAAATGATCGGACTCAATTCAAAGTAATTTATACAGGTGAAGACGCTTCAAATTCATTCTACTTATTGAGAAACTGTTATATTTCCCTTATTTGAAACACACCGACAACATTCACTTTACCTTGATGTATTGGTTTCAAGACTGTCAATGCAAACCAGACAAAGCTAATCTCACTTTCAAACACCAATCAAGCGATAAAGCATACAATCATGTGTCAAGACATTGGTGTGACGCGCGAATGTGTACATTGTATTTCGGAATGACCCCAAATATCGATCAAAAGTCGTTGTTTTATTACCCAATGTACCAAGTTGCTAATGATAATTTAAGCCTGAAGTCCTTTTGTTACGCTGTTGCCCACATGATCTCAGGTAAAGGAACATATTTTTCAAAATTAACGTTGTGGTGAACTGATGTTTGTGATTAAAACAATTTGGGGTGTTAGAGCCTCGCGTAGTCTTGCTAGATCTTTATATAGAATTTGCACTGTGTAAATGTAGTTAAATTTAAGAAAAGGATAAATCACGTTGATTACACCTTTTTTGAAAGTTAATTTCCTTGAATGACTCTCTTACTCGCCAAGCTAGTTTTGTTTGGAACAGATTAACTATGCTACATACTTAGTTTGGAATACTTAATTAGGCTGCTTTACGATTAAAAATTCAAAGACTTGCAAGAATATGTTAATTTCATCCAACATCATAAGTTATTGTCTTGCCATGTCTTTGGGTTTTAAACGCTTAAATGCATCTTGTTCTTATTTGCAAAACTTGTTTTATGTTTTAACATAATTGTAGAAACGTTGCCATTGTACATAAATGAGACAAAATGAAAAAATTACGTTGATTGCTATGATAACAAACCGATTAAAACAAGCAAGTTTCTTTTATCTGCCGTTGGTTTTGAATGAAAATTCAAAATAATGAATATTTGATATCCGCAAACTGTCTCTGAACTCATCAACGCAAATGATAATGGGTTCGATCTTAACTTAAGCGCCTGCTTTTCGGAATTATTTAAATCACACACCTCATTGTTTTGCCATTGGTAATATTGGTTTAAATGGCGTATGTCATACTGAAATGCAGGTGTTCAAACATGATTATTACAAATTTATATTGATAATTTAGTAATAAGATCACAAAATATATAATTTACACATTTGAACATAATCTCTTTGTTTACAATTTAATTGATTATTGTCAGTTTACCTCACATACAATGGGTCAATCAACAAACATCGGACATTACAAGGATTAAGGGTCGTGATGCAAATTAACACCAATCTGCCACATTTGCACAGTATGTTTCAAGTCTCAAGTCCTTTATTGTATAGGCGAAAGATAGCCTCTGGCGTTAATCTTTTAAATATCTCTGTTGTTAATTAACAGGTCTGACACGTTCTGCTATTCCAGACATGAAATAACAAGCGGCAAATCTCACACTTTCAATGCGCGGCAATTAAATTTTGCTAAAAAATCCATTGTTAAGATATAACCAATTAAGACCGAACTCTCACAGGATGTTTGGATTGATAAGGTGTCAGGACATATTTATCTCTCAATGTGTCTTACGTCTGATACTTTGTCGTTATGATATTCAAAGAAGTGAACATGTTGTCTTTTCTATTAGAATAGTTTGACACTTCAATAAGTATATGATAAGCAGTATTCACCAAAACGGTATTAACTCTATGTTTTCAACAAAAAGACGTTTTAACATCAAAATCTAGTTTTGTCAAATTGATATTTAAATTCCAAAATCTTAAAAAAATAAATTCAAATATGTTGTTGTTTGTAAAATAAACTATGACGATTTTTTTGTTTTAGCTGTTAATTATTAAACCTGTCCGAGAATTAAATGCTCAATATGTCAAGGCTACTTACACGAGAGAAAACGAACATAAATGTAAAGTGAAAATCAAGAACAATTCAAAACAATTGATCTAGTAAGACGACATCGGAATCAATTTCGAAATCATAGACCTCTTACTGGGGGTGGAGTTACTGGAAAGTTGCCGGATGATTTTAACAAATACTCTTGAATGTGCCAGTGTTTAGTTTTGAAATTTGGATGTGTGGTGAAAATGTGAGTTAAAGGATAACCTTCGTATCACAAGTAAGTTGGGTTATAATACGGTTTGTTTGTTTGCAATTTATGATCTTCTCCCGTTTCATTTCATGTATTGATAAGACAATGCAGGGTGAATTTGACAGTTAATAATTATACGATGTACGGTTTTAAGACAATTCGTTTATTCAGATCTATGTCTTTGTTTACTACTCAATTAAAACCTTAATGCTAATGCACGATCATTTACGAAAAAGTACTCGTGTTTTTTTTCCAACAAATATTAATAAAAATAGGTGTTTTCACAAATATCGTCAAAATTTCAAACCGATTCGTACATATGAAAACATTTACAAATTCTTTCAAATTTACACGTTACGTCACTTACTTTTTTTTAGAAGAATATTCTTATAATATGAAACATATTCAATAAAGATATTGAACTGTCAATCCAAACATTGACTAAAGGATTGCTATTTCGAGGAAAATCGTCCCAATTTCAAGCCGTTCCTTTCATATGAACGCATTGACATATCCTTGTAAATTCACGCGTTAAGTCACTAATTTATTTTTTTCAAATGGATATTCTTATAAAATGAAAAATATCCAGTATAGAAAATTCACTGTCAATCCAAACAATGACTAAAGAATCATTTATTTCAAGGAAATCGTCCAAATTTCAAGCCGTTCCTTTCATATGAACAGGTTTACGCAATGACAAATCCATGCAAATTCACGGGTAAAGTTATTAATTTATCTTTTTTCAAATTGATATTCTTATAAAATGAATCATATTCAATAAAGAAAATGCGCTGTCAATCCAAACAATGACTCTAGGATCGTTTATTTGAAGAAAAACACCAATTCTAACCAGCGATCCCTCTTCACGCCCTTTACATGGCGCATTCAGTGGATCACGAGTGACGTCACAGCAAAGGGAAGTAAGTCATACGAACTTTTATTAATCGGTGCGCTATGACGGTGATTTATGACGTAATGGGTTATGCTAAAATGTTGCAAATAATTTCAATGTGATTCTTTTACTTCATATTTCAATTTTATGAAATAAACCCAACCTGTACATATGACCTTTAAGCGCATCCGTGCCACGAAACCATATCATATCACATGTATCGAATCTCAAACGTACCATAAAATCATATCATATTACATGTATCGAATCTTATACATACCATTAAACCATATTATATTCCTATCAGTGAACTACTTGGATTTTTCTGTTTTGTCACAGTGAATATCGTCACAAGTGATAATATCAAAAACTTGTATCATCACTAGAGATGATATCACTTTTGACGGAATTACCTTTTTAACCATTCCTTTACTTGAAAGGCACTAAGAAGTGTGTATACCCGAATAGATACATACGCTAATCGTATCAACTCGGCAATCCCCGTCACAAGTCGGTAGATATACCTCGTAGGCAGTTCATGAATACACCAGAAATCTTGGGGTAATTCGCCTTATTTCCGGCGGATAACGCACATGCTTTCAAATGTACACAGGCACTAAATATTTATTTAAATACACACAAATTGGTTAAATATCATAATTTTTCACTCTTTTTATTAAAGATTATCATATCAACACATCTTTTTTCATATTTTGTCAATCGTATCTTTTCGGCAATCACCGGCTTGTGCCGGGGACTTCCGAGTAGATACGATTGCAAACGGACATGCCCTTCGTTGCTGGCCTACTTTCAAAATGGCTCCCCATTACCTCCGAGGTTATTTTAAGAAATGACCGAGGTGTTCCGAACGATACATACGTGTGAATGACGTCATGGGTATGGCTAGCTGCTTATCTCCTCATATTTTATATTCCATTTGGCATTCATGGAGATACTTTTGCAAATAAATTTTATAAAGTGTAAGAAATAATAGAATAATCAAGATTTATATAAAACAATATATCACTTGAATGGGTTGTTATGACGTAGGAAAAACTCGTTCTTCGAACTCGTTTTTTCAACCTGCTAACAACCCATTCTCGTCACATACTTTTGATATCAATCGAAAGGAGTTGATTACCTTTTATAGAAAGCATGTATCGAATCTCATACGTACCATGAAGTAACAGGATACCACAGTATCGTCTTCCGAGAACTCGATCCGGTCTGGTTTCGAAACTCCGTCATATGCGACAACTTCGGTTGCTTTAAACCCGGATGGCATTTTCAGAACAGACACAACCATGGAGCCGATTTTTACTTTACTTCTACAGAATTATAAAAGAAAATGGATCAATTCATCTATGAAGCTAGAGTTAAAAATCTCAAAAGGTTTCTAAGTATATAATTGTGTTTAGGAAGAACCACTCTAATCTGATTTTAGGAAAGCCACTCCGACATCTATCCTGTGGCCCAGGGTACCGTTTACTAAACAGTTTACGCTTAATATTAGTAAGGCTAAAGCAACACTTAAAACAATCTTGGACGGAGCAATATTGCAAAGTAACACATCATTGGAATCGTGTCTCTGAGACGCGTCCAATGAAGTGTTACATTTCAATATTGTACTTTTATTGAAGATACTATCCATGTTTATCCATTATGACTTACGCAAATATTTTCCTTTATTCGTTTAGTAAGACGGTACCCTGGCCCATGTATACCCGAATTAGGCGGGCCAGGACGAAGGCTACTACGACGCCGCGCGACAATCGGAACTCTTCGGTAGATTCCGATATTCCCGATAGGTCTGAATAGTCCAATCGGAACCTATCGTAGATGGTCAGAGTACACTGAGGAATTACTTCCGGAGGTAGTTGTACAGTAAAAAGTAGTTCCTGAAAATTTAGAATGATACTTTGAGTGTTCATTTTATGTTTTTAGGACATAAGAGGGGTTGTTTTTGACTGTTTTTGATATTTTGTGGGTGTTGGCCGTGTTTTAAACCCTTGGTTTGTTTCATTTTCCAAAACTACTTCTCGCGGAAGGCGAAGCGCTGAGGGAGACGTCCTTCGCTGACCGAACAATTTTTGAGTGCGATTTAAGAGGTAGGTAAAAAGTAATGACCGGTAGTGAAAAACGAGCTGATCTTCGGCATATCAGCTCATTTAATTCTGATTGGGAACAGAGTGTGGAATAATGAAACAACAAGGGTTAACTCTGAATCTTTTCATGGAAGGTACTGTGATCATGCCAAAATGACTGTTTTTGTATAGAACAAAGAAGAGCCAAAACATGGCAGATTTTGACCAGATACATAAATCCAATTTGAACTACTCGGGTATTGCTATGATCTGAGAAGTGATTTCAATGGATATGCCCAATGCGTTCAGGTTCAGATTAATACGCGTGTGAAAGATACGTTCATACTCTGTGGTTCCAGTAACCAAGCCAACTAACTACAGTCGACGACGACGAACCATTAACTACCAAGCCGACCTTGGGTTCTCCGAAAAGCAAGCGGAGGAATATCATAACTCAACAACAACAACAATTGGCATGAATGTACCAAATAGTTCCGACTGCAACCTACCTCAGATGATCCAAGCTGTTACTGTCTTATATATAAGAATGAAATATTGACATCTGGATCATTTAAACTAACCTTCGCACGATTTTGGGAAATCCCACGAGATAGCTGTATTTCATCAATGCCTTTTGATCAGTTTACCTTTGAGGCAGAGTAGAGCGTGCATACATTACAAAAAAATTCTAAAACTGAAGCTAACCTTTTTGTTTTATGGTTCAACAGAAGCTAACGGAATAAATGATGTCTTGAGATGGTCTTACTTTACTAACAAGGTGAAAATATTATACTCGCCAATCTATTGTATAGGACTTCATCTTTAAAATATATCTAAAAAGATCGCATTCTGTTTAAGAAACAACCCTAAAAGTACATTTCAAATTATACATATTTGATAGTTCATTATCTTATATTGTATGTGTATTGATTGGTTGCTAGTATAATCATTCTTAAATACCATATGAAGTGGGGAAAAAGGATACGTCTCTGTTTTTGAGAAAGAAACCTTTAAGATACTTTGAAAAAAGCATTTTAAAGGATGCTTAAAATAAAACTTCATTTGAGTTCCATAACGTCTTATCTCCTTCGCTTTTCCCACAATGTTTTCTGCCCTATCAAAAGAGGGTCGAAAATTTGGCGTTTTGGTAACGGGTTTAACAAAGTGATTGGAAGCTTTATTGCATTTAAAAAGACTGTTTCGTACTACTTCATTCGTCAGCGTGACCTAGTGGGTAAGGCGTCCGCCTCAGGCGGCTGGGTCGAAGGTTCGAGCGCCACGGGAGGCGTTTATCCGGAGAATGTTTCTCGTGGGACTTGTGCCGAAATGGCCGGTTCGTGAGCCGCTAAGTTAGTTAAATTTAATGGTTACCGACTTATATCAGCTTGGCGCCTGGCATAGTGATAGAAGTTTGGAGGTATATGGTATAATCAGTGAAAAGTGTCTCATAAGCCAAGCTGGTCGGCCCTTTCAATAGAGATGACACCATTATATTCTTATTCTTAATTTAATTTGTTCATGCCTTTTTACATTGGATATATGTTAAGAAAAGAAATTCCCACAGGAATGGGTTAAAACATCGATAACATTTATGTACTTTACACTCAAATGATTATGTTTCCACATAATAAACAATCTACTGCTATGCAAGTCAGTCAATATTCTTGGATCTAGATTTTATTGATTATTAACAGGAATAGTTCAGAAGATTCATATCTTAGAAACAATGACGATTAATCAAATTTCTTTTAACAAGATGTTTATAGAATGTTTTTTCTTTAAATAGACATAACCTCCTACTCTGTCTAGACTTCTCTGTTCTGTTTTACAAATAAAAACTATAGCTGGATTAAATTTTTATCTTGTACTTCTCTGGAAAGTCCTTACCGTCCTGTTGCTGTCTATGCATGTGTTAAAATATATGTATTATCTTTGTTATGGCTATAAGTATGCTTTATCCTATTTTATGCTGAATGATGTTGCATTGAATTGAATAATAAACAAAACCCTTTTTACTCACTCTGGCACTGCCTTGACTCCGACTTTAAGGTAGAGTTGTTCTTCTGGTGTCACGTGTTTGTCCACATACACGTCCAATGGGGAGACTTCTTTACCGTTCTTTCTGTTAAAGACTGCAAGAATCTACAGAACAGAAATAACTTTATTGACACAAACATTACAGTTTATGGTCATAAACATACGTACAATGAAGAACATTCATCACATTAATCGAGATAGAAAAGTAAGAATAAGAAAGAGAGTAAAAAAATGTATGCAAAAAGAAATCAGCATTGATATATATTTATATTATATAAGTTAACTTAAAGAGGACAACCAAAATGGAGTTTTGCGTATTAGATTATAAGTAAAAATACATATACACATCTATACGTCAGTTTAGATATAATAACCTTCTTAGATATTTACCAATTGAAAAAGAAATCAAAACATTGAGCGTTATTTGAGACCAGACTGTAGTGTATTATTCTGTGATTTCCTCCTGTATTAGGATGAATACACATTTCTGGCGATACTGATAGATATACCGAGGATTCAATGCAAGACTACAGGTTACAGTAAGTATTTCATTAATATGAAGCACTTACTATAGTATTGCATTGAACCCTCGATACGTGCAGATTTGCCAAATTGATGATATGCCCATGTTGGCTTTAAAGCATCTGTGATTGCCTTTGTTCGGCACTTGTTGCCACTTGCAATGGGTTTCTTACCATTTAGACGCTAAAACAGTCATCTGAAATAGTTTTTGTTATTTGCTGATAAACCCATTTCGGCTTTTCTTGTTACTTTGCTTGACCTTTTTAGGTACGTTAAGTCATTTGGAAAGGTTTCCTTGCTTGATAATTGCTCTTTTTAGAACATGTGGCTTCTGCTCATAAGCCTGATTTGGCTTGGAAGAGCATTTTGTGTGAAAAAAATCACCATGTAACCATTCTTTATTTTACTACATATCGGGTTTGTAAAAAAAACATTTTGAACAAAATCAACCCGTTTTGTAATAATCATTACATATTGCAACTTAATTAAAAAAGCAAAATGTAATAAATATCAGCCCGTTTTTTAATAATTATAACATTATGCAACTTTATTACATAACGGGTTGCATCGAAAAACACAAAATGTAATAAAGTTTAACCCGTTTAGTAATAATTATTACATTATGCAACTTGATAACATAACGGGTTGTTGCAGTGCAACATCCCAATGTTGTACTCTTATCTGAAGCACTATTCATGCTTATCTGCTTTGACTTATGCAATCTTTTCCATAAGCTGTTACGTTAACCTTTTACCAAATGCCAAAATTTGGACTGTCCCAAATTGAAAGAGTTTGCAGACGACATTTCAAAATTTGATTAAATTCGAAAATGATTTTCTGATAGGCTAGAAAACATTGTGGGAAAAAGAGAAATTGTTCGTTACGAGCAATTTCTCCTTTTCCCACAATGTTTCCAGAAGTTACCTGGACCAATCTTGTCAAATGTCGTTATTTTTGGTAATGAGTTAAACGGTAGCCAGGAGTTCCGACATGTTAAGGATCTTTGATAACAAATATAAAGCATACCGTAATATAAGCCTTTCCTGCAAGTCCATCCGCTTCAAATTCTACCATGTTGCCGTTTGGGCCTTCTAAAGGAATCTGAAATTCAAACAGTACATGTAAAAAAGAATGTATTAGATCTTTCATCCTTAATTCGCTTAATCAAAATTAAATAACTAAATGTCTACTTGACGACCCTTTTACCTTAAAAAGAATAAGAAAAGAAAAATGAAGGACAGAATAAAAATATGCGAAATTAGGTTCACATTGGGAAGGAACAGTTCCTTACTAGAAAATGACATCTTTTTTAACCCTTTCGGCGTCAAATACTTCTTCAATTGAACGCTCCAGCGACTACTTCGTAACATTTGGTAGAAATACACTACTATATTTTGTCGACGCAAGTCGCTTGTGGTGGTCTACCAGCATGTCGACGAAAGTCGCCTATGGCGCCGAAAGGGTTAATATGAACTAATGCAGTGCCTCTAGACCGCTCTCTTAACTCAATGGTATGGAATTTGTGAAAATCCTTGCATAGTGAATATCCATTTTTATCTCAATACAAAATACAACTTTTTAGAGAAAATACACATCTTGTTACAAAGCTGCTATCTTTGTCACATTATCAGGACAAGTCTCCTGCACACTCCTGGTAGATTGTTTTGATAGTGTATGTTTAAAGTTGTTTATTTTACATCGATTGTGTCGGAAGCTCGGAGCTTATCAAATTCACTTTCGATGGCTGCTTCCTGGATACTACACCAGTACTCGCGCCGATTTGTGGGTTAGTCCCGGCAAAGTTGACCTTACATAACAGAGATTCGAACCCGGGACCCGCGGTTAAAGAGGCCGACGCTCTACCACTGCACCGCCATGTGTTATATTCGGGTATTTGTTTGGCTTGCTTGGGTTGTGTATAAGGGCCTCTCATCAATAATAAGATATTCATCAAGTCAGGACCAACAGCTCATGCAATGTCAGAATCACCAAACTATTATTTGAAACACAAGTCTGTTTCTGTATGAAATGATAGAAATTTCTACAATATCATGTGTTGTAGGTACTCGTTTAAATCATCTTGAGGACAAACAACATGTCATTTAGTGATGAAGAAGGGTCAGTTGGATTAATAGTATCAGACGATGTTCAACAACATACTCATCTGCTTGTACATGCTAAGGGACTAACTTAATTACAGCAAATAGAAATTCAATAAGGTCTTTGTTTCAATTGATCTTTATTGTTCAATGTAGATAATAAAGATAATGCTTTGCTGATCTACAAAGGTCATTCAATAACAACAAATAGCTTTGTTGTAGCCAAAAGGTCTTTAGTTTAACTTTGCAATAAAACAAATCTTAATTTTTCATTAATATTTTATAAACCTTTGTTCACACATGGACCACTGCTTTTTTATATGTGTTTATCTATTAAAGAACTTAAAAAAGTTCTGTATGCAACAAATGATTAATGTAGTTAAAAGACATAAGTGATAATCAGCAGACAGCATTAGTTCATGTATTCTTATTCCTTGCTTTAACAATTTGGTTGAAAAAATAAAGTCACAGCTTAATTTTGGCACATTAGCTTCATTTTTGACATTGACAGTACCCTAACCTTCATTGTTTGAATATAAAAACACTTCTGAGAGTTGGAAAAATATGACAGAAACATTTGTGTTCAACATTTTCAAATAAAACAATTTACAAATGTTCTATGACATACAAATTATCCATTTTTTGTTTTTTACAAAATGTTGTTTAGAATTTAAAGCAATAACATATATTAATCAAAGTTTCTTTATCCAATGAATAAAAGCAATTGTAATAAGGAAACTGTTCTCTCTGAGCCTGTTTCCCCTTGTCACAATTGGTTTCAAAATTTTGTGAAAAATCAAAGAAGAAATAATAATTCAACATTGTAGTATGCAAATTCAACTCTCATATTTTTTCTTTTCAATGGCTTCATACTCATGCAATCATTAGAAAAGATTTCCAAGAAATGACTCAATTTACTGTCTTCCACTGGTCTGCTGAAGGCTTACTAAGCAGTTTTAACATAGTATGATTATGCTTTTTTTCTCAATAATTTGATTGAGTTGGGGTTTTGAATGCTTCTTGTAAGAAAGAAAAGATGAGACACATGTGACAGTGTTATCATTATATAATATTTCATAGCCCTTCACAATTTTTCTATATTATTGTCCTTTGATGTTGTAAGTACCAACTAACACTAAACACTTTCCATTAAATATGATATATCATTGTTAATGTTATTTTTTCTTCATCATGAAATAAGTCTTTTGAAGAGAAAACTTAACTAAAACTTTTCACTGATCAAACATAAAGATTTAAGGTATCTCCATGTAAATCTTCATCTGTTTTTATTATATCCACATCATTGAATATTTTGTTGTTGTTTCCATTTCCTTACTCTGCCAGTTAGTCATCAGATTTGGCTGTTAAAAGAAAAAAAAAAGAATATCAATCTTTTGGCTATACTGGCAACATTAAACTTATTTATACTTCTTAATTGGTAACAAAGGAAATAATTCGTACCTGATGGTAATCAATTGAAACAGCTAACTGACAAAATAAAAAAGAACTGATTGGTGATAAAAAAAATCTATATTCCAACCTGTCTTTACTTATTTTGGTTTCATTCTCATTTTAACCCATGTTTTCTTTTAAAAAGAAAAGAGAAAGAGTCAATTACAAATTGTGAGCAACTCCAAATTCATCAACATTTCTGGATCATAATGATCATTTGAAAATAAAGTAATAAAAGAAGTCCAACCTTTGTCACACTTGCTTGTTTCCTGAATACTTTTTCTGGATATGTAATTAGGCTATAATATAATCAGAAATGTTCAAATTAAAGAGAAAAACAATGTTCAAAATAAAGAGAAAAACAAACTTCCACATTAAAAAGAATTGCTTCTTTGCTATATTACATTAATAAGTTACCTTCAATCTTTATGACACTTATGTTTGTTTATTCAAAGGGGGGAGAAAGAATAAACATGTTTAGACTTCATATATTTACCTGTATTATAAAACAGAATCAATGTTTATGCAGGTATGCATCATCTTTTCTTTAAAATTGACACATTTCCAACCATCATACATTCTGTAATATAAAGAAAAAAAACAACTTGGGGATCTATTACCATAAACCTTTGGGACAAAATTCTCACTTGCAAGAACAATTTAATGTTTGAGAATTATATCATCACTGGAACTAAAATAAAATACTGCCAAACGAATAAGGTGACATATATAACCAAATACTTTACAGGGTATTTCACTTTTGGAAAAGGAAATTCACGCTGAAATTGTTATTTAAAATATCGCCCTATAACGCTAATGAATTGTCAAGAAGGTACCTTGTACTCAATTTCAAAGCTTCAACAGTAAAAAAAATCCATTTCCGCAAATGACGAGTTTACATCGTTGCTTAATTAGTCTGCATAATAGTGTATTCCATCTACAACACGATGTGTATCTAACGCTTTCCTTACAAACCGCGAAAATGACATATTAAACATTAGATCTATGCCATACTAAGGGGGTAATCCCCAAATAAAAGGTAACCACTTATTTCACCGGGGAGTGTTGTGGGCAAGACACATTGTCTAGCCTAGTACTGCAAGGAACATGAACTATAATACTAAAAAATGAGTACTGTAGTTCTACATGTTTGTTTACATTGTAGCAAACATCTTCAGCGAGGCATGACGAGGGCTCACCTCGATTTTTCTATGACGATTTTTGGTGAAAATGGTATTTTTTTTATATGATGTTTTGTAACGAAATGAAAGAGTACAAACAGTTCTCTTACCTCCAACCCGCGATACGTTGTCCTTTCAAGGAGTTGAACACTGTGTCCAATAAAAGGTTTGAAGCGGTGGCGCCAAGCCTGTTGTTCGTGTTTTGTTCTTCGATAGAATGGTTTTCTCACGATTGGCGGAAGAAAATCATGACTAACAATGAATCATGAAGAACCAGTCCATCCAGATATAAACTCAATGTTTGACTTAGTCCGAATGATCCAGACGTAGATATTTCACAGTTGCAGCTTGGATCATCCGAGTTATGTTTGACACATAGGCGTAGGAGCCGGGGGGCCAGGGGGGGCCCGGCCCCCCCAATATCCAGACTGGGGGGGCCAGAGTATACTTTGGCCCCCCCAATATTCACAATGAAAGATGAAGATTTTTGGAAAGAAAAAATGAAAGAAATGGAATTTAACAGCAAAATTAATATAATAGTGTATTTTGTGCTTTATTTAATACCAATTCGCCTTTTGTTACGAACAATAACCAAAACATTTTGACGTCATCATCGCAAATGGCAATCTGAATACATCGGGTTTATCCAATGAAATCTCAGCTTACGGAAAGCAGTTTCGACTAACGAAAACAGTGATGCCAAACGTACTTTAAGCAGTCAGACTCTATATTGTATTTAAATATAATCATTTTTTGTCCGGAGCTGTAGACGAAGTCGTGGGTGTGACAGTATGGTGGCCGTCACTCTTAGTACGTCTCAGTACAATATGCTTTCCGCGTGAGATCGAGTCTTGGCCTATCCTATTTTCTTTTTCTTTTGGTTATTTTGTCTTAACTAAGATACACAATTTCATACGCTTTCTTTTAATTCATTCAATGATATTGAATTTGTAGACGCATGATTAGTCATGAGAAAGTTTAGGAACATTTATTCTTAGACCGGTCCTCATCTGAAGTTGGCCCCCCCAATGTTGAAAACGCTCCTACGCCTATGTGACAATGAATTCATGTAGAACCAGTCGATTCCGTTTTACTCGGAGACGATCCGAATGCAATCGGGATGTGTCCGGCTTCGCCGGAAACACCCAAATCAACCCGAATTTTCTCCTTTAGATAAACCGGAAACCACATGTTTACATAACTTGTTACTCGTACGTATAGACCTTGAGCCAGAAAAGGCCCCCCCCCCCCGGGGGAATTTTGAAGGTTATGTTTTCTTGACCCTCTAGCTATGGGGCATAAGCAGACGAAAGATTAATAAGTTCCGTTGGGGCTTTACGGAGTTATGGGACTTTGAAAATGGGCTTATCAGCAATATATAGCCTTTTTGAGAAAATCTTTAAATAATTTTCTCCTTTTGATCCATAAGTTCTAGGCTTTGATATTTGGTATGTAGCATCGTATACTGGTCCTCTACCAATTTTGTTAAAACATGACCGATGGGCCAAAAATGGCACCGCCCTAGGGGCTTATCAGTTTAATATTGCCATAATTATGTATAAAAAGGTTTAAACATCTTCGTTTTCTTAAGATCCATTTGAGCTAGAGCTCTGATTTTTGGTAGGTAGCATCATCTATTAGTCCTCTTCAAATTCTGATAAGACAATGACCTTTGGGTCTTAAATGGCCTCGCCCTAGGGGCTTATCAGTTGAACATGGCCTTATTAAAGAAAATATTTAAAAATCTTTTTCTCTGAAGCCATAAGGCCTTAAACTTTGGTATTCGGTATGAAACATCATCTACTAGAGGGCCAGTATATGATGTTTCGTACCAAATTTCAAAGCTTTAGACCTTATGGCTTCAGAGAAAAAGATTGTTTAATATTTTCCTTAATAAGGCTATGTTAAACTGATAATCCCCTAGGGCTGGGCCATTTAAGGCCCAAAGGTCATCATCTTATCAGAATTTGAAGAGGCCTAATAGATGATGCTACCTACCAAAAATCAGAGCTCTAGCTCAAATGGATCTTAAGAAAACGAAGAGGTTTAAACCTTTTTATACATAATTATGGCAATATTGAACTGATAAGCCCCTAGGGCGGTGCCATTTTTGGCCCATCGGTCATGTTTTAACAAAATTGGTAGAGGACCAGTATACGATGCTACATACCAAATATCAAAGCTCTAGGGCTTATGGATCGAGAGGAAAATATTTTTAAATATTTTCTCATACAGGCTATAATTTACTGATAAGCCCATCTTCAAAGTCCCATAAATCCGTAAAGCCCCAACGGAGCTTTGCAATCTTTCGTCTGCTTATGCCCTATAGCCTAAGGTTCAAGAAAAACATAACATTCAAAATTCCCCCGGGGGGGGGGGGAGCAAAAGTGTTCTTGGCTCATGGCCTAGTATGTTTCCGTTATCCGTTCTGCATCGGCGGTATAAATTTTTATCAGCTGTTCTAGATACCCAATCGAAACTACTCGGGTATTTCCGTGAAATGTGAAATACACCTCGGATATAAGTGTAGTATTACAATTTTTCGGCTAAATCGGCCCGGCTTATTACATCTTTTCTAATCGTGCACGTTAAGTAGTTCAATGTGAATGGACGTGTTGGACATCCTTTTAATTCAGTTATTTATCGGTAACTCATACAAAATGACGAAATCATAAGACGTGATATATATAGTTGTGTCCTTAATCAAATTAAACGACTTTTTAGATTTCATATTTAAGATCTTTTTTTAACAACGAAAGTGAAGTGACGTCATTTCGAGGTAACCAACATGACCCCATCCCTATTATTTCAGAGGTGTTTTCATTGGATAAACCCAATGTGTTCGGATTGGTAGATACCATCGCCAAGTTAATTAAAGAATCGAAGAGCAGGTTCTCTCAACAGTGTTGATAAATATATATGCAAATATTCTCCTTTGTCACGATTCCTCATCTCCTAAATCCTGTTGACAGACTATCAAAATAGCATTACATTATGTTATTTGTTTTTTCCTTTCTCTTTTTCTATATTTTATAAGTTTTCCATTTCAAAGAAACCATTGATTGTCATTTGTAATTTAAGAACAGTTATGTTTCATAACTGGGATGAGTGTTCATAGATTAATTTTACTATGTTAAAGAAACAAAAGCTTAATAACACTCTTATGATTACGTAATTACAAAAGGGAATGGCCGTTTCTAAGATGTGTGAACTTGTGGCCAGACCCTTTTCCCAAAATTGATGACATTACTACTTACCAATGTTGTGTACCGTGTATTATATGTTCAATTATATGGCAATAAAATATGTTTAAACCACAATCACTATGTGAGTCTCACGAGAAATTGCCTGTGCATTTAGCCACCTTTGTTTCTGCAATCCGAAATCAGTGAAATGCGTAGGTTTGCAAACAAAGTTCTGAAAGGCGTGGTAGCTCGTTTCACTTTTTTAACCCTTTACTAAACGCCAAATTTCCGACTGTCCATAATCAAAAGAGTTTGCAGACGACATTTCAAAATGTGATGAAATTGAATTAATCTTGTGATAGGACAGAAAACATTTTGGATTGAATATACCACGTCATAATTGTTCATGCATAGAGGGCAATAAACGGTGAATGTTGGTGGACAATACCACGGAAACTTAGGAAGATCGAATCGAACTGTTTTTACCTGTTTCGTAAATCCTTGTTTGTAGTTTCTGTTATTTATGTGAATTGTCGATCTGCTGACAGATACATTAAACTGGGCGGAGCTTTCCTCTGGGAAGGCGATAGAATACTCTGCCAGAGCTTGAAGGGCGACCGATGTATCCTGGAATAGTGATAAAGATAGAAAGATACATTTTTTTATTCAGTAACGTAACATTTACAAAGTTTCTAGTTACGTACACAAATGAACATATTTACAATTCTAAAGGTCAGATATAATGTATAAAGTACCATTGTGATGTAAACAAATTAAATAGTGTAGACATGATTTCCTCGCCAGCCCGAAAGAAAAGAAAACACAAACAAAACAAAACCGAACATCCAATTTTTGTCTCGAAAATTGTTTATCATGTTGCGATTTTGTACCATTATCTAAGATAATACCCATGCATATCGATTTTGGTTTGGTGCAAAAACTCTCATTAATTCATTAACAAACAATAACCACATTTGACCAGTTTATTGCAAACGACTTTGGAAAACATTGTGGGGAAAGAAGAAAAAGCTCTTAACGAGCATTTTCTCATTTTCCTACAATGTTTTCTGCCCTATCAGAAGATTATTTGTCAATTTCATCACATTTTGAAATGTCGCCTACAAACTCTTTGAATTTGGAACAGTCGAAAATTCGTCGTTTCGTAAAGGGTTAAATAGTTTTATTAAACGCTCGCCCGGTTTAAATATATCGACGAAACCTACCTGTGTTGTAATGAAGAATCCGTCCTCACCTCGTTGATTTACTAGCCAATCATGTACTGCTGTCGCCTCACGTTTGTGCCAATCGTTCCCGGGCTCTTTCAAAAAATCTATATACGTTAACAAGGCGTATCCATTTCGCTCCACATCGGTCGAAGTAGGTCTTGTGTACCCATACCATTCTAGCTTTTGATCTTCTTGGTCTCTCGGGGGAGCTTTCTCAATAACACCTGTATCATAGATTACTCAATACAGCAAATTCAATGTTTTTAAAGTCGGTAGTACTCCAAATTGCGACACATTGTCGCATTTCTTAATCGTCGCGTTTCATCCAATTTTGGATGTTTAAGCCATCGTTTAACGCAATGTATACATATGCACGTGAATTTCACGTTCTGTTTGTAAGTCCAGAATATGATAAGATCAGAAAATTGTACAAAATTTAAATAAAACCCGTCGAACACATCTGTTAATAAAATCACGCCTGACGATCGACATCCATATATGAAATCAAGTTTCCTTTTTTTTTAAAGAGACATACTCAGCAAGGAAATCTTTATTAATCGAAATTCTGCGACTGCTGTTTCCGCAACGTAATTTTCATATTGCTTTTATCAAAATGTACCTTGTCACCCATGTTAAATAAGGCAGAATTCATGTAACGATGCGAATGTGGGATAAATATGAAGTTACTTTTATCCTCTATCCAAGCCAATATCACCAAAATGCGAAATTATTTCAAGCAAAGAACCAGAAAAAAAGATAGTGATTTGCATTTACTCAATACAGTCTAGACGATTTGACATGTTACCTGCCCAAAAACCTGGATGTTGAAAATTAAGGAACAAACAGGCGATGATGCCAGTTGTTCAGTTATTTTTTTTTTCGACTGCTGAGGAGAAGATCTTTAGTATTTTCTTACTTACATTCATGTAAAACTGATATGCCTCGGGGGGGGGGGGGCCTTTAATCCCCAGGTGTCATGACTTGAACAATATTGATAGAGGAAAACAAGAGAGATGAAGATTTATTAAGTTTTTCTTATATACTGTACTGCTATGTAAAACTGATATGCAGCTACATATCAGGTGAGCCATGCTAGGCCAGGGGTCATGATTTTAATTGTAAATTCCAATCTCTTACAGAAAGGAAATAATCAATTAAATAATGACACAGACAGTTTCAAAAAGCTGTCTAAAGAGTGTTGACGTGAAGATAATTAAAGATTTTCTTGTTAACTACTACTTATAACTAATGAGCCCCTTGGGCGGGCCATTAAAGGCCAAGCGGTCATGATTTAATAAATCTTAGTAGAGGACCAGTAAATGATGCTACATACAAATTATCAAAGCTCTGGGCAATATTGCTCCATAGAAGAATATTTTTTTAAAGATTTCTTACATACTGCCATGTATAACTGGTAAGCCCATAGGGTGTAAAATTGTCGGCCAAGAGGTCATGAATTGAACAAACTTGGTAGAGGACCAGTAGATGATGCTACATACCAAATATCAAAGCCCTAAGCAATGTGGCTCAAGACATTTCTAAATATGTTATCATATAAGTCTATGTAAAACTGATAAGCCACCTAGGGTAGGGCCATTTTAAACCCCGCGGTCATGATATGAAAAAATTTGGCATAGGATCAAAAAGTGATGCTACATACCAAATACCAAAGCTTAAGGCATTATGGCTCCAGAAAAGAAGAATTTTAAATAATGTCCTATATAAGGCTTTGATAAAATGATAAGCCCAAGGGACAGGGCTACTTAAGGCCGAAAGGTCATCATCTTATCAAACTTTGCAGAGTACCAATAGATGATGCTACATACCAAATATCGAAACTCTATGTCAATTGAACCGTAAGGAAAAGATGTTTAAACCTTTTTCTATATAATTAAGACAATGTAAAACTGATAAGCCTCTAGGGCGGGGCCATTTTTGGCCCAGCGGTCATGATTTTAACAAGCTTGGTAGAGGACCAGTAGATGATGTTTCATACCAAATATCAAAGCTCTAGGCCTCATGGCTCTAGAGAAAAAGATTTTTAAATATTTTCCTACATAAGGCTATGTTAAACTGATAAGCCCCTAGGGCGGTGCCATTTAAGGCCAAAGGGTCATCATCTTATCAGAATTGGAAGAGGACTAAGCGATGATACTACATACCAAACATCAGAGCTCTAGGTCAAATGGTTCCTTAGAAAACGAAGATGTTTAAACTTTTTTATACATAATTACGGCAATATAAAACTGATAAGCTAAAGTGTTCTTGGCTCATGGCCTATAGTCTATTCACAGTCTTTTCACCCTTTTGACTTCGTAAAGTAAGATTTAATTCTAGACCGTGAACCTAGATAGATTTTACATAACGCATGTTACAAGTCAGCTAGTGTAAGTTTCTTATTGCCAATATGAGATTGTTTGGACCAAAATAAGTCCAGACACATTGAGATAACGGATTTTGTTTTATATCTACTCCAAAGGAAAAGCCAACGCATATTTCTATAACAAGTTCTTTCTCAATATTTCGACCAAACGCCTTTATCGGAAACAACATGTTAACCCCAAATTGCCATTTCTTTCAAATAAAATCCCGCAACCGACTTCTTTTATCGGACGTGGCATTTTGGCATTTATGGGAAGCTAGCATTAATCCTTAGAATGCTGGGTAATTTTCTGAAAAATAGATTATTGTGTCACCTGCTTTTCAAAACCTTCAATATCTACTTCATTTGTTTAGGAAAGATTCCCAGTGTAACACACATGTTACTTTACCTTACGGCTGGCCTGTGATCTAACCTGTTTGCATAAGCATGAAGTATGTTCCAGTGCTTAAAGGGTTAAAGTGTAACTTTTAAAAAGGCTTGGGTCGAAACCCTCATGTATGTTCGATCTATGAATCTTAACCTCTTAAGAAGCATATATACTGTCAAACTTGTATTAAGAGGGCAGCATATGGAGCTAAGAAAATTAGCTGTTTAAGACAGGTTGGCTGCTGAACAAAAATCAATGTACACTGTAAATCCAACATTGGGACTTTCTGTAGTGATTGTTTAAGGCAGGTTGGCTGCCTCAAAGGATGATAGCCTAACACAATTTGAACTGTACACACATACAGAGGTACTCACAAACATAGGGGCCCATACATTTTCGCCAACTCTCACCCACAAACAAAAATGTGAACGTCTTACTTACCTACTTTGAACAGACTCATTAAAGAATAAACTTCGCGTGGGAAAGCTGTGCCATTTACCAATCGTCGAAATTTGCCAATGGCGTATGCAAACATAGCTTGAGTATAGGGAGACTTTTTTGTGCTTGCACTTTTCTGATCCAACGTTTTTATGACCTCTCTTAAATGTAACTCAACTTCCTGAAAAATAAGAAATCGACATTTTGCTATTTTCTTACCTATAATACAACTAAGGAATCAGTTACTATTTCAAATGAAAGCATCTGCATACGATGATTAAAGCTTTGCCTACGCGTATATTGACATATTGTATATTGCGCTCTATGCAACGATTAATTCCAGGCGGGGTGATCACGTGATCAATGTTTACGATATAAAACAAATGGCGGCTCCCATGAATTAGCAAGTTGTTATGCACTTTTTTCAGCAGGTTACTTTTGTTCTTCACTGTTTTATAAACGTCATGTTCCGCCGATCCGCTGGTGAATGTTGTTTCTATTTTGGCCGAGCAATTCGCTCCAAGACCCTGCAGAGAATTTCGAGTCGAGTGATGCGAATGACCAAAAAACATCACCCATCGACTGCGAGAACCAGAACCGGAAAGTTGATGGTCGGAACATGTTTTATATAAAATAGTGGAAAACAAAAGTGATAACCACTTAGACATAGAACTTGAAAAACACTTGAACTTAAGTTAGATTGATTTTAAATTCAAATTGAAAACGACCTTCATTTCATCTCAAGTACCATCAATCGGCTCAGGGTACCGTTTAAATAAACATTTAAGATAAGACTTTTTCTAAGTTCAAACAAACATTTCATCTTATTTCAATATAGGGTGAAGCAATCTTGAGAGAAAACACACAATTGCAATCGTCTCTGAGACGCTTCCAATGATTTATCACACCGCAAAATTGTATTTCATTTAAGATACTATCCATGTTTATCAGTTTCGACTTACGCAAATATGTTCCTTCAGTGCTTTAGCAAAATCGTGTCCAGTTATTTAAGTATATATTCTGCGCATGCGTGAAAATGGTGGAAATGATTTTTTACCAGGAAAAAACATTGAGATTAAATTCGACATATCTTCTTAAACTATAAAAAAGTACAATAAACTCACTTTCTTCCATTGCGCGTTACCATTCGTAGTTACGAGGAATTCGTAATAATCTTCGATACAAGTAATGATAAACGCTGAGAAACTCAACGTGTTCTCATCGCCCGTCACACCGCCCTACAACATAAAATAACAATACAGCATTGGATACCTTATTTGCGTCTCATACATGTACAAGAACAAACATTTATACAAATAACTTAAACATATACAACAGGTACATGATTATTCATTTAAAATTAAAAGAGACAACGAAAGATGAAAAGACATGCATGTGTGATTATATGATTTTTTACAGTGCCGAGTAAGAGATTGCAATATTCAGCTGAAATTCGTTTAAGAATAAAAAATTGTAAGGGATATGATAATCTAAATAATATAAAAAAACCTACAGGATAACATACTCGTGCATGATACATATTCTTTTAAGGCAGTAGATCATTTAGAAGTTATCAAGATTTTATTTAAAGACCCTCATTCTCCCCACTCAAAAGCAAGATGAAGCCTCAATGTGCTTACACTTGGATTTGACCCATCACACAAGACCACGATTGCCAAGTACATTCACCACATACATAGAGTTGTCTCTTCTCTGGGCGAGGTAAAGAGACGTGAAAAAATGTGTCTTTCGTTCTTTATATATTTCCTCGTATGGGACGCTGTGACTTGTTTTACTTTGGTAAATCGTCTAACAATTATAAAAAGCATTCACATCATTTTTATATTTGAATATTCGGTAGAAACGATTTTCACAAAGGAATTCATTGTTCATAATATTCAATCACTGCCTTTTAAATGTTATATAAGAACGTTTTCTTTCTTACTAAAAGTGATCAATAAGATTCTGATAATGAAGTTAATGGTGCTTGTTGATGACTGAGAAAATGGTACAAATTAGATACAAGTGCTTTAAACATTATGGTTTCTGTACTAGATCTTCGAACAGGCACCTTTAAAGGCTTGATTTCATCCCCAAATTGAATCACTTCGGACATTATCTTGAATATTCAACCAATCATATGAAGAACGACAAACGAATGGTTTCCCCGGAAAAGCCGCGGGTATATCACTGCATCTAGCTCAACTGACTGGATCAGTTTGGACAAAAACAATGAACACTTGTACGAGGCTTTAATCGCTTTTTATTTAATACTGATTTTGACAAAAAAAATCAGATTTTACAAAGACATGCAATAGAAAACTGCCGTAGAGAGCGACTTCGAAAATATGACTAAGTATACAAGTTGAGAGCCCCACTTAAACAAGAGACGCCGAGAGCGATGTCGAATATATGAGTAAGTATACTAGCTGATAACCCTGCTGAAACCAGAGACGCCGAGAGCGATGTCAAATATATGAGAAAGTATACTAGCTGATAGCCCTGCTGAAACCAGAGACGCCGAGAGCGATGTCAAATATATGAGTAAGTATACTAGCTGATAACCCTGCTGAAACCAGAGACGCCGAGAGCGATGTCAAATATATGAGTAAGTATACTAGCTGATAACCCTGCTGAAACCAGAGACGCCGAGAGCGATGTCAAATATATGAGTAAGTATACTAGCTGATAACCCTGCTGAAACAAGAGACGCCGAGAGCGATATCAAATATATGAGTAAGTATACTAGCTGATAACCTTGCTGAAACCAGAGACGCCGAGAGCAATGTCAAATATATGAGTAAGTATACTAGCTGATAACCCTGCTGAAACCAGAGACGCCGAGAGCGATATCAAATATATGAGTAAGTATACTAGCTGATAACCCTGCTGAAACCAGAGACGCCGAGAGCGATTTCAAATATATGAGTAAGTATACTAGCTGATAACCCTGCTGAAACCAGAGACGCCGAGAGCAATGTCAAATATATGAGTAAGTATACTAGCTGATAACCCTGCTGAAACCAGAAACGCCGAGAGCGCTGTCAAATATATGAGTCAGTATACTAGCTGATAACCCTGCTGAAACCAGAGACGCCGAGAGTGCTGTCAAATATATTAGTAAGGATACTAGCTGATAACCATGCTGAAACCAGAAACGCCGAGAGCGCTGTCAAATATATGAGTAAGTATACTAGCTGATAACCCTGCTGAAACCAGAGACGCCGAGACTGACGTCGAATATATGAGTTAGTATACTAGCTATTAACCATGCTGAAACAAGAGACGACGAGAGCGACGTCGAATGTATGAGTAAGTATACTAGTTGATTACCCTGTTGAAATAAGAGACACTGAGAGCGATGTCAAATGTATGAGTTAGTTTACTAGCCTAAACAAGAGAGACCGCGTTTACGTCGATTATATGAGTAAGTATACACTGTAGTTACTCTGCTGAACCAAGAGACGCCGGGACGACGTCGAATATGTGAGTTATTATTCTAGCAGATAACCCTGCTGAAACAAGTGACGCCGAGAGCGACGTCGAATATATGAGTAAGCATACTAGCAGATAACCCTGCTGAAACAAGTGACGCCGAGAGCGACGTCGAATATGTGAGTAAGCATACTAGCTGATAACCCTGCTAAAACAAGTGACGCCGAGAGCGACGTCGAATATATGAGTAAGCATACTAGCAGATAACCCTGCTGAAACAAGTGACGCCGAGAGCGACCTCGAATATATGAGTAAGAATACTAGCTGATAAACCCTACTGAAACAAAAGACGCGAGAGTTACTTCGAATATATGAGTAAGCATACTAGCTGATAAACCTGCTGAAACAATCTTATGTCTTCAAATTTTCCAATCATATTGAATAATTGGGAAAAATTCATCTCATTTGCAGATAAACGCAACAACTCATACTTGTAATTCATTTTCAAGGGAAGTTAATGTCTAATGAAAATGAATCATTAGTATAAATACACTTCCTAACTATTTTTTGTTCTTCAGCTAAAATCTATGATTTTATATGTTCTCTTATATGCTCTTTGTCATGAAATATTTGTATAGTTACATTACATGACATATTATTTATTGCAAAAACTGTTACAGTTTATAGCAATTTTCATATAGTACAAACATTCGAAGACAAAGAACATTTAAGAGAACATATAAAAGCATAAATGTTAGCTGAAGAACAACAAATAGTTAGGTAGTCTATATTTACTGATGACTCATTTTCATAAGATATTAAATTCCTTTGAAAATGAATTACTAGTGTTAGTTGTTTTGTTTATCTTCAAAGAAGATGAATTTTGCCAAATTATTCAATATGATTGGAGAATTTAAAGACATAAGATTAATAAATTTTTGTATTGACGGCCATGTGTGATAATTTAACTGTTTATGTATTTCTTTCTTAAGTCTGTAAATTTGAGTAAGAAATGATACTCGTCTTCCACTAATCCAGAAGTACAATGTGGACAAATTCGTTGATTTTGCGGTATGTTATCATGACGTCAAACTTCGATGTTGAGAGTATGTGTGGACGTACGTATTTTAATTAACGCGTTTCTATATTTTGCCTCTTTGATACAGTCTAATAATATGGATATCGCTATAACCTTTTACCAAACGCCAACTTTTCGACTGTCCCAAATTTAAAGAGTTTGCAGACAGTATTTCGAAATGTGATAAAATTGAAAAATAATCTTCTGACAGGGCAGAAAACATTGTGGCAAAAGGAGAAATTGCTCATAAAGAGCAATTTCTCCTTTTGCCACAATGTTTTCGAGAGTCGACTGCATCAAACTGGTCAAATATCGTTATTGTTTGGTATTGGGATAAACTGTGACTATTTTTGGCAATAAAGGGTAAAGTGATAGAAAAAAAATCTTTTTCCAACCAACATATCCTGGTGTATGACGACCCCGTCTTCTCTATACACTTCCGGGGTCAGTGATGACAGTTCCTTCTTCGACACCAGGAATGTGAACGCTGCATGCAGGCTCGCGACGTCCAAAGAACTGGTAAATCCCTCCTCGCCAATCTTTGAAAACACTTTTAATACATACGCCGTTAACCTGGAAAGTAATTTGAGACAAAGTGTTTGTTCCCTTTGAAAGGTAATTCAGCGGTGAAGATCTACAACTATATCTCAAGAGTTATCCATTGTTTTATAAGTCTTTTATACTTAGATGAAGTATACATGAACACAGATTTTACTTCAAAACTTGTTCGTCATTTCGGCTAGTTTTAGCCTCATTGATTGATGTTTATGTATGTTTCCTCTGATCATTTGGGCGAAAGAGCTAAATGTTTACAATCACTATCAAATTAAACTCTGAGAATATGGATTCAACGCGCATGCGTTTAATCGCTCTCTGACCCAGAGAAGTCGAGTTTTCTGTCATTTGGTCGAAAAAGGGACATTCTGCGCTATGTGTTAATAGTATTGATCTGTTGTTCCTTTCACCTGATTGGTTTTTAGTTTACTTATTTTAAATCGATTGTGACGGAAGCTTGAAGTTTATTTAATTCACTCTCTCATACGGGGATCGAACTCTGGACCCTCTGTACCACTACACCAATGTTACCCACAAATTGGTTGTTTGTTAAAATGGCGTTTAACACCGTCTCAACGGTAGTTCAATTATTGTATATCTTTTCTGGATTCACCAGTAATGATCAGGGTGCCGTTTTGCTAAACATCTTTTGCTAAAAGTTTAGTATACGAGAGAGTAACAAGATCTGGTAGTGAAAAGGTTAACCACTGGACTACATCCGTGTACGTTGAATATCAGGTGTACTATAGTTATAGCTGTAGGTTATATACGTGGTATACTATAGTTATAGTTGTAGGTTATATAAGTGGTATACTATAGTTATAGTTTTAGTTGTAGGTTATATAAGTGGTATACTATAGGTATAGTTATAGCTGTAGGTTATATAAATGGTATACTATAGTTATATATGTAGGTTATATAAGTGGTATACTATAGTTATAGTTATAGCTGTAGGTTATATAAATGGTATAATATAGTTATAGTTGTAGGTTATATAAGTGGTATACTATAGTTATAGTTATAGTTGTAGGTTATATAAGTGGTATAATATAGTTATAGTTGTAGGTTATATAAGTGGTATACTATAGTTATAGTTGTAGGTTATATAAGTGGTATACTATAGTTATAGTTATAGCTGTAGGTTATATAAGTGGTATATTATAGTTATAGTTATAGTTGTAGGTTATATAAGTGGTGTACTATAGTTATAGCTGTAGGTTATATAAGTGGTATACTATAGTTATAGTTATAGCTGTATGTTATATAAGTGGTATATTATAGTTATAGTTATAGTTGTAGGTTATATTAATGGTATATTATAGTTATAGTTTTAGTTGTAGGTTATATAAGTGATATATTATAGTTATAGTTGTAGGTTATATAAGTGGTATATTATAGTTATAGTTGTAGGTTATATAAGTGGTGTACTATAGTTATAGTTTTAGGTTATATAAGTGGTGTACTATAGTTATAGTTTTAGGTTATATAAGTGGTATACTATAGTTATAGTTTTAGGTTATATAAGTGGTGTACTATAGTTATAGTTGTAGGTTATATAAGTGGTGTACTATAGTTATAATTGTAGGTTATATAAGTGGTATACTATAGTTATAGTTGTAGGTTATATAAGTGGTATACTATAGTTATAGTTGTAGGTTATATAAGTGATATATTATAGTTATAGTTGTAGGTTATATAAGTGATATATTATAGTTATAGTTGTAGGTTATATAAGTGGTATACTATAGTTATAGTTATAGCTGTAGGTTATATAAGTGGTATACTATAGTTATAGTTTTAGTTGTAGGTTATATAAGTGATATATTATAGTTATAGTTGTAGGTTATATAAGTGGTGTACTATAGTTATAGTTATAGCTGTAGGTTATATAAGTGGTATACTATAGGTATAGTTATAGCTGTAGGTTATATAAGTGGTATACTATAGTTATAGTTGTAGGTTATATAAGTGGTATACTATAGTTATAGTTTTAGTTGTAGGTTATATAAGTGATATATTATAGTTATAGTTGTAGGTTATATAAGTGGTGTACTATAGTTATAGTTATAGCTGTAGGTTATATAAGTGGTATACTATAGGTATAGTTATAGCTGGAGGTTATATAAGTGGTATACTATAGTTATAGTTGTAGGTTATATAAGTGGTATACTATAGTTATAGTTATAGTTGTAGGTTATATAAGTGGTATATTATAGTTATAGTTATAGTTGTAGATTATATAAGTGATGTACTATAGTTATAGCTGTAGGTTAAATAAGTGGTATACTATAGTTATAGTTGTAGGTTATATAAGTGGTATACTATAGTTATAGTTATAGTTGTAGGTTATATAAGTGGTATACTATATTTATAGTTTTAGTTGTAGGTTATATAAGTGGTATACTATAGTTATAGTTATAGCTGTAGGTTATATAAGTGGTATACTATAGTTATAGTTATAGTTGTAGGTTATATAAGTGGTATACTATAGTTATAGTTTTAGTTGTAGGTTATATAAGTGATATATTATAGTTATAGTTGTAGGTTATATAAGTGGTGTACTATAGTTATAGTTATAGCTGTAGGTTATATAAGTGGTATACTATAGGTATAGTTATAGCTGTAGGTTATATAAGTGGTGTACTACCATGTACTGCCCTTGGCACCCCCGTTCGGACCAAATGCGCTGAACGACCCATCTGGATGCACATATGAGAGTTCACGATAGTATCCTGAAATATGGATGATGATTGTAAAATGGTTGTCTTTTCTTTATTCAACATCGGCGGGGAAAATCCATTAACCTGTATCGCGGTGTCAGCTCAAAGCCATCCATTCTCGTTTTTATTTTTTATCTTGTTTTTCTTTTTCTTTTCTTAATTCATTCCCACAAAGTAATTACATTGGAAGAAATCCGCCGTTACGATTGTGTTTCAATCCCTGATAAGGCGCAACGTCTGTTTTGTTTACATTTATATACATAATAACGAATTCAGATGTCTGCATCATGTGACCAGGTCAGAGGTAAGAATCATGCAATCTGAATTATTAATATGGCCAATCTTATTTCTCGTTGGTTTTCACGTTTAAGTTGTGCTGTTTTCTGGTGATACCTATTTGAATCTGACAAAAGGTTTACCAAATGATATAGTTTGATTTAACATAAGCCTTCTTTCTTTCATATGTTATCCGTAGATTCAGGTTTGTATTCGCCTAGTGCGCAATTCGACCTTTTAGAAGAATGGTTTTTAACCAATGAAGTGAATAAACTGTGGTTTTGCTACTTTTTTTGTCTGCTGTTGCTTTCAATTTTGACCTGTCACACATTGGAATGTGGTTGGAACAGTCTTTTGCAATATGAAGCGACTGCATTTCTAAGGACGCGTTACAAAGACGAGTCATTGTCTCTTTGGCAACCATTGCATTCGGCTCATTGCGTAAAACCCCGATGACGTTCGGTTAACTCCGTGAAATTCTGTGATTGGCAAATTCCATTAAAAAATATATAAACGATGCGTAGAATCACCGATTACCAAACAATACCTACATTTGACCAGTTTGTTGCAGACGACCTTGGAAAACATTGTGGGAAAAGGAGAAATTGCTCTTAACGAGCAATTTCTACCTTTCCCACAATGTATTCTGCAATATCAGAAGATTGCTTTTCAACAATTTCATCACATTCTGAAATTTCGTCTGCAAACTCTTTCAATTTGGGGCAGACGAAAAATTGGCGTTTGGTAAAGGGTTAAAGAGAAACACCTTTATCATTATGCTTCCCTATATACTAACCGCTGGAGCATGCCTTCACCACCTTGTCTCGAGTATGAGCGTCCAATTGGTCCCAGGCCTTGAGGTACTTGCCGACGTACACCGCGGGCACCATGGTGATGAGGTTCTGTTCACCACAGCCATGCGGCATCCTAATCCGGTCCCCGTCTTCCAGTCCTTTTAGATAGGTGCCCATAGTAGCACCTGGACCAAAAGCAAACAGATCAATGTAATTTCGAAACAGCCCACCCAAAGTTGGACTCAAGACTAGTCCTAGAGGCCGACGTGGGGGATTGGTAAATATACTGGGAACCAGTCTCTCATCTATCGAAGGAAGAGACCGGTACGGTACAAATCTACCAGGCAGATAACTGGCTTGTAACGGAAGGAAAACAGCATACCGGCAAACATTCGTCTCTAAGGACAGTCTGTCCTTAGAGACGAATGTTTGCCGGTTCAAACAAACGGTAAGCCAAAATACGAAGTTTCATTCACGGAAATATTGTTCAAGATGTTTTTAATTTGGAATTTTGATAAACATTTCATACAAATCAGAGGTTAAGTAAAAT
The DNA here is from genome assembly GCA_947846245.1 of Cerastoderma edule. Taxonomy (NCBI): domain Eukaryota; kingdom Metazoa; phylum Mollusca; class Bivalvia; order Cardiida; family Cardiidae; genus Cerastoderma; species Cerastoderma edule. Next base: position 26,411,760 of record OX401410.1, read on the forward strand.
CTGATAAAGGACTGCCTTCTTTGAAAATCTCAAAACAATAATTCATGGGAAACAACTTTATATTTCTTGTTGTTGTTGTTGTTGTTGTCGTATTTTTGAACGTTGCATTCCGACCAATCAAATCGCTCAGAATTTGTAGGCTGCCCGTTGTCTATATTACTATATATAGTGTGGACCTAAGTAGAGTTTGTAGACAGCGGGGATCATTTTAATTGGTAAAGCGCAAGGCTTATGGCCCATGAGTCCCGGGTGCTTCCAAAGATGCCTTAGTAACTCCCGCCTCACCAGTCCTTCGGATGAGACTTTAAAACGAGATCCCGTCCATCGGGAAGCCTTCGGTAAACCCTTTACAAAACACAATATTTTCGACTGTCCCAAATTGAAAGAGTTTGCAGACGACATATCAAAATGTGATGAAACTGCAAAGAAATCTTCTGATAAGACAATGCCCTATCAGATGACTATTTCCCAATTTCATCACATTTTGAAATGGCGTCTGCAAACTCTTTCAATTTGGGACGGTCGAAAAATTGTTGTTTGGGAAAGGGTTAAAGTGCGCCGGATAAATTTGGCACTATAGGTGGTGAAAAGGATGATAACTATTTTTAGTTTAAACTTAATTCGTTTACATCGATTGTGAGACAAATTGTTACAACTTAAATTAACTACTTTCGATTCTGTTTCCTGGATACATAAACAGTAATTGCACCAAATGTGGATTAATGAAGGATCGCTAGGCAGATCTCGCTTTTCACGGGATTCGAACCCACGACCCTTGTGTCCAGAAGCCGATGCTCTACCCCTGGACCACTGTCCCCAACATGATATCAAGTACTGAAAACAACAGTAAACAGTACCTGACACCTTGATGTAGGCCCTCACTGAATCGCTGACATAATCGTCCACTTGCACAAGATCCATGATGTTCATGGACAGGCTCGTGGTCCGATCCCTGGGGAATTCGTAAATAATCTGGGTTGAGTTTCGAACTTCCCTGCCCTCAGCCTGAATTCAGAAGTTGTTAAGAACAGTTTTATCTTGCCAGAACGCATTTAACTTCATTCTTTTATAAAGCAAATATTTTATATTCAAATAAATACTGTGCAAAGCAATATCTAGTATGTCCAACCATTTATAGGTAGAGGAAAAGCATAAACAAAAGTATATAGGCCACATGTCAGATATGAATTAAATATCCAAATACAAACATAGTACATTAAAAATCCATCTGGACAAAGTTAAAAACGTAAGATCTGACGTGATTCGACAATCTGTATTGAAATAACCAAACCATCTTACTTAAAATAAGAAACAAGATCTGTAGACTTATTAACAACACGACGACGAAACTAAAACATATCAATACGAAAAACATCCATCAACTTGTTTTCGACATAAACCATGAGCAAAGTATCCGTTTGTCACAGTGGTTCCTTAATTCTTCTTTAACATATACATTGACATAGGCGAATTTCCTTTTCACAATAGTTTCTTATTTCTTTTGCAACATATGCATTGGCATAGGCGAATTCCAATTTCAAAAGACTCCTTCATTCTTCTGCAACATATGCATTGGTTAGCCAAATTTCCTTTTCACAATGGTTGCTTAATTCCTCTTTAGCACATGCATTGGCAAAGGCGAATTTACTTTACACAATGGTCTCTTAATTATTCTGCAACATATGCATTGGTTAGGCGAATTTCCTTTTCACAATGGTTCCTTAATTCTTCTTTAACATATACATTGACATAGGCGAATTTCCTTTTCACAATAGTTTCTTAATTCTTCTGTAACATATACATTGGCAAAGGCAGTTCCCTTTTCACAGTGCGTTTATTGTTTATTCTACAACATATGCACTGACATAGGCGAAATTCCTTTTCACAATAGTTTCTTAATTATTCTGCAACATATGCATCGGCAGTTTCTTTTTCACAGTGGGTTTCTTGATTATTCTGCAGCAGAAGTATTGACAGAGAGGAATTCCCTATTGACGTTGAAACACAACATTACCTCTATCTTTAAGGTACGATGAAGTTCATCGTTATTGGACGATTGATCCAGATCCTGGGCCCGCGCTACAAGTTTGGGATTCCCGATGGCCAGAGGCTTGATGGGTACCACGACCGCCTCCAGGGACCCGCCCTTGACCTGTTGTATGGGAAACAAATGACAATGATAATGACAATATTGTATTCAAGACGTAAACTAGTCAGTACTTTCTTGTCACAAATATAATACAATTGATCAATAATATAAAGTACATGTAATATCATAAAAAAGTTTTTTCATCGTATTCACTTTTGAACTATCAAAATAACCAACTTTGTTATAGTGTATTTAGCTACTGGATGAGTAACTCCGCATAGTGCGACAAACATTATACAACTAAACCCTGTATGTTGTGCATACTACTAGCTCTTAATGTAAATGCTTCCTTTATAAACTTTGCCTAATTGATAAGAATGTAATAATGATAAGTAACTAAGATAGAAATACTGTTATTTACTCCATGCCTTTTATTGATACACGAACAAACATTCGAAACTTTCACTAAGACAGTTTTCACCTTAAAACATTAAGTATTGATTGATATGTGTATATATGAGCGTGTGGGTGTGTATGTATGGGTGTGCATGTGTGCGTGTGTATGTTTACCATTCCTTCAAGTGTATGCAAAGATGAATTAACTGTAATATTTCCTGTGAACCATGAGCTGTATATGCTTCAGTTGAAATGAAATGGACGCATTTAAAACAATAACACATCCACATTCGGTGCGAGCACTGGTTATGTATCCAGGAATCAGAGTCGAGTGTGATTTTAAGAAGTATCTAAGTTGTAAGAACTGTGCTTCACAATCGATGTAAAACAAATAAGTTCAAACTAAACTATTCTGTGTTTTAGGTGAATCATTTGATCTTATGTTAAGCAAGCTTTGAAACACATTCGGATTGGTTATACGTCGTTAATAACATGACAATACTTTAGTCCTATCACAGATTAGAGTCAATTGACCCTTAGAATGCTAGGTAAGTTTTTTAATTATATTTTGTGTCGTGTGCTTCCCAAAACCTTAGAATTATGCTAAATTCTGTTAAGGAAAATGACTCACATTAGCAAACAAATTAGATCACTGGCCAGCCACCAATTTACTTGGCGGTTGTCCTAGATCTATCCTGTTTGCATAGGCATGGAGTCGGTTCCAGCGCTATAAGGGTTTCCATAAGCTCTTACCGTACGAATTGCCGTTCTCTCAGAACGGTCGGTAACCTCGAAATATCCCTCGTCAGAATCCTCCAGTGTAACGTTAATCTGAAACAATTTTCATAAAAAATCAGTTTTCTTTTTTCGAACTCCTTACAGTAATCCACTTAAGCATGTCAGAGGAGCGAAACAGCCTTCACTCGACAGCAATTACACATCAGCCTCGACAGGCTTTTGTTCGGTTCATGTAGATGAATTGGTGTCATTTTGAGCAGATAACCACTACCTATTGCATTTGGGAAAGGGATAAAGTGTAAGACCTCTTCGCTCATTTTCCAGCTTGCATTAAAACATACAACAACACGTTCAACACCTTAAATCATGATGCTTCAATACAAATGAAATCACTTATATATTCTATAGCTTGCGTACGAAATCTATATTTGATATCTTGTGCATTTTGTATGGTGTTTGATAGTATCGTTACACACGGCCACATTTGGAAGTAAGATGTATGCTTTATACATTGTATACATCTATGTCTTTATTCCTGAAATACAGATGATTTTTTTATCATTATAATTATTACTATTATCATCATTAATTTCATTATCATTATTAGCATTACCATAATCATCATTATCATGTGTGAAAGGTTGTGGTTGGATTCCCTGTTCTACAGGTCTTTCCATCAGCTTTGGCCAAGGACCTGGGTAAAACCATTACTCATCGGTCAGTTTGGGAGGCTAGTAGGCATGTCCTTAATCCTTATTGTGCTGGAAACGAATTCATGTTTATGCAAACAGGTTAAATCTAGACCAGCCTCCAAGTTGATTGGCGGCTGGCCTGTGATCTAACCGGTTTGTTAATCTGACTATCTGAGTATCTTTCATCGTCAAAATTAAGCAGATATTTGCGGTTTTTGAAACCAGGCTACACAAATATCTATTCTTTTAGAAAACTACCCAGCATTCTTAGGGTTAACCCTTTCCCAAACACCAAATTCTAAACTGTCCAAAATTGAATAAGTTTCCTGACGACGTCTGAAAATGTGACGATATTGAAAAGATAATCTTCTGGTAGGGCGTTAAGGCCAATTTCTCCTTTTCACACAATGTTTTCCAAAATCGTCTGCAACAAACTGGTCAATTGTCGTTATTTGTTAGTAATGGGTTAAACTGATATTGAAGTCTGTACTTACATTAACATCCGTATTAAGGTTATTGAACACGAATATCGTTAGGTTAAACTTCTCTCCACGTACCACTGAGTAAGGCAAATCAAATGTGACAAAAAGATCCTTCGTCACCCGCAGCTGCAAGGAAATATTGCATTTTGAACTAACCCTTTATTAAACGCCAAATCGTCGACTGTCCCACATTGAAAGAGTTTGCAGGCAACATTTCAAAATGTGATGAAATTCGGAATTAATCTTCTGATAGTAAAGGGAACATTGTGGAAAAGGAAAAAAATGCTCATCACGAGCAATTTCTCCTTTTCCCACATTGTTTTCAAGAGTCGTCTGCAACAAGGTGGTTTAATGTTGTTATAGATTGGTAATGGGTTAAGGGGTAGTTTGTTGGCCTGTTTGGCTTTTTTATGCATTTCCATCAGTTATCAATTCATATATGAATGTAAATATTTTGTCCTCTTACAACGGAGTAGTCTACATTGTAACCGTTTGTTTGCATGTTTGCATGTATATACCTGGTTGATTTTGTTTTATAGTATAGTTTAAACGTCCCAATGTTAAAACGTTCCAGTTTTTGTCAAAATGTTCCACTTACTCACTCTTGACTGGCTGCTGGGTCCATCTGGTTGGAAACAAAGAACTAAATAAGTCGTGGTAATAATGTGTTCAATCTGTTGCACACTGGGTCAAGACGGGTAAGACTACTTGTTACATGTAAAATTCAGGTGCTCAATAAGGTAAAACTCATCCGGATCCGGATGCTCAACTCAAGTCTCCAGCGTTGCTGAAAGCGGCGCTTAACAACGTAACTAACAACACTTACTGTTTTGGTTTCCATGGAGACGAGACCAACGGTAGGGCCAATAAAAAAGGCGTCGACCATCCACGTGGTCAGGGTATGGGGCGCCTCCCATTCATACTCGTTCAAATCACTATAAAATAAACGAGGGTATTAAACCCGGTCAGACAGCTTACAACCGCTTAATCCTAAGAGATGCTGGGTAATTTTCTAAAAAAAAGATTTTTGTGTCGTCTGCTTTCCAAAAGCTTAAAAATCTGCTCGATTTTGTAGAGGAAAGGTACTCAGAGTAGCAAACAGGTTAGATCACAGACCAGCGGCTGGCCTGGATCTAACCTGTTTTCATAATCATTTAGTCGGTTCCGATGGTCCGGCTTTTAACGACACTCGCTCACAGCAAAGCCAAGCCGAAATGGACCATACGTTTACCACTTAAGACCGCGTTTACCAGATTTTCAAAACTTTTTGTACGTACGTGCTCAAGCCGAAAGGATCTGATTGACCGTGTCGGTAAGTTCAAACTCATCCATCATTTACAACAGGTTGTTGAAAAACGTACTTTGGATGAATTCGTCGATTTTGCTTTTATGATGCCGTCAAATTAATTATCATATTCCGTGTTGTGGGCCCATTATGACAATTCATTCTTATGTTCAGGAGAGTAAAGGATCCACTGAACGAAAAGGATGTGCGATTTCTTCACTTTTCAAAATCATTTAATTTGCTATTTATTTTCAGAGATTTTGCAATGTAAATTCGTACTTCTCTCAGTTTACCCGAACAATGCATTCTTTCAAGTAACTCTACCTTTTTACACGCATAGGCTTCGATCAGTTTTTTCCATACAAACCTTGATTATATCGAAATATTTCATTAAAACACACTCCAGTCGTAAAAACAAAATTGACAAACTCATTCTGATAAAGGGAGATGATTTCTGCCCTTGCCACATGTTTAATCAACCCAATTTTCTACTTACGCACTTGCTTCTTTGAGAAACCACAACCAAGTCTCGGGAAATTTCTTTCTGACTTGATTGCTGTTTTTAGGTTCAACCTTGTTTGCTGTCGATTGTTGTACAGAATTTTTGTCTATATCTGTATCATCTTCTGCAGCATCTTCTGCATCAGGCATCATAACAGGTGCTTCACCCCCAAAATCTGTATAAAGATACATTACCCCTTATCCGCAATTTTAAACATCTTCATAGTGGGAGACCACTCAGGAATTACTTCCGGAGGTCGTTGTGCAGTTAAAAGTAGTTCATGAGAATTTAGAATGTTATTTTGTGTGTTTATCATATACTTTTAGGACAATTGCGGGGACCTTTTTGAATGTTTTTGATCTTTTGCGGGTGTTGGTCTTGTTTTAAACCATTCGTTTTTTTTTTCAAGAACTGCTGAACATGGTAGAGCAATCATATCTCAGATAAGATAAGTATCCAAACTAAATCAAGGCATCGCTACCTCCTTTGTTTAACAACTTACATACACTTAAACAACCTTGACTAAAACCCTGGCCCTTAATTGATTAATGGCGAGCGGTATACACACAACTACACACCTGAATTCAACTTCAATTTAATAATTAACATGGTTACAAAATATTTAAGTGTGCAAACATAACCAATCGGAAAATCATACAATACATTTAGAACCATTGTTTCCTTCAAAATAAAGCTCCGTATTATTGAAATAAACATTAAGAAGACAGCTTATTAATTACGATATGACAATATTATATGAACAGGAAATGTGTTATAATCTTTGGTTATCATATGTATATAAAAGATGACAAAAATATTAATTAGGTTCATAAAGAATCTCACCTACAAACAAAAATAACTCGCCTAAACCTACGAAATGACTATTGAGAGGATCCTTTCAAAATTTCTTTATTGACTTAACCCTTTACCAAACGCAAAATTTTGGCATGTTTTAAAATGAAAGACATTTCAAAATGTGATGAAATTAAAATCTTCTAAAAGGGTAGAACCCTTGTGGGAAAAGGAAAAAAATGCTCGTTACGAGCAAATTCTCCTTTTTCCACACTGTTTTCCAGAGTCATCCGCAACAAAGTGGTTAAATGATGTTTTTGTTTGGTAATGGGTAAATCTATACAGTTTCTCTTCAAATAAACGCATGTATGTAGAATAACAACACGAAAACACAAAACAAATCAAACACTATATACACAGGTTTATGTAATGGTTCGTACATCTTAGATATCATAGCAGTCCCTTAACAAAGTAGCGTTTTATAAAAAAAAAGTGGTTGTTTCTATAAGGAAAGCAAAGGAACCCAGCAGTTAACAGAGCATCTAAAGATGCACCCACTACGTGGCTACGTTGTTATCGAGTGAATTGCGGTCTAAAGTGTTAGACGGTGATTGTAAACTACAAAAATTGACAAAGAGCTTATTAAAAAAAAAGAATTATATATATATAAATATATGTGTGTATATATATATATATATATATATATATATATATATATATATATATATATATATATATATATATATATATATATATATATATATATATATATATATATATATATATATATATATATATATATATATATATATATATATATATATATATATATATATATATATATATATATATATGTATATACACGTATATGATGATACTATTCAAGTTGTACAATGAACATAGTATTAGTTGGAACAGTGGTGTTAGTGCAGTATGATAGCAAAGGACAATGAAGAAATATCACTTTCAAATAGTTAATAGACATTGCGTATAACCCTTTCCCAAACAATAACGACATCTGACCACTTTGTTGCAGACGACTTTAGAAAACATTGTGGGAAAAGGTGAAATTGCTCGTAACGAGCAATTTTTCCTTTATCCACAATGCTTTCTGCCCTATCAGAAGATCGTTTTCTAATTTCATCATATTTTGAAATTTCGTCTGCAAACTCTTGCAATTTACGACAAACGAAAATTTGGTGTTTGGGAAAGGGTTTAGGAGTCATTAGTTGGCACAATCTTGTCTGATGGCAATTATTGTGTCTTTAGTATGGCCCTTAAACCGTTCCACTTTTTGTTTACTTGCAGTTTGTCCAGATTGGAAGCAAGAACATGCGATATTTGAGTATAAGGGTAGAATACCGATAACCAATCATTTTAAAACTCCATCTTTCGTCAGATTACTTCGGTCGTTTTCGGTATGCATCGAATGGGATCGGAATTATATTCACTGAACCGAAATGTTCCGGCCCCGACCGGTGTATACCGAGAGCAACCGAGATAATCCGTTGAAAAGTTTAGGATTTTGGGGATCAACCATTTTAACAAAAGAATTAAATTCTCATAACGTATGATTCATCATTTTACCAAAGTGATTTTAAGAGTCTTATGCGGTAGCAGTATGCAGAAATCATTTACACTGTATGTGCATACTGTAGTTCTTAGATAATCCGTAGATAAAGTCCACTACATTTCAAATGAATCACTTTCGCTGCCGATCGCGACTGCAATCATTATATGTTGAAGCGAAAAGGTAAAATTCAATTTTATCAAAAAATCCAATTTGGCTACCATGATGGCCACCATGATCATGTGACTTTAGTAAAAGAAAATTTAAAAATTAATACATAAATACTCTTCTATCACGTATGTAAATTTTCATAGATATCTATTGATAAATTAGACCACAGTTTACATTCTTGTAAGGACACATCATTTCCAAGAAAGTATCCAAAAAAAGAAATGCCTGGCACCAGGCGGAAATGTATCTAAAGAATGTTTGGCAGTGAAAGTGTTAAGGTCACATAAACATACGCTAGCCCTGGTATCCTGTTTCTAGGAAGATACAATAACGTATAAACTTCTACAAGCAACTTCTAGCCTAGGTCATCAAGATATGTCTATCTACATATACAGAAATGAACAACTGATACATGCAAACACTACGAAAATCACACACAAACACACATGGTTATACACAAACACTGCAAAAGATAAAAGGTGTAAGAGTAAAGAAAGCAAAGATAACATGTGTGTGGGTTTCCTACAGAGAGCTATGGTTCGTTTTGCCATATGAAACGTTTACCTAAATGGTCTATCATGAACATAGTAACATCCGCAGCGCAATTTCTTTAATCAATTAGCCTTTAACTCATTACCAAATAATAACGACATTCGACTAGTTTGTTGTAGACAACCCTGGAAAGAATTGTTGGAAAAGGAGAAATTGCTCTTATCGAGCAATTTCACCTTCCCCCACAGCGTTTTCTGTCCTATAGGAAGATCATTTTCAATTTAATCACATTTTGAAATTTCGTCTGCAAACTGTTCCAATTTAGGACTATCGAATTTTTGGCGTTTGGTAAAGGGTTTATCAATCTAGTCCTTAACTGACCCTTCTAGGAGATCGTGCGTCTCTCGTCGGAGAGTTGAGGCTCGACTTACATTTGACATTTTGGATATATGACCATACCAATAACGCCACTTCAGGACAAAAACGTGCGTAAATGAGATAATTCTACATAGAACACCGACGCGATCTTGTGTCAATGATCGCGATCGTTTGTAAATCGCATTTCAGCATATCGTGATTCACGATTTCTGTTATTCATGAGCAAAATAATATTTCAAATAAAAAACACGTGATATATAGGTCAAATGCGCTCTCGTGTTATGTCTATATTTCAATCGTAGGGTACCACACCAGATATACAGATGCATACAGATACATACTGATATAAGGGGTGATTGGAATATCCGCGGTTATCCACCTAAACTAAGCAATATACTTCGTTGGACCTTTATCTCTTCAGATTAATATCAAGCGATAGGGACTTGATGCATTTTCTTTTGAAATCGAGACACATGCCTAAGGCAGGATAAGCAGTAACAGTCACATCCAAAAGTTGGCTTTAAAGTCGAGAGTATGAATGCTAGACCGAAGAGCATTACATGATAGGTACATACCACCAGCTGGAACATAATCATCATAGTAGTACGGACTATCCCACACAGGCGTGTAAAGATCTAAAATGCGCCCTAATTCGTAGAACTGTAAACTTTTTCTTTTGATTTAAAGTTTCTAGCTTACCTAGCGCGATTCTGGAAAACCTGGAGTCCCACACAAACTCTTTACTGATAGGGAATGACAGTGCTAGCGGAACAATATTGCAGCAACATTCCTTGAGTTTCAAATATAGCAAAGTAGGTGAATTGTCAACAGTTAAGTCTTTAGAGCAGTGTGGGCATTAAACTCTTACAAAATATCACATATTCAAAATACCTTAGAAGTACATTGGGGCTGATATATGTATCTCCTTAGACTAATATCAAGCGATAGGGACTTCAAGCATTCTTCTGTCGAAATCGAGACATATGCCTAAGGCAGGATAAGCAGTAACAGTCACATCCAAAAGTTGGCTTTAAAGTCGAGAATAGAAATGCTAGACCATTGAGCATTGCATAATAGGAACATACCACCATCCATGGCAAAATTACCATCGTAGTAGACCGGACCATCCCACACAGGCGAGTAAAGATCTAAAATGGGCCCAAATTCATAGAACTGTGAACTTATTTTTTGATTTAAAGTTTTTAGCTTACCTAGCACGAGTCTGGAAAACCTGGAGTCCCACACAAACTCCTTACTGATAGGGAATGACAGTGATAGAGGAGCAATATTGCAGCAACATTTCTTGAGTTTGAAATATAGTTTAGTAGGTGAATTTCCAACAGTTACGTCTTTAGAACAGTGTGGGTATTCAACTGTTACAAAATATCACATATTTATTGAGGTTGTTTGAGTATTTGAAAGACTGTCTGAAGGCCGTCGCAAGGTAAGCAACCCTTCAAAATCCCTTACTGTTTGACACTCTTACACGCCCCTCTACACACCTCAAAACTGACAAACACTTTGAGCCGTCTTTTCCAATTGCATTTTATCTCTAAATATCTATGCTATAGTCTAAACCAAATTAGCGTTGTGATTTGATATAAAAGAACAGGAATCCTCTATAACTATGTTAGCCTCTTTCTTGGTGAAGTCGCACATGATCTTATTATTCCAAATTTACATATCATACTTTGATTTCGCTTAATAAGGATGTATCGGTGAAAAAATTCACGTATGTTTCCTTTTTAAAAAAACAAGCCAACTGCAATATGGCATGTTTTTGATATCATATGGCTATCAATTTGTTAATTTCTTTTGTTTCAAAGTACTGTATACTTCTTTTCTGCATACTGAATTATTTAAGAGCTGTTCTTGAAAACCATTAAGAATACACAGTAAATGTCATATAATCTCCACTTGCTATATCCAGTCTTTGACATCGTTCGTGATCAATGTAATATTATTGGCCAAACGGACAGACAGGGCACTTTTCAGGTGCAACCTTTGATTGGACCAAAACAGCTCTGTATGATTGCTTGCCATGTATTAACGCTAATAAGAGATATTTGAACAATGTGGCATAAACAGTATAAATAATTCAGCTTTTCGCGTTCCATAATTTGTTTATCAGAATTACACTGCAAGCTTAGATGTAGTGTGCTTACACCTAAATCAATGATACATCAAATTGAAGTCATTGGTGCCAAAAGGAATGTTAATTTGGAACACCGCGGCTGTTTCTTAAAATAACCTCGGAGGTAATGGAGAGCCATTTTGATAGTACGCCGGCAACATGGCGGCGATGAAGGACATGTCTATTTACAATCGTAACTACTCGGCAATCCCCGGCACAAGCCGGCATTGCTGAGGAGATACGATTGGTAAAATATAAAACACAGATGTGTTGATATGATAATCTTTAATTACATTAGTAAAAAAAAGGAAAAACATTCAATTGTGATCTTGAACCGATATGTGCGTATTTACATAAAATTTAGTCCCTGTGTGTAGTGTAGTAAGCAAGTGTTATCCGGCGGAAAACAGCCAATTTTCCCAGGGTTTCTGGTGTATTCATGAACTACCTACGAGGCATATCTACATGTACCGGCCTGTGTCGGAGATTAACGAGTAGATACGATTGAGGAATGAGCAATTTGAATGTACGATCTAAACTTTGATATAATGGTTTCTACAATGTATGATAAGACAGTTTCTTGTAGTCGGCAGTTACTCTCATTTGGACTGGTCCCAAATCCTCATTAAAAGAGGATGGGTTACCTCTGGTGATGAACTAGTCAAACTAATTCGACGTGAAGATTGCCCTCCATTCCTAATTGTACAATCTATCGCCGAAATTTTGAAGGATCAAAATAGTGGTGGACTTTTCAAATTCTCATTTTCGGATTTAGAGCACAAAGTGGGCATTCAAAGTCAATTAGACGCTATATGTAAAATAAACTTACATACCAACAAATAATAGCATTGATTGCCGTTAAACAATAAAAAACTGCTATATAAGGATTTTCACACTTCAGAGCGCATGCGCAAAGATAGTTTTTTGGGAGCAGACAATCGTCACCTAGAGTCAAGTAACGTAAATACGCGGAATACCGACATGTTACGTGTATGGATCGATTTAAAAAGGATTTAATTATAACTGTTAGTGATGTCATTTAATAATTTAGTGTAATAATGGAAATACGGGCGTTCAAAGTTGCGACAAAAATTTCGTCGCAAGTGACCACCATTTAACGAAAGGTTTGAAAGTTTGACGTGACCGGAGGTATTGCCCCATGCAAAATCTTCTCAATATTTCCCGATTGCGTCAAATAAGTTTGTTTCGAGATGAACATACTGCGTATGAACTTGTAATACATAAACTGTCCACTGATACTATCACCCAATATGATCTAACCTGAGCAATATGGTGTTTTTTTTATTGACCATATAATTGTTTCTGATTCAAATTAACGATATTTAACAAAGCATAACTCTCCATAGCCCATATTGTTGTTAGTAAACTAGATTATGTGCAGCTACACCCACCTCCACAGTTTAAACGGGTTTCAATGGAGTCCACATAGCTTTCAACTTAATAAATCAATCCTTAATTTCTAAGTTACATTTCAATAACAAACGCTTGATATTTACTTTTCGTTTAGTTATCTTTATTCTATATAATTTAATGTGACACAGTGAACGTTTATCCTGTCACTTGTGTTATGCTCGGATGGATAACAGGGCGCCTTTTTATCTTTATTATCATTTGGAACACCTTGATAATTTACTAGAATGACCTCAGAGGTAATAGAGCCATTTTGAAAGTAATGGCGGCGACGAAGTGTATGTCTTTTTGCAATCGTATCAACTCGTAAATCCCCGGCACAAGCAGGGGATTGCTGAAAAGATACGATTGGGAAATATCAAACACAGCTGTGTTGATATGATAACCTTCGATGAAATCAGTAAAAAGCAACAACATTCAATTGTGATATTAAACCAATTTATGTGTAGTCATAAATATTTAGTCCCTGTGTGTATGTTGTAATCAAGTTTGTTATCCGGCGACAAAACAGCCGAACTACCCCCGGATTTCTGGTGTATTCATAAACTACCTACGAGGTATATCTACCGGCTTTAGCCGGGGATTGCCGAGAGGATACGATTGCTTTATTATCAGTAACTAGACCACGTGGTTTAACGCACCTGTCAGCGTTAAAATTCCGTTTTGATTCCTTTTTTGTGCTTTTTTTGTTTCATTTTTGATTTGTTAACGGTAACATGAGTAATATAATAGATGATTGGAGTCTTAAATTGGAAAGGTTTTCGGGCTCGGTGTCGGGTTATAACCCAATTCACCTTCGGCTCAACATTCATGCGCCTTACCATTTAATATTTCCGTTTCAAAATACCAACCATCTATTCTGTATGTATTACACAAACGGACATAGTATTTCAGCACAAAGTGGCACATATAACATGCCACGCCTTTCATTTCCACCATGCCAAGCAATCTATTAATTGCCCGCCTATAAAATTGAAGAAGTCATACAGTCATTGGTTTAACCCTTTACCAAACAATAACGACATTTGACGACTTTGTTGCAGACGGCTTTAGAAAACATTGTGGAAAAGGAGAAATTGTTCGTAACGAGCAGTTTTTCCTTTTCCCACAAGGTCTTCTGCTCTTTCCGAAGAATATTGTTCAATTTCATCACATTTTGAAATGTCGTCTGCAATCTCTTTCAATTTGGGACAGTCGAAAATGTGTTGTTTGGGAAAGGGTTAAGAGAATGACATAAGCTATCGTATGAGCACTTAACCCTTTACCAAACGTTCACTTTTCAAATGCCCAAAATTAAAAGAGTTTGCAGACGACATTTCAAATTGTAATCAAATTGAAAATTGTCCTCTGATAGGACCGAAAACATTGTGAGAAAAGGAGAAATTGCTCGTCAAGAGTAATTTCTCCTTTTTTCACAATGTTTTCCAGAGTCACTTGCAACAGCCTGGTCAAATGTCGTTATTATTTGGTAATGGGTTAAACACGTTCAAACAGCCCAAAGTTGTCGAGCTTTTAAAAAAATACTTTCTTCACGGGACGTTTTTTAGTGTACATATGGACTCCATTTTACCACCGAATGTTGTATAGTTTACCGAGATAATCCACTCTCCCGTTTCCAAGACCGTACTCTCTAAAATCTACAATAAATGATCATATACAAACTCAAAATGCAGTGGGATGAACCTCACGTTAAAGCAATAAACTGGCTTGGTTTGATCTCTCGACATATGCGTATTGCGAAAAGCATATGTTGTAACTTTAACCCTTTACCAAACGCCAACTTTCCGACTGACCCAAATCAAAAGAGTTTGCAGACGACATTTTAAAATGTGATGAAACTAGAAAACAATGCTGATAGAGCGGAAAGTATACACATATATATTTTGCACCCTTCTCCTCCCCCGCATGTATTCACAACTTCCATTACAATCCGTACCATCTATGGTAAAAAAGTGTGATTTTCGTCATCATTTTTCTTGTGCTATATGTAAAAAACGCAAACAAGAGTGTAAATCAAATCCATCCAAACAATCTATCTTTTAAGACGGAACAGGCATTTACAAGTAGGAATCTCCTAAATCTTCGATGACGTCCATCTAGCAATTACTGTAAAACAAGTAATAATTTCTGTGTTACGCAGAACGTCACCAGTTTGTAACGCTAATTCAAATGAAAATGGAACCATAGCTCTCTGAAACAAACGAAACCAATATTTTAGTAAAGCATTCAAGGACAACCATGGGTCAGTTTTCAGATCTTGTTTTCTTACTTAAAATATCATTATAAACGAATAACATAGTGGAGCTTATCGTTTGTAACAAGTCTGGCCTGGTTTATATCTTCTATAAAACTGAAGTTGGAGTTTGGCTTCTGTTTTAACCAATTACCAAAGAAGAACGATATTTGACCAGTTTTCTTGCAGACAACGCTTGAAACATTGTGAGAAAAGGAGAAATTGCTTTTCACGTATGTCTTGTTCATAACACTATACAGCCAAACTTGTGTTAAGAGGCCAGCCTATGGGACAGAGTAAATTGGCTGTTTAAGACAGGTTGGCTGCTTAACACAAATTAAGGTTCATCATAAATCTACCAATGGGACTTTCTGTAGTGGCTGTTTAAGGCAGGTTGGCTGCTTAAAAGGGTGGTTGCTTAACACAAGTTAGACAGCAGTCTCAAACTACTCATGGTTGTCGCTTTCAAAGGGTCCTATATTTCTACCAAGAGTTTTCGATCGTTTTCAATCAACAAAAACATGTTACGCATCAATTTCAATTGTTTTCAATTTCCTTTATTTCATCCAGTTCCTGCTAAAGAAAACAGAAGGTAATTTAGTATGTAACACATATTTTACAAGGCAGTATAAAAATATTTTGTCTGTTAGCTATCAGCATGGTATGCTCCAATCGAGGGTTGCATTTGGAAATTTTTGTTTAGTTTCCCTATTTACATATATCTTATATAGAAATGTTAACATGCTTCACATATTCAAACATAAAGCAAGTGACGAGAGCACTTTTACTATAAAGAGGTATTCATTCGATGCAAATGCTTCTGACCTTTCTATCGTATTTCGAGAGTTAAATGCAAAACTATGGTTAATGCTTCACAAACATGAAGCACTTACTATGGTTTTGCATTGAAACCTCGATTTGACCGAAACGTACGGTAACCTTAGACAACAAAATTTTGTAGAACACGTGCAGACTAGTTTTATCCCTCCGTATTCTTTTAATGGTAGCTTTGAGCAACAAACCACTAGAATGTGGCTTGATAAAACAAATTTGGAAGAAGAGTTTGGGAAAGTATGCGCAAATCAACCTAGAATTTAAAAGCAGCCAATCGGATAAATGCGATTCTGTTTGTTGAATGAAAAAGATCAAAAACCCGTGTTTGAAATCGTTGTTATAAAACCAAACAGATGTGAGGGAATTTCCAAGATGAAACTTAATTTATTTAAAATTGTACAATTGCTCTACTATAGTATACTACAGAATAGCCATAAAAAGCCAGAATAGTCTGTATTTAAGTTTTGAGAACATGTATACAGTGTATTGGTATGTATCTAAATCCAAAGGCGAAGCAGCGGTTTTGGGATCTACCGCGTACAAACTGTATATACTTAATAACAGTGACGTTTCTCGAAGAAATAATGCTTTCAATAGATACTCTTCATTGTAAAGCATACAAGTCAAAATTGTCGCTGTTTCAACGAAATTGGAAATCGTACATTGATTTTCAAAGTCCCTCACATGTGGACAAGCAACTTTAACCCATTACCAACCAATAACGACCTTCGACCAGTTTGTGGCAGATAACTTTGGAAAACACTGTCGGAAAAGGAGAAATTGCTCGCAACGAGCAATTTCTCCTTTTCCAACAATGCTTTAATTTATGTTCTATTAGAAGATTGTTTTTCAATTGCATCCCATTTTGAAATGCCGTCTGCAAACTCTTTGAATTTCGGAAAGTCGAAAATTTGGCGTTAGGTAATGGGTTAAACGTTTTTTAATTAAACCCGAAATAAACGTTACCCATTGCTGGTTGCCTGGCAACAGCCATAATATCAAAGTCGATCCCTATCCCTGCGTTAAGGATAACGGGTACAAATAGTGGACTAACCCATTACCAAACAATAACGACATTTAAAGACGTTGTTGCAGACGACCATGAGACACTTTGTGGGAAAAGGAGAAATTGCTCGTAACGAGCATTTTTTCTTTTCCCACAATGTTTTCTACCCTATCAGAAGATTATTTTTCAATTTTATCACATTTAGATATGTCGTCTGCAAACTCTTACAATTTGTGACGGTCGAAAATTTGCCGTTTGGAAATGGTTTAAGGTTTTTTTTTAATTAAACCCGGAATAAACTTTACCCATTGTTGGTTCCCTGGCAACGGGCATAAAATCTTCTTCGACTCCTATCCCTGCGTTAAGGATAACGGTTACAAACAGTGGATTAAAACAGGGTTTTGAATGATTTTTGAAATAGGAAATGCTTCATGAATTTGACCTCTCTCTCCCTACCTTCGGCATATCGAATTCAAACTAGTCTTCATTAGACGAACCAATCGTTACCAAGAGTGAAGGCTCAAGGTGAGCAGTGTTTTGTATTGTCTTTTCCTTTAAATACAACTTTTTACAAATTATTTTTTCAGTGTAATATAGTGTAACATTCAATAAGTGTGATATTCCTACAGTACGACATAAGATATGGTAGTATTGTCCACCAACATTCACCGTCTGTTGCCCTATATGCATGAATAATTATGACGCGGTATATTCAACACTCGACAGTTGTCCGAACACAGTCAATAAACAATAACCATACGCATGATATATCAACAGCTAAGCTTAGAAGCATTTATCAAATAATGCAACTGGACAAACCACGTGGTCGAACATTACGGACGGCTCCGAGGATATTTTAAGATACTCAGTATAGAGTGTAACTCATGTTAATCAGGCAGGTCAACAGACGGCGAATGTTGGTCATCAATACATGTATTACCCACGTATCGAGACCTCAGTGCAAGACCACAGAAAGTCCTTCGTCAAACAAAGAACTAATTACAAATAGTATTTAACTCAACACTGGATATTCAATAAATACAGTACCGATGTCAATATTGTGTTAATTCGTTACAAATCAATGTTCCCGCCACGACACCTGATGTTCTGCGATTGACATGTACCATAGTACAAACCAGACTAATAAGTAAATATCTAACTTCGTATTTATTCATTTATTTATTTACTCATGTATTTATTCATCTATTTATCTATTTATCTTTTTATTTTTTTTATCATTTTATTTTTTATTAATTAATCAACTAATTAATTAATT
This sequence comes from Cerastoderma edule, assembly GCA_947846245.1. NCBI lineage: Eukaryota > Metazoa > Mollusca > Bivalvia > Cardiida > Cardiidae > Cerastoderma > Cerastoderma edule. Next base: position 26,430,261 of record OX401410.1, read on the forward strand.
AATCAATTAATCAATTATTTCACCAATTTGTTCATTCATTTATCGATTAATTCATTTATATATCGGTTTTACTTCGCACCAACATTATTACAGTTACGTTACGATGCCCGACTCTTAATCATGGAGGAAGGCCCTCATACTCAACCCCCCCATAATGGCTGGTCAAGCCATGTAGAACCATCGACATTTCGTGAACAACCGAGAGCCTAAATCTTATTTAAATCAAAATGCCCTTAAAAGGATTTGGACCCTTTCGGACAGGGGCCAAGTGATTCTAAGTTCTGTACTCTAACCACTCGGACACGGAGGCTTGTCCCTCTTACTTCATAAAATGTCGCCCTAAAGCATGCACTGCAAAAATCTTTAACCCTAAGAGTGCTAGGTAAGTTTCTTAAAAAAAATTCTTTTGTCGTCTGCTTTTAAAAACCTTAAATGTCTGCTTAATTTTGACGAGGAAAGATACTCAGAGTAGCAAACAGATTGGATCCAGGCCAGCTGCCAATACATTGGCGGCTTGCCTGGATATAATCTGTTAGCATAAGCATGAAGTCGGTTCCCGCGCTATAAGGGTTAAAAACATATGTGACAAAAGTCAATACGGCCCCTATCGACCAGGTTTTTCTCTCCATTTGTTACAATTGTTCCAACCCAACACCAAAGAAAAAATTTGTCAAGCTAAAATGTGTCGTCTTCTGTTCCTTCCAATTTTACCTAAAAATAAACGCCGATCTTATTTGAGTAGGTTAACATTAGAAATCATACTTACAGTCTTGAACGTCATAGAAATCCAATCCTTTGGAAACAGCGATCATCATTCCGCCATCCTATAAGAGTGTATGAGACGTCTTTAAATTTGGGGGTCAGAGTATATACAATTTCTATTTATCCTGTCACCAGCGCAATTTATAGACCGATAACAGGGTGCCGTTTAACATTTTTAATATCCGTCACTAAATCATGTGATATCTACACGCACCTGTCAGTATTGATTTTCTGTTTTGTTTGACCTTTTTCGTGTTTTATTTTATTTTTTTGATAGTTTAATTAAATCCATATAGGTAACATAATATATAGAAAAGATGGTTGGTGTCCTTGAATAGGAAATATTGTCGGGCACAACTTCAGATTATTATCTGATTCGCCATTGGTTCAACGGAAAATATTTCTACCCCTTGCCCGATAACATTTCCGATTAACGACATCAATCATCTACTCTTTATATAATAAACTTTTTGCAATGATTTATGCAGATATAATGAAGAAATACTTCTCAAAATTCACACAGAGTAAGAATTCGCAGTTTCCTGTTGAATTTACACAAATTACATTTTAATGGTATGGTTTGACATTTTGAAACTACATAAATGTAGATATAAACTATTGAATAGTTTGTTTTGTTTAAGGGAAATTATCCGCATTTGAAATTTACCAGTGTATAACAAACTTGTGCTAACGTACCCGTTGGTGATGCGCAAGATATGTTTTACTTGGGATTATTTTCCATTAAAAAACCAAGCTGTTGATTAAACTCTACATTATATGCCTACTGTTTCCTTAGCATTACACATTTTTCAGCTAAAATCGAAAACCTCTTCCTCAGACAACATACTAGAATATGTATTGGTCAAAGACTAGGGCTAGTCATCAACCCATTACCAAACAATGACGATATCTGACCAGTTTACTGCATACAAATCTGGAAAACATTGTGGGAAAAGGAAAAATTGCTCTGAAAGAGCAATTTCTCCTTTTTCCACATTTTTTTTGTACCCTATCATAAAATTATCTTTTAATTTCAATCACATTTCGGAATGTCGTCTGCAAACTCTTTACATTTGGGACAGTCGAAAATTTGGCGTTTGGTAAAGGGTTAAATGGAATGGGCAAGAGCACGGTAAGCTTACCTTTATAATGCTTCCAGAGCTGACAGTTGGGTCCATCATTGGAAAACGCCCCATCGGCATGTCACCCATGAATCCAGATACGTCTTCATCTCCATCGTTGAATAAAAGTTCATCAGATATGATCTTGCTGATCTGTAGTGAAGACATGACATCACGCACTAGATACCGAGGGTACCGGGTTCGAACCACCTTTATGCCGGGGTGAAAATTGCCAAGAATAACCCACAAACAGGAGCGAGTCCCGGTGAAGTATCCATGAAGCAGTCATCGAGAATGAATTTAATGTGCTTCATCTTTCAGTCACAATCGATGTAAAATAGATATATTTTAAAAAAAAAAAGCACTAGATATCATTACGACCCAAACAGCCACCAAGATTTGATTATGAAATCAGGATATTAAACATATGACGTTAAAGCCGGACAGAGGCCGAATAGAGGCTAAAAAAACGGGTCAAACGGGTAACTAAGTATGAAACACTATGATAAAACATGAGAAAACACCACATTATCAGGACAATATCACGTCAGCAATATTTTTAGCAATGTTCCAACGTGCTATTTTCACGAATTGTGTAGCACACAATTTGACTTTATTGTTAACATTCCAGTTATGTTTAAAAATAGGAACAAGTGTTCGCATAAACGTCACGTGAAGCACGTACAAGTTTTGTCATTGATGGTCAGAAACCATTGAGGAATAACTTCCGGAGGTCGTTGTGCAGTAAAAAGTGGTTAATGAAAATTTAGAATGTTACTTTGAGTGTTAATTGTATGCCCATAGGATACACAAATGGGCCTTTTTGACTGTTTATGATCTTTTGTGGGTGTTGGCCATATTTTAAACCTTTGGTGTGTTGCTTTTTTCCAGAACTACTTTCGCGGAAGGTGAAACGATGAGGAAGACGCCCTCCGCTCACCCCAGCATTTTTGGATGTGATTTTTGAGTGTGGTAAAAAAAGATTGTCGATTGCTAAATAAGTAGCTGATCTTCTGTATGTTTGTTCATGAAATTCTATAGTGCATGGAGTGTGGATTAGTGAAGAAACAAGGATCAACTCTGAATCTTTTCATGGAAGGTACTGTGAAGGGTCCAAAATGGCTTTTTTTATATAGAATAAAGAAGGGCCAAAAGTAATTGGTCTCTGAGTAAGACGAGTCATGGAGTTTTAGAAAACTTTAGAAGTCTGTAAGCGACACCGAGCCCTTATAGATTATATCGAGGGTTCAGTGCAATACTATAGTAAGTGCTTCATATTGCACTGAACCCTCGATATGTAAAGATATAGGTACTGCTGAGGAATACCAGCCCACATTTGTATCACATCACGGGTCAGATCCGCGTTATTACGCAGCTGTAGCAAGGCTTCTTCTTTCCTTTTTAAGTAAATTTCAAACATCCCGATCAAGTGGACGTTTAGAAATTTGGTGCAGTGTATACATAGACAACACAACCGCTCAGTGTACGACCGTGTTTTTCACCGATCGGATGTGTTTGTGTCTTTGAGAGGTTTATTAGATTGGTTCGTTACAACACTTACCTTTGCATACGAGACATCGTGGGGTGGTGATAACAAAAAGCTGCTCCTGTCCACCGCCCTAACTCCCACAAGGCCCGCCTCTGGAGCTGAAACACCGACTGTTCCATTTCCGCCTGGTTGGACAACCTCAGGGCTCCAATCAAATTGTACCTGAAATCGAGATTTAACTCTCTACCACCTGCAGACGACTTTTTTACTTGAAGCAGACGACTGTAGAAAAGCTTTGAAAACTCATGATTTTGTTTTCAGTTCTGCTGTTGTGATATGTGAATAGATTGGAAAAAGCATAGTGACAAAAGGAGGAATTGCTTGCGACAAGCAATTTCTCCTTTTGCTACAATGCATTCACAATGCATTCTGAAAGATGACTTCTGCAATACGCAAAAATGTGGGCGTTAGGTGGTAATGTGTTAAAAGGACAGCACATTAATGAGACCTCGATGAGCTAAACGTTAATGAGACCTCGATGACGACACGTTAATGATACCTTATTGAGCAACAAATTCATGATACCTCAATGAGCAACACGTCCATGATACCTCAATGAGCAGCACGTCATGAGACCTCGATGAGCAAAACGTCCATAAAAACCTCGATGAGCGACACGTCCGTGTGACCTCGATGAGCAAAACGTCCATGAGACCTCGATGAGCAACACATTCATGATACCTTAATGAGCAGCACGTCCATGAGACTTTGATGAGCAAAACGTCCATAAAAACCTCGATGAGCGACACCTCCGTGAGACCTCGATGGACAAAACGTCCATGAGACAGCAATGAGAAAAACGTTAATGAGACTTCGAGGGGCAAAGAATTAGGCTATATTGAGCAACACAATCATGAGACCTCAATGAAAAACACATTAATGAGACCTTTTTCAGCTACACGTCCATGAAACCTCAATGAGCAGCACATCCATGAGACCTCGATGAGCAGCACGTCCATGATTACTCGATGAGCAGCACGTCCATGAGACTTCGATGGACAACACATAAGTGAAACTTCACTGAGCAACACACATATACGACCTCGATGACGACACCTTCATGATACCTTATTGAGCAACACGGTCATTAGACCTCGATGAGCAACATGTCCATAATACCTCGATGAGCAACACGTCCATGAGTCATCAATGAGAAAAACGTTAATGAGACCTCAAAAAGCAACACGTCCTTGATACTTCGATGACCAAAACGTACATGAGACATCAACGAGAAAAACGTTTATGAGACCTCGATGAGAAAAACGTCCATGATACCTCAATGAGCAACACGTCCATGACACCTCGATGAGAAAAAAACGTTTATGAGACCTCAAAGAGCAACACGTCCATGAGACATCAATGAAAAATTCATTAATGAGACTTCACTGAGCAACTCGGCCATGAGACCTCAATGAAAAAATCGTTTATGAGACTTCAAAGAGCAACACGTCCATGAGACATCAATGAGAAAACGTGTATGAGACCTCAAAGAGCAACAGGTCCATGAGACATCAATGAAAAACTCATTAATGAGACGTCACTGAGCAACTCGGCCATGAGACCTCAATGAGAAAAAACGTTTATGAGACTTCAAAGAGCAACACGTCCATGAGACATCAATGAGAAAAACGTTAATGAGACCTCAAAGAGCAACACGTCCATGAGACATTAATGAAAAACTCATTAATGAGACTTCACTGAGCAACTCGGCCATGATACCTCAATCATAAAAACGTTTATGAGACTTCAAAGAGCAACACGTCCATGAGACATCAATGAGAAAAACGTTTATGAGACCTCAAAGAGCAACAAGTCCATGAGACATCAATGAAAAACTCATTAATGAGACTTCACTGAGCAACTCGGCCATGAGATCTCAATGAGAAAAACGTTTATGAGACTTAAAGAGCAACACGTCCATGAGACATCAATGAGAAAAACGTTAATGATACCTCAAAGAGCAACTCGGCCATGAGTACTCAAAGAGAAACAAGAACTTACCTTCTTTACTTTCTGCCGGGGCTTTATTACAGACGTTCTGACCAGCAACTCTTGCTTCATTTCGCTGGTACCCTCGGCTTGGTAATCCAGGATAAGGTAGGCAATTATCTCAAACTCGTACGACATATCCGCAGTTATAATAAAACAGGGTCTTTCTTCAACTTGAGGGCGGTATTCAACGAGCGGATGTGCGCCTGTCCTATCAACAATCTGAAAGTTTACATAAACATAGACATATGTTATTTAAGTAAAGAGGCTATATGCTCATAGAACAGCATACAGTTACCAAATATACATACGAAAGAGCGACACATACACACAAATACATTAACCTTTTACCAAACGCATAATGTTCGACTGTCACAATTCTAAAGAGTTTGCAGACGGCATTTCAAAATGTGATGAGATTGAATAATAATCTTCTGGTAGCGCAGAGAACCTAACGGGCAATTTCTCCTTTTTTCACAATGTTTTCCAGAGACGTCTGCAACAAAGTGGTTAAATGTCATTATTGTTTGGTAAAGGGTTATAACAGTTCTTAAATTAGGTTTTGTCTTAGATCAAATGCTATTACAAGGTATGTTGACACTTTAAATATAGCTGACTTATGGTTACATTCCGCAATTGAATGACATGTTTGTTGATTTAGATTTTTAAGCCATGCTTTTTTCAAAGAACATATTGCGTAGCAGCTTGTAGCTTTTGCATTCTAAAAAGAGATGATATTTATCCCCAATGACGTTGTAGTTGAGTTGTTAACAAAGTTGGCAGTATCTCTGCTCTCTTTCTATCTTTAAATATCTGCCCCTTTGAACAATTAAATCATGAGATAAACTCCTAAATCTTTTTGTATAAAGGACAGTTCAGTATTGATATTCAACTCTGGAGTTAACATAGATGTTAAACATTTATAATACAATGCTTTGGGTGACTCATTTAGATTAGCAAATCATTTGTGTGTTTTTCTAGTGGTATATAACTTAATATAACATACATTTTATTTCGAAAATAGACTTGCGTATGGCAATGTCCTAGTATCAGCATATAAACATATAACTTAACAATGGGTGTACATGTGCGTGTGTGGATGAATGTCATTTCTTTGGAAACAGGTAAATATATATGGGGAATATAAAAAAAACTGAAATAAATTACACTTTATTCGAAATTATTCGGATTAATTTTGAATGTGTAATGCATATTTGTTTTTATTCAATGCATTGATACAATATGCAGAGAGGTTATAAAGCAGTTCTTTGTTTGTTTATTAACCCATTACCAAACAATTATTTGCAGACGACTTTGGGAAACATTGTGGTAAAATGAGAAATTGCTCTTAACGAGCAATTTTTCATTTTACCACAATGTTTTCTGTCATATCAGAAGATCATTTTTTCAATTTCACCACACTTACAATTTGGGGTAGTCGAAAAATTGGCGTTTGGTAAAGGGTTAATGACTTGTACTTATCTGAATCTACTTGGTCTTGAAATAAATATATAAGGGATGTATGAGGGTGACTACGTGCACCATTGCTAAATCTATTTGAATTAGAATAAGAACTTATACAATACATTACATCGTCATTTCATACAATATACGTGTATTTACAAAATAATGTATCGTCAATGGGATACATCTCTCGCTCACTACTTATTTTCTCTCTTTCGCTCTCTCACTCTCTCTCTCTCTCTCTCTCTCTCTCTCTCTCCCTTCGATTTCTCTCCTTTTTCTTCAACTCCGCTTCCTTACAAACAAAGAAAATCTTATAAATAAACATGGACACAAAATCTTTCAAAATTATCTCATCGCATAAAACATAACTCATATTTTGAATGTTTTCTTTCAAAGGGACACAACCTCCGCTTGAAACAATCTTGAGTTAAGTCCCTTTGGAAGTAAACTACTATTTTAATGCAACATAATAATGACAAAAACAATGTCATGTGACTTATATGATTTACTCCAGTTTGGTGTTTAGTAAATTTAGATTTCAACTATTACTGAAAACGTTTGGAATTAGATTAAGTAATAAACAGATAAAATATCAATATTGTGGTACTAAATAAGTTTGTAACGTCTTCGTAGAACGAAGGATACACCGTTACCCATATTATGCACATCCTTCGAGTTTTTAGTATTCAATAATTTTATATTTTTTTAATTTTAGGACGTGTTTAGTAATAATGCTTAATGTATTTTGATCTAGTGTCCTTATATTGTGAACACTTAATTATAACATGAAATTCATTTTCAATATCTCTGATATCGCATAACTGACCAGGTATTTAATTTCGTGGTTAGCGTTCTCTTCCATCTCTTAATGTTTCTACACTTAAACTATTTGCACTTATTCTATTTTTTGTTATATTACTTCTCTTATAAAACAATCCTATTGAATAGAGATATAATTGAGATCTCTTTTTATGAAAACATATAGTGTGCTTAAATAACTAACTATTCCAAAGGACATATGCCATAAACAGTAAATAAGTAGACGATTAGTATTCGTGTAACTGTTTCATTTCCACTTGTGCGAGAGATCAATAGCGCATAAACAAGGACGTTAATGTCGTGTAAACTTTGTCCTTAACACGAAACACATTTACCGCCCTTGTTCTCATTATGGCAGTCATACGGAAATCATCGGCAATTTCTTAAAATAATCTCAGAGGTAATGTGGCAATCTGTACACATCGGGTTTATCCAATGAAAACACCTCTGAAATAATAGGAATGACGCCATATTGTTTTCAGCGAGAATGACGTCACTTTACTTTCGTGTTTAAAAATAGATCTTAAATTAGAAATCCAAAAAGATGTTAAATTTGACTGAGGAAACAACTATACATGTCACAACAACAATTTCGCCATTTGGTATGAGTTACTGATAAAAAATGATGTCCAACACTTCAATACACATTGAACTACTTAACGTGCATGCTTAGAAAATGTGTTAATTGCCAGATGCCTATTTACCCGAAAAATTGTAACACTACACTTATATCCGAGGTGTTTTTCACAGCTCACGGAAATACCCGAGTAGTTCCGATTGGTTATGTGCAGCCATTTTGAAAGTAGTCCGGCAACATGGCGAGGACAAAAGGCATGTCGGTTTGCAACCGTATCTCCTCGGTAATCTCCGATACAAGCCGGAACAACACTTGAACATTTAATTATGATCTGTGATAGTTATTGTGTATCGATTGTTTGCTAGCTCTGAGTACCTAAATGAATAGTTACTCTCCAATACGTATCATAAAGCAATACTGCTACAATACGTTTCTAAGATATAAAAAACTGATATCAAAATATCCCGACGTCTGGGAACAAGCATCTTAAAACTCGTCTTAAATTGAAATATTACGAACCATTACATTTCAGTCTTTAATTTTTTGTGTTTTATTGTTTAAATAATGCATTAAAGGATGCCTTGGGGGTTAACCCATTACCAAACAATAACGGCATTTGACCACTTTGTTGCAGACGACTGTGGAAAACATTGTGGAAAAAGGAGAAATTACTCATAATGAGCAATTTTTCCTTTTCCCACAATATTTTCTGCCCTTTCAGAAGATAATTTTCCAATTACACCAAATTTTGAAATGTTGTCTGCAAGCTCTTTCAATTTGGGAGAGTCAGACATTTGGCGTTTGGTAAAGGGTTAAATTGTGAAACGGCGGTGTAAGGCGGTTGCTTTGGTGTTCTAGCAGCCATTTCTTCATCCGAGAAACTACTACAATAATACATAATTTGATAAAATGCATGAAATATGAACAACATGATTCATTTGTACTTACCTGATAGAAGGCGGTCCGGAATCCATCTGTGTTGCTTAGAGTAGCGCAAAACTGATTAGCCTGAAATTATAAAATGCTGATCGTGAATAGGACATTCATGGAGAAATAGGGTCTAATGCTTAATCGTTTCGTGGAAGACACTCAAAATGAAGCAAACAAACTGTTTCGTATCAGAGACATAGATAACATGTTATCTATGTCTCTGTTCGTATGGAAGAAAAATGCTGGATGTTTAACCCTTTATCATACAATAAGGACATTTTACTACTGTTGCAGAGGACTCTGGAAAACACTGTGGGGAAAATGCGAAATTGCTCGTAAAGAGCAACTTCTCCTTTTCCCACAATGTTTTCTACTTTATCAGAAGATAACTTTCCAATAGGATCATATTTTGAAATGTGTTCTAAAACTCTTTCAATTTGGGACAGTCGAAAATTTGGTGTTTGGTAAAGGGTTTACAACAAACTTTCCCCGTGTAGACAAGAAACACCCGCGATATATTCTTGTGGTCGTCCCTGAACTCCGAGTTGTCCCACTAAAACTATCTAAAACTCTCTTTTCTTCAGCTAAAACGTAGATAAAACTCTCTTTTTTCTACTAAAACGCATCGAAAACTCTCTTTTTTTCTACTAAAACGCATCTAAAACTCTCTTCTTTCTACTAAAACGCATCTAAAACTCTCTTTTTCTACTAAAACGCATCTAAAACTCTTTTTTTCTACTAAAACGGATCTAAACCTCTCTCTTTCTACTAAAACGGATCTAAAACTCTCTTTTTTTCTACTAAAGCGCATCGAAAACTCTCTTTTTTCTACTAAAACGCATCGAAAACTCTATTTTTTCTACTAAAACGTATCGAAAACTCTCTTTTGTCTACAAAAACGCATCGAAAACTCTCTTTTGTCTACTAAAAACGCATCGAAAACTCTCTTTTGTCTACTAAAACGCATCTAAAACTCTCCTTTTTTTACTAAAACGTATCGAAAACTCTTTTTTCTACTAATGCGCATCGAAAACTCTCTTTTTTCTACTTAAACACATCTAAACCTCTTATTTTTCCCACTAAAACGCATCTGCTGTAGACGGCATAAGAAAGGACATTCACAAAACCGGTTTATTATCTCGAAAAGTCTTTTTTATGTGTCGAGTTCAATCCCCGTAAGCGGCGAGGTGAAAATTGTCGGGACTAGCCCACAAATCTCACCGGTGGTGTATTCCCGAAGAGGTCATTGATAACGAATTTAAAAAGTTTAAAGTATCAGTCACATTTCTTAAATTAATGTGAATGGTGTTTAACGCGGCATCAACCGTTCTTTAGTTATGAAACGGCTTTCCAGGATCCACCAAATACGTGACTAGAGCTCTAGAGTGACTTGGCTAAGGTCAGTCCAACAACACTACGGGTGTCGATGGGGCTTGAACCCGAGACCCAATAATTCTTAGTCCGCCAACTAAACCACTGGGCCATACACGGCCCTGGATAACAAATAAATGAGTTTAGACACAAAGCTCGATCTACCCATTTATTAGAAAAGTTTCGTCATATTATTATAAAGAACACACATCTGTCCATGTTGTTCACCTCGTTCCTGAAAGAACCGGTTAACAATTGGCTGAACAATTTGGACAAATCTCCGGTAGGGGTGCGTTTCGTAGGTTGGGAGTTGGTTGCCCTTACGTATCATATAGGCATAATATAGGGTGTTTTCAAACAATTGGATATGTATGTTTTTTATATGTATGGATGATGTTTACATTTTATTAAATGTTTTTCATAAAAAAATTTTTAACGGAATAGTGTTTTAGGGTTGGTGGATACCACTATTCGCCCTTTACCTGTGTCCGAGACGCTTCCAGTGACGTGTCACTTTGCAACATTGTACTTTCATTTAAGAAACTATCCATAATTATTAGTTTTGATGTCCGCAAGTAGTTTCCCTATGCCGTTTAGTAAAACGGTACCCAGCACCCCAGGCAAGACAACCTCCAACTCGATATTTGACGAGTAGGTCTAAATAAGTGATAGAATCTGCACACCTTTGGGAAATAACTATATAGGCGGACATACCTAAAACTGATCGTAACGGTATTTTGCAATCGGAACTACTCGGGTATTTCCGTGAGTTGAGAAATACACCTCGGATATAAGTGTAAGGTTATGTGTACAATATTTCGGATAAATCGTTCACGGCATATAACACATTTCCAAAAAGTGCACGTTAAGTAGTTCAATGTATATGTAACTGTTGGACATCCTTTTAAATTATTTTGTATTGGTAACTCATAAGAAATGGCAAAATGATAAGTTGTGACATATAAAGTTGTTTCTTTGATCAAAATTAAACGACTTTTTAGATTTCAGATTCGAAATCTATTTTTGAAAACGGAAGGAAAGTGATGTCAGTCTTGCGGGAAACAATATCACGGCATACATATAATGTCAATAACGTTTTCATTGGATAAACCCGATGTGTTCAGATTGGTTATTTCGACGCCATTTTGTTCTCTTTATTTTAAAGGCCATGACGTGTCACATGGTGAATCCCTAAGTGTTTCTTACTAGCCCTCTAAGTAACTTTGGCGAAACATCTCTTGACCAATGAAAAAACCTGATATTCGATAAAGGCGAAATAATAGCGTTAAGTAACCGGACTGATTTAATCTACATTCAATCCGCAGATCCGTTTTAACACACATACAGGGGAAGCACACACACACACACACACACACCACTGTAACACAAGATGATAATTATAAAAAAAATCTTCTTGAGTTATAATATCTTCATTTACATTTTCAAAGACATTTTGATGTTATACTTATCTTTTGTCGTCCGCAGCTTGTGAGAATTTAAACCTACCAATATACTTCATCCCAAGGACTGAATAAGAATCGTTTTGTTTTAAATAAAGACATCACATGCACCCACAACGTGATGTTAACTGGTATTGTGAAACATAGAAAATGTGCGTAAACCTTACGATGAACGGCATATCGTGAAAAACCTCGATAAAACCGTGTACCTAAATGGGAGGATAAAACCGTGTACCTAACTGGGAGGATAAAACCGTGTACCTAACTGGGAGGATAGAGAATGTTTACCTCTTATAGTGCAAGAAAAACCTCGATAAAACCGTGTACCTAACTTGAAGGATAAAACCGTGTACCTAACTGGGAGGATAAAACCGTGTACCTAACTGGGAGGATAGAGAAAGTTTACCTCTTATCGTGAAAAACCTCGATAAAACCGTGTACCTAACTGGGAGGATAAAGAACGTTTACCTCTTATAGTGCTAGAACCGACTTCATAAAACCTCGATAAAATGGTGTACCTAACTGGGAGGATAGAGAACGTTTACCTCTTATAGTGCTAGAACCGACTTCATAAAACCTCGATAAAACCGTGTACCTAACTGGGAGGATAGAGAAAGTTTACCTCTTATCGTGAAAAACCTCGATAAAACCGTGTACCTAACTGGGAGGATAAAGAACGAACGTTCATACCTCGATAAAACTTATAGTGCTAGAACCGACTTCATAACTGGGAGGATAGAGAACGTTATGCAAACAGGTTGAATCCAGGCCAGCCGCCAAATAAATTGGCGGCTCGCCTTGATCTAACCTGTTTGCTACTCTTCGTATCTTTCCTCAACGAAATAAAGCTGATATATAAGGTTTTGGAAAGCAGACGACACAGAAATCTTTTTTTTAAAAATGACCCGGCTCTCGGAATCTAAATATAACATGATAGACACTCGAGCCGTGTCGAATCACATTGCTTCCTGCTGAGAATAGTTCTAATGGACCGGACGATGAAATAAGCACGAACAGGTAAATACCATTATCTCAACAGTGTAGTACGCAAACCAATGTGACAAAATGATACACTGCAATGACAAAATCAGTCTAAATAATTATGTGAGATATTTATTGGTGTCAACTTAACCCATTGCCAAACAATAACGACATTTGACGTGTTTGTTGCAGATGACTCTGGAACAATTGTGAGAAAAGGAGAAATTGCTCTTAACGAGCAATTTATCCTTTTACCACAATAATTCTGCCCTATCGCAAGATTACTTTTCAATTTCATCACATCTTAAAAGTCACCTGCAAACTCTTTCAATTTGGAACAGTCGAAAAGTTCGCGTTTGGGTAATGGTTAAGACATTTTAGCAATTAGGGTGGGTTTACTTGTGTGTCTGAAGGTTTAAAATCCCGTAAACCGTATTTCAGATATTTTGCAATACCCCGCTCTACCCTTATTAACCTGGTTAGAACTGCCGTCATTTCATTGACCAGCCCAATCGTATCTACTCGGCAATCCCCGTAACAAGTCGGTAGATATACCTCGTAAGCAGTACATGAATACACCAGAAATCCTGGGGTAATTCGCCTTATTTCCGGCGGATAACGCAAAATGCACTCAGGCACTAAATATGTATTTAGATACACACAAATTGGTTATATATCACAAGTGAATGTTTTTATTACCCTTTTCATTAAAGATGATCATATCAACACATCTTTGTTTCATATTTTGTCAATCGGTTCTTTTCGGCAATCCCTGACTAGTGACGGGGATTGCCGAGTTGATACGATTGGCCCTTCGTTGCTGACCTACTTTCAAAAATGGCTCCCCATTGCCTCCGAGGTTATTTTAAGAAATGGCCGAGGTGTTCCGAATGTGACCAGCCTTGCGTTCAACAAAGAAAAAACGTTTTCGGCGAACAATTTGTCTCACGGAAATCTATATTGAACGGAAAAACTTTTCGCAAATGCACGCTCTTCAGGGAGATAAATCAAATCCGATAAAGGAAAATTACCGTGAGAAATTTGAAAAAAATGTTAAGGATATGCATGTGTGCGAACATGACGAGAATTATCAAAAATATTCCTTTTGTTGATATATGGCAAGTTATGCCTCATATTTCTCATGATGATAATTAAAATTAAAATAACCGTAAAACGTTTATTTCAATTTTATCATGCACCACCCTTTATTCATTACACAATCAATGAAAACATTTTAACAAAGAGGGAAAGAATCCAAAGTCCACCATTTGTGTTCCCTATTTGTTATTTGCGAGTCAAGCTCCACTTCCGTTTGCGAGATTCACGAGCGCTCGCAGAGATAATGTCGTAAAATCTTACGGACTTATGGTAATTCGCAAACAATTCACAAACGTTTTCCTTATTGAATGCAAGGCAGTTCAATCGCAAGTACTCGGGTAATTCCGTGATCTAAGAAATACATATCGAACATAAGTGTAAGGTTGCAGATCTCGATTTAATTGTCCCGGCTAATAACATGTTTCCTTGGAGCGTCCACGTGAAGTAGTTCAATATATATGAAAGTTTTGAACACCGTTTTATCCTTAACCAAACGCCAAATTTTCGTCTGTCCCAAACTGAAAGAGTTTGAAGACGACATTTCAAAATATAATGAAATGGGAAAATGATCCTCTGATAGTTGACAAAACATTGTTGGAAAAGGAAAAATTGCTCGTCACGAGCAATTTCTTCTTTTCCCACAATGTTTTCCAGAGTCGTCTGCAACAAAGTGGTCAAATGCCGTTATTAAGTGTAAAGGAATAAATCATCATTTTTTGGTCGATAACTTATACAAAAATAAAGAAATTATGAGTAACGATTTATATCTGTTTCCTATATAAAAATTAATTAGTAATACGGGGACTTCCTTATTATTTCAAAAGCGTATTCATTGAACAAACCCGACAAGAAATATGAACACATCGGGTTTATCGAATGAAACCACCTCTGAGATAATAGGGATGCCGCCATATTGTTTCTTGCGAGACTTACGTCATTCTACTTTTGGTTTCAAATAAAGATCTAAAATGTTCAATCTAAAAAGCCGTTTAGTATGATTTAGGAATCTGTTATACATTACAACTTATCATTTTGCCATTTCGTATGAGTTACCGATAAAAAATGATTTAAAAGTATGTCCAACACTTCCATATACATTGAACTACTTAACGTGCACGCTTCGGAAATGTGTTATATGCCGAGAAAGATTTATCCAAAATATTGTAACCCTACACTTATATCCAAAGTGTATTTCTCAACTCACGGAAATACCAAAGTAGTTTCTAGATTTCGCCCTGAAAAATGCCGATACGTTCCATCAAAAAAATAATTTGATAAACCGGTATAAGTCCATCGCGCACTCGTGCGATGTTTATGTTTCAATCGAACGATTCCATACCTGATATTCGTGGTGGTTGAAATATACACGGTCATCTACGTACAATTGTATTTGGCCTTTATCACCCGTTAACATGTTTTTGTTATCTCGGCCATATACTGCGTTGGACCTATAGGATTACGCCGTCACATGCATTGAAAAGTGATACATGGTGTTTACCGTCTGCTGTACACAGTTAATGACACGTGTTTAACGTGCCCTTTTGGAGAAAAGGGCATTGTTTGGTTTTAAACCTTATAGTGCTGAATCCGACTTCATGCTTATGCAAACCAGTTAGATCCAGGCCAGCCGCCAAGTAAATTGGTGGCTGATTAAACATGTTTGCTACTCTGAGCATCTTTCCTTAATAAAATCAAGCTAATAATTTAGGTTTAAGAAAACAGACGACACAAACATTTATTCATATAAACTTACCCAGCATTTAAAGGGTTAATTACCACCGTTTCGTGCGGTAGCTTCATTTAGACACGAAGATCAGCATGGCTTTTCTATCAAAATACATCTCAATCTATAGGTCCAACGCAATATATGGCCATGTAAAAAATTGAAAACAGGTGATGAAGACTAAATGCAACGGTAGGTAACTCTGATCTGAACCTCTTATTTCAGGTATGGTATAGGTCCAACACAGTATATGACCGAGTTAAAAAATGAAAACAGGTAATGAAGACTAAATGCAACGGTAGGTAACTCTGATCTGAACCTCTTATTTCAGGTATGGTATAGGTCCAACACAGTATATGACCCAGTTAAAAAATGAAAACAGGTAATGAAGACTAAATGCAACGGTAGGTAACTCTGATCTGAACCTCTTATTTCAGGTATGGTATAGGTCCAACACAGTATATGACCGAGTTAAAAAATGAAAACAGGTAATGAAGACTAAATGCAACGGTAGGTAACTCTGATCTGAACCTCTTATTTCAGGTATGGTATAGGTCCAACACAGTATATGACCCAGTTAAAAAATGAAAACAGGTAATGAAGACTAAATGCAACGGTAGGTAACTCTGATCTGAACCTCTTATTTCAGGTATGGTATAGGTCCAACACAGTATATGACCGAGTTAAAAAATGAAAACAGGTGATGAAGACTAAATGCAACGGTAGGTAACTCTGATCTGAACCTCTTATTTCAGGTATGATATAGGTCCAACACAGTATATGACCGAGTTAAAAAATGAAAACAGGTAATGAAGACTAAATGCAACGGTAGGTAACTCTGATCTGAACCTCTTATTTCAGGTATGGTATAGGTCCAACACAGTATATGACCGAGTTAAAAAATGAAAACAGGTGATGAAGACTAAATGCAACGGTAGGTAACTCTGATCTGAACCTCTTATTTCAGGTATGATATAGGTCCAACACAGTATATGACCGAGTTAAAAAATGAAAACAGGTGATGAAGACTAAATGCAACGGTAGGTAACTCTGATCTGAACCTCTTATTTCAGGTATGGTATAGGTCCAACACAGTATATGACCGAGTTAAAAAATGAAAACAGGTGATGAAGACTAAATGCAACGGTAGGTAACTCTGATCTGAACCTCTTATTTCAAGTATGATATAGGTCCAACACAGTATATGACCGAGTTAAAAAATTGAAAACAGGTGATGAAGACTAAATGCAACGGTAGGTAACTCTGATCTGAACCTCTTATCACAGGATTGGTATTTGTCCAACACAGTATATGACCGAGTTAAAAAGTGAAAACAGGTGATGAAGACTAACTGCAACATTCGGTTGAAACACAAACTTCGCAGGAGAGTGCAATAAACTTATAAGTATTTTCTGTAACTCGACCATATACGGCATTGGACCTATACTGTTGGTATATGTATAAAGCTTATTAATCTGACTGAAGACGGTATTAATAGAGAAAAAAGGAATAGTTGACTGTTTTTGTTGCTTCGGTGTTAAACAGGGTGAATCCATGATATTTGGTTAAGGGCGGGGGGTGTTAAGACAGATTTCTCTTTTCCCCGCAATGTTTTCCAGAATCACCTGCAACGAACTGGTCAAATGTCGTTATTGTTTGATAATGGGTTAATACATGTTTCAATTTTAAAGCCTAAATTATCTTTTATACTATTTCTAAGACTTACATAATGTTACTTTCAGCCGAGGCATTCATGATATACACCTTTCATCAGTCGAGTTCCAAGAATCTTTGTAGAGTCACGCAATATCAATATTCAGTCGTTCGACCTTTTTTCTCCTTTACAAAAGCATTAACCCGTCGAAAAAAGGTCGTCGGCCTTACATTAACCTAATTAAATTCACATGCAGTGGATGTTTTTGGCATGTTAATAGTGAACACAGTGAAATACGCTGTGCTATTTCTGCACTCGTGTCGGAATGAGTAAGAAAATGTCTGAAACTTTAAGGACAACGATATGCCATTTCGGTTCATTTTAAACCGGAGCAACAAGGACAGGCTAGGACTTCCGCTTCAAATAACTTGACAAGAAAGATGGGACCGAGCCGCATAGCACTCTGTTTAGAGCAGGAACCAAACCACACATCTCTCCGAGTAGATTAAAATCACGGTAGTGTTACATTTGGAATCTTTAAAGAAAAGTTTTACCCCAAATTACAAGTCCTCATGAGGTAATTCAAGCTTGGTTGTTTAATTATAAATGGTGATCTGGGCATCGAATCATAACTGGAACTTGCAATGCAAAACAAAAATAAAACAGATTGTACGAACACGACACGCGCGACTATGACTATGAAAGAGCAAAACTCCACAAACATTACACTTATTACATTCGATGTTTTCCCGTGATGAATATGTTCATCATGTAAGTACTACGTTGCAAGTACACGTTTAGAAATTGTTTACGTAATTTAAATAATAATAATAGATAAACTGTAAATTCAATTTTATGTCAATATTTCATTAAAGTATCTTAGGCCTCCGGCCCATATACAATACCACATATACACATAATTAGTGTGCGTGACATAGCCTATAGTTATAAAACATAGAGGAAGTCATGAACTATCCAGAAATTGTTTTCTACATTTAAAAGCCTCCATTAGGAATATTGCTACTTATCCTATGGTTGTTTTATTCTTCAATGATAATATGACGTTAAAAGTAATTCTATTTCTGTTGCCTAGCCAGTATGCTTTAAATAATTGTAATCTTAAATGTTCATATTGTGAGCATTCAAACAATATATGGTATAACGCGATAGTTCTTTATGATGAAGGCGTACTAAAGCGTGCTGTGCCAATACTTGTTGCTGATATTTCAACAACATACTCTTAAGCGTCAGTGGTGCTGTGGTAGAGCGACACCTTTTTAAACAGAGAGTGTGTGGTTCGATCCGCTTTAGCAGCAGGGTGAAATTCTGGGACTAACCAACACACCGGCGCGAGTTACTGGCCATATATCCAGGAAGCAGTCTTTATTTAAGTCACAACATTGCACTTTCCAATATCAAGTATCGCAATTGTTTGTCGATAATTAGGTACAAATATGCATATGTTTTTCTACTTCACAGCGTTTATCACTTCACTTAACCCTTTACCAAACACCAACTTTTTGACTGTCCCAAATTGAAAGAGATTGCAGACGACATTTCAAAATGTGATAAGAATTGAAAAATAATCTCAGGTCAGAAAAAAATATGGGAAAAGGAGAAATTGCCCGTTATGAGCATTTTCTCCTTTTCCCGTAATGTTTTCCAGAGTCGTCTGCAAAAAGAAACTGGTCAAATGTCGTTATTGTTTGTTAATGGTTTAATTACCGAGAGGGTGGATTGACCTCCATGTGGGTGGTTTTGCTAGGATTCGATGACCCGACGGGCTCAGACAAAAGAGCGCAAGGAAAGACGATAATAGCAGTCGCTCCTCAAGGCAAAAGTCGGAAATAAAACCGATTTCTATCAAATGACACAGTTACAAGATGACATACTATTATCTGAGTTTATTCACCAGACACCTAGATCAGTCCAGAGCATTCACCTGATTCGAAACGACCCAGTTTCTTCATGAGGTTACGATTAGAGTCATTGTACCCTGGTAGTCACCTTTGTCATATTATGTTTTGTATTTTTCAAAAACAAAAAATAAAACGAACGCAATAACATCAAGATCTACTAATAAACACGCGATTACTGACAGTCATGTCACCGCGTTCTATATACATGTATAGGTAATCCATAAATAGAAGCGTATTACCCAAAACCCATGTCCCCTGTCCTGATCAAACTCACCTACAAATATTATTACATTGTTTCTTATGTATTGCAAAACACACAGCATAATGGATAGTGTATGCGAGTGTTATTCGGAGACTCCGTGTTCGAATCCTGCATAAAGTGATTTTTCGTAATTCTTTAATAAGCATTTTATTTTTACATTTTATTACTTTGAAACCTTTAACAAAAATAATTATAGCGTCATGCTTCCCCCCCCCCCCTTTTTCTGGTGTCTTTTTTATTTCAGTTTTTTCATCATACTTTATATCAAACAACATAATAGTTTATTGTATTGAGTTCATAAAATATTGTAATCAATGCCATTCTATCTGGTAACCATCAAACCTGATCAAGCATTGTAAAAAAGATGGGAAAAAAGGTCAATTAATCTGTCCCAAAAGAAAGCTGTTGATGGGGATCAAACTCGTATATCTACAGTTGTGTTGCATATAGAACCGTCTAACCAATTCAGTTATTTTAATCTTACGTTGATTGAACGAATTTATTTGACATGACATCTTTTATTCAATAGTGTACAAATAGTAAACCCTAAAAATAGCACTTGGATGACGTATCTGTCAGAAATCCCGTGTCGGTTAATAAAATCGTATTCGTTAGAGTGGAAGTAAAACAACAGTTTCGCCTCGCTCTAACAAAAATATAGCTATTGAATATGCCTTACAGATTTACATATCGACATAGTGAAGCATACGTTCTTTTGGTAGTCATTTCAGCTTGAATGGTTTGACTGTATTTAAATCAGATAGTATATCCTCCATTTAAACAAAGGATGTACGACGTTGGAATTACTGCCACTACTACTAAAGAAAGTACCATTTCGTCAAATGATTTAATGGATATATATGCGTTAGCCAAAAGCGATTTTTTTAGATTTTTTAAGCATAAAATCTCAAAAAAGGAACAATGATGTAATGAAACATGGGAGATGATTCGAATGAGGTGTGACTTGGCAATATTGCTTATCTCGATATTGAAACAAGAGGGAATATTGTTTTGAACTAAGACAATTAGGAAGCATGAACTTATTAGTTAGCCAGTACCCCGGGCTGTCGCTGGTTTTCGATCAACATTCGTTAGTCCTAGCATGATTGATATCTCTACGAGGAAGCGGAACCAACTTAACTCTTTACCACCTGCAGACAATATATTATCTACTAGAAGCAGACGACATTAGAAAAGCATTGTAAACATGTGAAAAAACATTCAGTTCTTCTGTTATGGTGCGTGAATAGATCGAAAAAGCATTGGGACAAAAGGAAAAATTGCTTGTGACAAGCAATTTCTCATTTTGCCATAATGCTTTTTGAAAGACGTCTGCCGATGAAATGTGGCGTTAGAAGGTAATGTTGTAATTAGTACCATGTAAACATTGCGAAGATTCCACCATATTGATTGCTCATAGGTAATTCATAATCCATCAATCAGCTAAAGTTTTAGACTGGGAACCTGATCCAGGAAAATAATTGTGAAGGCTGTTGTTGTTGTAATTTAAGACCTTGCATTCTGAAAAATCAATTTAAACACTTTGTATGCTGTCCGTTATCTATCTCGTGGAACACAGTGGAGCCTTCAGACAGCGGGGAATCAGTTTAACAACAAAAGTCCTAGCAAAAAAATGAATAAATAAAAGAAAATAGTCCTAGCAGGAGGAATACCTCTACAAGGAAGTTGAACCCACTTAAACTGTCGATGGTAATTTACCGGCGGCGGCAATAATCATTTCGAAAATGGCGGAAACCTTCTGACAAACGAATTTCGGTTCCAATAATTTATAATCGTCTCGTCTGTCAAAGACCCAGCCATCCGTAGCTCAAGATCAGACGCTTTGGTGATGTTTTAATTTACTTTTTGTTATCTTGAGTCGCTGTCGTCTAGAGTTGGAATTTAGTAAATTGGTAAGAGGTTTCAAATGCTGGCACCAAGGTCCACTTGTTTGAATGTTTGAACCCTTTACAGGTGGCATTATCCAACAACATGTAAGTGGCATGCCACATCCCGTGCCCCCCCCCCCCCCCCCCCACCCCAACCCCGCCCTCATCTTTATCTGATTTTCTATTGTCGCAGATGTATTTCGGATGTTTATTGAGGTAATTAACTATATTAATGATCGTGTTTGTTTGCATATTTGTTTAGGAATAAACCTAGTCCGAATGATCCAGACGTAGATATGTCATTCTACTTTACACAGTTACAGCTTGGATTATCCTAGTTAGAATAAACCAGGCGTTTGATTCTTTCATGTTCTTTCTCGATTCATGTGATAAATATTTGTCATTGTACATAAGTAAATAACCATACTTTGTAATGTTTGTCTCATTAAAAATAGTTCTATTCTGTCCCGTTCTATTTTGATAATCTTTCTCTATATCACGCTTACAGCCTTTCTTTTGTTGTCTTAATGCTATGAACACTACCCAAATTGTCATGGCGAAAAGTCACCAACAATACGGAATAACGAATACATCCTACCTATTTAAAATTCAGTCCATATGCCCTTCCAATGCTATACATGAGCCGGTCATTAGAATTTTGTAGAGGCTGTTTAAAAACCTTTCAACAAACAAACACATACTTTTCACCATTGACATTTTAATTCGCCAGAAACAAAGGAGAACAATCATGACTCTTGTCTGATAAAATATTCATCTTAAATCAGATTAGACTGAAAATGGCAACCTTAAGTGTAAATGTATGAGCTGTGTCATAAGAAAAAGGGGACACCTTGGTTAGACTGTGTTGATGCACCTTTTTATGGGGAGTTATACTGGTTGCATTTGTCTTATAGATGTGTCTCATTTTCATTTAGTGTGAATTGAGCTTATTGAACAAAGAAGTGTGAGCAATTAATATATTCGTATTTTTGTAATATGTATTGGTGGTAAAAAAAACCAGAAACAAATTATTAACTAATTGATTATTTGAAAAAACAGTAAGGTTATATTCTAAGCATTTCTTTTTTCTTTTCTGCCTTTCGTTTCACGCGACCCGACAACATCTTTTAAAATAGAAGTTTCCAGGAAATAACCAGTTGCCATGCTCATCTAATCCGTCAAAGAGGGTAAAAGTCTCCATTGTGAAATCCACTTTGGTGATAACTTTACACGTTTTGACGGAAACCAGAGCTTTACGGAACACTGGTTTTATGCAAATTGTGTTTGAATAATGAAAACTGGCAGTTGGAAATACGTTGTAATGTAATTACATATCCGTCTTTACAATGACAGGCGTGATAACGTCAATTCGGCGGGGCCATTTGAGACGTCTTAACCCTTACAATGCTGCCGAATTTTCAAAAAATAGATTTTTGCTTCATCTGCTTTCCCAAACCTTAAATGGCTGCTTAGATTAAATGAGGAAAGCTAGTTCGAGTAGCAAACAGATTAGATCACAGGCCAGTCGCAAAGTTACTTGGCGGCTGGCCTGGATCTTACTGTTTGCATAAACATGAAATCGATTCCAGCACTATAAGGGTTAAATTGAAGTATACCCCATGTGGGAATTTGAGAGTTGTCATAACTGAAAGAAGCAACAGATAAGACCCAATGGTGGCATTTATATGCATTTCTAGGTCTTTGTCGTTATCTAGTTCTTGGCGCTGATCATTAGACCAACATAAGTCCTAAAACTTATTTTCGAGAACTTCTTTGTCTAAGATTTAACATATGATGGTTCTATGAGCTTTTCCTTATATAGAGGATCATTCCAATGACAAAACATGGTATTTCTCGTTACATAACAGGGGCCCATAAAAGGCACCATCCATATTGGAAATTTCTTAAAATGCATGCGGTTAAGTAACAATGGAATGCACACAATACGATAAAAGGAAAACCGTCTATGTTCTAAATTTTGCCAAAACTAATCTAAACATATTCATTTTACATCAATACTGACGGAAGCTTGAAGCCTATTAAATTAACTCTCGATGATTGCTTCCTTGATACTACACAAGCACTTGCGCCGATTTGTGGGTTAGTCACGGTTTTCAGGTCCGCCTAACGGGGATTTGAACCCGGGACCCTCGGTTAAAAAGGCCGACGCTTTACCACTGCACAACTGTTTGCCAAAAAAGTATTGTTATGTATTCCACCGTATTTGAATCGAATTGAAGGCTAATGACCCGAATTTGAGCGAGAGAGAAAAAGCTGTGTTTACCTAAAACGATGGTCGGGAAAAAGCGTCTACAGGGAATGGTTTATAGCACACTATACATATAGAGGAAGCTGTTGGTCATCAAAGAAAGATGTTCAAATTGTTCAAACTTGCCGAAAACAACCTGGATCATACTAGTTTCTGCTCAAATTTGTTTGATAAAATTTCATTGTAAGTCCGTACACTCGGTTAAATTTACATAGCATGTATCAAACAAGATACACATACTCAAGCAAGATGCAGAATGTCATTGTCTTGACACATTTGTTGCATAGAACTGGAATGCTTATTTAACTATTTACCAAACGCCAAATTTTCGACTGTCCCAAATTCAAAGAGTTTGCATACGACATTTCAAAATGTGATAAAATTGGAAACTAAACTGTGGTTTAATGTCGTTATTGTTTGGTAATGGGTCAAACAAAGCCCGAGCAACGAGCATCTGTCAGGTCGCACACCTGTGCTTCATGAGCTTTACAGATCTGAAAGGCTACGTAGCTTAGGATGTCCCGTTTGAGAAGAACTTGTCTGGATTACCTGCCCCTTAACACTAATTTATTATAGTACGACTGGAACAAGACTAGTGAAGAAATTGTCGGGAAATTGTCGGATCTGTGGCTATACCCCCTTTTCCGATTGACAGTTGGTGTTTTTCTTTCCGTGGGATATGGTACAGTATAGCAGCGAATTAAAGAATCCAAACAAGGTTAAATAGCTCGTAATGAGGTGACTCTATTGCTATGGTTTCCACAGTGCGACAAACAACGGTGTCGCGTCGGCCACTTTCCATTGCTAACAACAGGTTGTTGACAGAACATTGTAAGGGAACGAAAGTATTATGTGACCATCATTAAAGGACGACACACTTATATGTAGTCCTGCTGTATCGTTGTACCTGTGGAGGACAGTAGTCCATTGGTAGAACGTCGGCTTCTGGACACGAGGGTTGTGGGTTCGAATCCCGTGAAAAGCGGGATCTACCTTGCAACATTTCATCAATCCACATACGGCGCGATGACTGAATATGCATCCAGGAAATCCAGGAAGCAGAATCGAGAGGGATTAATCTAATTTGTAAGAACTTGTTTCACAGTCGATGTAAAATAAATTAGTTAAAACTTAAACTTACCGTTAAAACCATCAATGCATACTGAGCAAATTATCCTTTTATCTCTTTGTTTTTCTTTATTTTACATAAAATTCCATGTTCAAATACTACAATAAAAAGTGTTAGCCATTTATAATAATGTAAGTATATGACCAATTCCCTTCTTCTCTATATTTTCAAAGAAGGTTGAGATTTAGTTTAGTTTAAACTTATTTATTTTACATCGATTGTGAAGCAAGTTCTTACAACTAAGATACTTCGATAAATCACTCCCGATTCTGCTTCTTGGATACACAACCGGTACTTGCCCCGAATGTGGATTAATGCAAAGTTCCCAGGTGGATCCTGCCACTCTCGGCGTTCGAACCCGTGACCCTCGTGTGCCTTTAGAGTCGACAGGGTCGTATAACAAGACACAAAGAGGAAATTGTGTATGGCATTCAGAAAACCAAGTCACTCAGCAAACTTATATAAGAATCATGGACCGAATTACGCACAACTGGAATGCTTATTTAAACCCGAAAATTGGCGTTATTTGGTTGCTGTACCTGCACTCAGCGTAAATGACATATAATATCGCAACGTAAATGTGACAGCGTATTCTAACTGTTCATTGTTAGAACTGCAAATAACCTAAAATGATATGTTAAGCGTAATTGCCAGAAATGCGCTTGATCCTTAGTGTGCTCGGTAATTTTCTGAAAAAAGATTTGTGTGTCGTCTGCTTTCCAAAACCTTAAATGGCTGCTTAGATTTAGTGAGGAAATATACTCAGAGAAGCGAACAGGTTAGATTTAAGGCCAGCCGCCAATTTACTTGGCGGCTGGCCTGGATCAAACCTGATTGCATAAGCATAAAGTGGGCTCCAGCACTATAAGGGTTAATCATAGAAGCCCCACAGTCACCGACTCATAGATAAGTGAAACATGTGATATAGCACGTGACCTGACGGTAGGCTCAAACCATTTCGGCAGCTGATTCCCCGCTCTCACGTTTTGTACCACGTGTATGTGTTATGTGGGGGAAGCCTTTCTCATGCATGGTTCCCGACCATTGAACTATAGGTCACGAGGTTACCATTTCGACTAGAAAAAACATAGTGTCAGGTCAAAACGCGAAAGTACAAGTATTGAAGCAAACTAAACTCATCTGGTTTATCCAATGAAAACGCCTCTGACATAATAGGCAAGCCACTATACCGTTTCTCGCGAGACTTACCTCATTGAACTTTCGTTTCCGAATAGCGATCTTAAATGAGAAATACACATTGTCATTAAATTTGATGAAGAAATCAATTATCTATATCACAACTTTTTTTTCTCTTTAACGCATGAGTGAGCCTGGATCTTACCTGTTTGCATAAGCATAAAGTAGATTCCAGCACTATATGGACTAAAGACACTTATCTCTTGAAAATCACCTTGGATGTACATATCAATGAGACAGGTACACGTTTTTTACGAAAGGAACACCCAATTACTATTGGAGACCGAAAACTGGTTGAGGTCAGATACACCATACAATTCCATTTCAAAGATGCATCTTTTCCAGGGCTTTCATATACTTTTTGTGATGAGACTATTCTGTCGTTTCTTTCATATTCAAACCAATTTTGTGGAGGAATAGTTCACCAAACTGCATCTTTATTGCATTGAACTATTGCAAGTTTATAACAGACTCGTTTCTAGCATAGCATGCTGTGTTTCTTTAAATAACCATCTATTTGGCATCATATGTCAACAATCCACTAGCCACAATAATTGTTGGCTAATTATCCCACTCCACCATTGGTTTATAGCATTAACAATGCTGTTGTAAAATTGTTACAACCCGGCGCTAAATTATGTAATAACCAACTTTCTAGAATATGCAAACACATAGTCAAACAAATAAACGGCCAATGGTTTTGTTTCTATGGATACTTGTTTAAGGCAAACATCCTTTCTTATGCAGGCATTTTACAACTGACGACTCTTACCCAACTTTATTACTGCACTGCATATTCCGTATTACGCCGTATTGCCCCATAATACTTAAAATGTTTGGAAGGTTACAACAGAAACTATGAATAACCTATTACCAAACGATACTTTAGCCAGTATGTTAAAGACAACTCTGGAAAAAACATTGTGGGAAAAGGGGGAATTGCTATTAACGAGCAATTTCTCCTTTTCCCTAAATGTGTTCTGCCCTATCAGAAGATTTTTTTTCAATTCCATCATATTTTGAAATGTCGTCTGCAAATTCTTTTAGTTTGGGGCAGTCGAAAACTTGGTGCTTGGTAAAGGGTTAAGGACAATCCGATAATTCCATAATGCTTTTTGTAAACGATTTTTGTACCACCGCTTGAACTGGCTGCAGACAAATTTGAACTGATCGGGTTTATCGCTTCAGAAAGAGCCACTGATATGAAAAAGAGGTTGCCATATTGCTTCTGTCCAGACTATCTTCGCTTGACTTTCGTTTTTAAATGAACCTGTCTGGTGTATGTCAAAATGGTCGTTTATCTTCGTAATATAGAAATAAGAATATCTTACTTGATATCGTTAAACAATTACTACCCTTAACGAATCCCCAGCATAATATTCTTAACAAGGATGAAATATTTTAATTTCGATTATATTGCATCGAATGATTCATTACTCTTTGGGTCAATTTAGCATCCTAAGAGTTTTGTTGCAGGTCTGATAAACCAACCAATAATATGATACGTTGACATTTATATTGACGGACACATGGCCTGACTCATAAATACGGATCATGCAAACAAATCAATGACCAATTGCGGTTTGATTGCCTTTATTGTACAATATCCAATATAGTTCCTCATAATTCCATGCAATAACAAGACCTTTTCCGGTACTTAACGAAGTGTTTGTGCTTTCAAATTTTGTCTCACAAAACGCCAAACGTTCGGTGGTGTTAACACTTAAAATGAAATCAGCAATAAGAAGACAGTGTCTACTTGATGTCCGGAACTTTTGGTGAAATACAAGGATTAGTTTTAGTTACACATTTCATACAGGATATGAAACTCGGAAAAAGTAACGAGTATTTACTATTTCTATTCGTGTCTGAATCGTCATACGAAAGTGTCCAAATGAAACCATGGTAAATAACCAGGACATCGGCGAAAGAGAGAAACACTGTTAACATTTTTGGGCACAGTAATCTATAAAAGTTGAACACTTTGTCTTACTTGATTCGGTTTGGTAAATATGAACGCACCCTGAAACACACGCTTCATACAAAAACAATCTTAAAATCTATTAAATCTGCTTGTTTACATATGCGAGGAAATTTGATAGTTAAAGCATACTTTCTTTTAAACTGTACAACGGGTGTACTGTTGTATGAAACTCACCGGAAAATAGACATCAGAGGAACATTGTTTATGCTTTTGGAGCCTGCATAAAGTATATCTATAAGTACGTAAATAATCAATAAGCGTTGCAACGACTTTGTGATCTACTTCATATAGATTGCACCCAATTGAACATATCAACGCTTACTGAATAAATAATGGTTTAAACAACTACTTTTAATTGCAAAAAATGCATTATTCCATTGACGTTTTTTTTTTATTTAATTCTTTTTAAATATATATATATATGAACGAGCAACTTTTAAAATAATTGCAGACTTCTTAGGAACCAATCTTGATCAGCACATGTAATTTATATCCCCCATTCATATTTGATAAGTAGGTAAGTAAATATTTCATTATAGAAGCACGTGAATATACAATAAAACGTGTTTAATTACGAACATCATAAACAATATCCGGCCCTTTGGGCCTATATCCATCTGTTGTAAAATATTAATTGGTACTGTATGTGGCCAGGATACCGCTTTGTTTAAAAGAGCATTTTTGCATAGTATTTAACGCCACGTATACATTGTTTTAACCCTTATAGTGCTAGAACCGACTTCATGCTTATGCAAACAGGTTTGATCCAGGCAAGCCCCCCAAATATATTGGCGTCTTGCCTATAACCTAACCGGTTTGTTACTCTGAGTATCTATCCTTATCAAAATTAAGTAAATATTTAAAGCTTGGGAAAGCAGATGATCTATTTTTAGAAAAAAAAACCAGCAGGGTAAGGTTAAATAACAGGTCTCCATGTTTCAATAGGCTAATATGAAGTACCAAACCAAAAATTAATCTAGTGTAAACGGTGGTACCATTGGAGCTCGAATCCAGGATTGGGTAAAAAGTCAACCTCTTTAAAGACATTGTCAAACAAGAGCCCTTTTCAGAGTAGAAACCCGCAATCTTAAAGTAGATTACTCATAATTTTGAAACCCATTCCTTCGTCGGATTACTTCGGTCGTCTTGGTATACATTGGTGTGGGCTACGCCTAGTTCTGGCCCAACCAATGAATATCAATTAGGGCCCAAGTTATCCGACGAAATAATTTATTTTAAAATGGGGGATTATGGGTATTCTACCTTAATCAGATGAAGGTTGATGTATCGAACAATTTGATTAAAAAATATAGTTTAAACTGATTGTGAAACAAGTTATTACAATTTATAAATCATTGAAGATAAGAGAAAAATAGCAAAATCGACCCGCATTCATAGGACTTGAGCCCACGACTCCATTCTCCCGAAGCCGACGCTCTACCACAACACTGCAGTCTTGTAATGAATACTTGTATTTCTCTTATAACGTTGATATATAAACTTTTGTCAAATGTGTTTGTTAAAGGAATAAACTGTTTATGGTGAGCTAATTCGTCTTAGGTCATAATTGTTACAGGAGTCTCAAGACTTTAAACAAAGTTTGTATAATTGTACAAAAAACCTTTCCACTCTGCTGTTGTGATATGTGAATAAATTGAGAAAACATTGTGGCAAAAGGCGAAGTTGCTTGTGACAAGCAATTCCTCCTTTTATCACCATGCTCTTTGAAAGCTGTTTGCTGCAAAACGCAAATATGTGGCGTTTAACTGGTAATGTGTTAATGATAATACATGAAAGAAATATAAAGGCGATCCGAGGCATTTCTGGCTAACCAATCATAGGTTTATTCTTAGATAAGATGGGGTAACGCTAAGTGCATCGATGTTTAAAAGGATGATAAATCTGTTCAATGTGTGCCATTGATATAAGAATTACGTGCAACTGCAATTTTACGACCTGCTATCATTGCCACTCATTAACTAAAAGCATGCGATATATTTAAATCAAAATCAATTAAGTATCCAACCAAGACCCATAAAGCGTTTGTATTGCTTTTTACTTCATAATATCTTCATTCAGGAAAATAAGGTGCTTGTTCACAGAAAAGAGGGTTTGAGGGTGAAAACAAAATGTTGTAGAAAATGATTTTCTTTATTGTAGTTTGATTTTCAATTAAAAGTAGCTTTTGATAGCATGATAGGATCAGAAAGTGAGAAATTATCTAAGTGTGTCCAGTTTATATGAGGCAAATATCAAAAGCGATGTCACCCTGTTGGATTATAATACATGTTTATTCACTATAAACATACGTTAACCCATTAACAAACAATAACGACATTTTACCAGTTTGTTGCAGACGGTTCATGAAAACATTGGGTGAAGGGGTGAAATTGCTCGTGACGAGCAAATTCTTCTTTTCCGACAATGTTTTCTACACTATTAGAATGTTATTTTCCAATGCCATCACATTTTGAAATGTTGCCTGCAAAATCTTTTAATTTGGGACAGTCGAACATTTGGCGTTTGGTAAATGGTTCAAGAAATAGAAACAATACAATTTTGCATCGAATGAATATTCTTCAGTGCGCCCCATATAACAATATAGCTGTAGTGCGATTATAGAAAATATAAACTTTTAACATCCAGGTTTCCTCACATCTGTGATCAAGCATCTTTAACACATGCCCCTGGCTCTGAGGTTCTGCACTGACGTTAGTATGATTTATTAAATATGTTTGTTTTTCTTTTTGAATTAAATAAAGTCTTCGAAATGCTTTTACCCAGTCTAAAATACCAACTTCTGCATTAAAAGCGAGGATCTCACGCTACGTGGTAATGCTCTGTACACATAACAATAATTGATATATATATATATATATAAGTTCTCATTCATTCGTTCGTTCGTTCGTTCGTTCGTGCGTGCGTGCGTGCGTGCGTGCGTGCGTGCGTTCGTTCGTTCGTTCGTTCGTTCGTTCGTTCGTTCGTTCGTTCGTTCGTTCGTTCGTTCGTTCGTTCGTTCGTTCGTTCGTTCGTTCGTTCGTTCGTTCGTTCGTTCGTTCGTTCGTTCGTTCGTTCGTTCGTTCGTTCGTTCGTTCGTTCGTTCGTTCGTTCGTTCGTTCGTTCGTTCGTTCGTTCGTTCGTTCGTTCGTTCGTTCGTTCGTTCGTTCGTTCGTTCGTTCATTCATTCATTCATTCATTTATTGAACATTGCTCGTTTGAATAAAAGTTCGAAACGTTTACACCCTGCTCTTCATTTCTCACATAGTTTTATTTATCAAGCATGTTAAGGAAACACGTAAAATGTCTGTGTACGATGTAGCTTTTCTATTTTCTGCACCAAGGCTACGTGTTAAAGCTCGACAAATAATCATATTTGATTAGAAGATCTGTATTTTATTCAGGTTTGTAAATAAATAGATTCGTCAAAATCAAGTTGTTATTCAATAGATTCTGTTCCATGCAGGCTTTCATAATTCATCATGGATATTTTTGCATCGTTCACTCCAATTGCAAATTGATATAGAGATATGGATACTCTTTTATTCAGAAAATGATGTTGTTTTCTTCTTATCAAACCGTAGAGAGATGTCAATAACCTGGTTATGCACTCTGCTTTTTACTGACGCTATTTAGTATTAAAATACAACTGACTTAACCCTTTACCAAACGTTAATGTTTAGACTGCTCCATATTAAAAGAGTTTGCAACGACATTTCAAAATGTGACAAATTGAAAAATAATCTGCTGATACTGTAGAAATCATTGTGGGAAATGGAGAAATCGCTCGTTACGAACAATTTCTCCTTTTTCGACAATGTTTTCAAGGGTCGTGTGCAACTAAGTGGTTAAATGTCGTTATTGTTCGGTGATTTTGTATTTGTATTTGGTAATGGGTTAACAGACAGTTACGTTCGATCATGACCGTACGGTGTGAACCTAAATCCTATCATCAAAGACCATTGCCGATGGGGACCGACATGCTTACATATCACAAATTCAAATACCCTTCACACAAGTCTGTTTCGTAATACCTCTGAGTTACAAAAAAAAATAAGATTACATGAGGAATCCTATCTCTCGGTTCATGATAAATTTGCATTCGAATATCAATTTAGAATCTAATTAATGATTCGAATATTCCCAGTCCTTATTTAGATCAATTATTTTCTCATTATAACCATTTCTTTGATGCGTTAAGTGTAGAATTCTTGCGAACACACTGCTATGAATAAGCCTACTTGTTAGCGCATACTAGCGCTCAGAAAAACTGAAAAACTGGATAATATGAGTTTTAAATTATGATAGAATATGTTGAAACATAGTAAACAAAAAACACAGGATCATGACAATATTACGCCTGCACGATTTATTATCTATATTTCAAAGTGCTATTTTCACAAATTTGGTGCCCTCCAATTCAACTTTATTGTTATCATTCGAATAACCTCTAGAATAGCAAGAAGTGCTCGGATCAATTAGTGACGATCACCTGGTTAGAAAAATCACGTGAAACACTTAAAAATACTGTCATTTATCCAATATTCACAACGTGAACATTCGAAATGAAGAAATTCTTAGGTTTTATTGGTTCCCAACGTTTCTTAGCTGACCTAGTTTTATCGCTAATTGTAAACAAACCTTACAGTTTTCACTCTTTTAAAAGCATCAAGTGAACGTGTTACAGTCTTAATGATTCTGTAAAAGGTAATTTAAAGTACTTTTAAAGGCACATACAAGGAGATTAAAGCAATATCAAACTATTTTATTTGGTAAACTTTTTATCAGATTCAATTAGTTATCACCAAAGAACCCCATCAACAAATCCTGAACGAGAAATTCAACCAGAAAATAACCCAGATTAGAAAGTTTAATAATCCAGATAGCCTCATTCTTCACCTCTGACCATGACAGTTGATACACAAATATTTGAACCGACCAATCAGAATTCGTTACTTTGAATATGTAAACAAACTGGTTGTTGATAAACATGTTTGAATCGGAGACAACTATATTTCAAGCACAAAATTACTTATGTTAAATGAGTCTTTGTAATATGGTCTTAATGCATTTGTAAATTAATTCTCATGTCTTTTAAGAACATAGTAAAAGAACTCCATATATTTTTTCAGTAATTTATTTGTACTTATCTCCTTTTATGTGCCTTTAAGTTAATTTTCAATCATTCTAGAACTTTCACAAGTTAAGTGTAAATGAGCGGAAATATGGCTTTAACTATTTATATATCATGGCATCTCGGTGATTGTTTCTCTAGTACTGACACTGTTGAACACTGATTGACAGGGCATTACAAACAATTGAACTAAAATTAAAACACTTGTTCCCAAATGAGCAAGCAATTTATCGTAGTGCATGGTTCCTACCTAGTAGTATAAAATATATGTATATTTTCAAGCAATAGTCGTCCGATTTGGGTATTCATTTTGAATCAGTCACTCATTACAGTTTTGGTTACAATCTGCAATTTTAAAACAATGAACAATGTTTGATATTAACGCAATAACGACCAACGATGCCATGGGGGATATAAGGATAACATAGAAGATGAAAGAAGGGGAACACCTGATTCAACCCGTTGGTACAATATCACCTGCACTTTTACGGATCGTCTTTCGAATTATTTTTCTAATGAGTATCTTTATCAACTATAAAAGGATTGTAGTATAAATAAGAAGGTTATCAAAGGCAACCCCATCCCCTTGTCTGGCTCTATATAGCCATCGTACTTTTCTCGAGGCTAATTAAGGTTATCAAAGGCAACCCACCCCCTTGTCTGGCTCTGTATAGCCATCGTACTTTTCTCGAGGCTAATGATTGCTATGAAGGGAAGGTTTTGGGATTGCTAGAGAAAACCAACTTTGTCAACACAGACGTTTAACCCTTCCAGTGCTGGAAACGACTTCATGCTTATTCAAACAAGTTAGATCCAGGTCAGCCGCCAAGTAAATTAGCGGCTGCCCAGTGATCTAACCTGTTTGCTACACTGAGAATCATTCCTCATCAAAATTTAGCAGATATTTAAGGTTTTGGAAAGCAGACGACACAAAAATCCATTTTTAGAAAACTATCCAGCATTATAAGATTTAAACAGATGTAAGAGGTAGCTGTTAATTCGGACTCCTTCCCTATTATTTATATATAGGAGGCCTGCCATAGCGACCATCTGCGTCTTCTTTTGAAGATATATGTATTCTTTTGATTAATATCCGATATGGTATTCAAGTAATAAGAAAAAAGGAGTGGAGAAAATGATTGAAAACGAACTGGTTTGATGGCTAAAACAATTATTGAATATTTGTTATTTATTCCTTTCTGTATTTATACAGGTTATTGTTGATTAAAAGAATTATTCAACAGTTGTTATTTATTCCTCAAGTTATTTATATAGGTATTACTAATCATGGCCATAAATCAAAACAAAAAATATATATATATCTTCAAACTCGTCTATCATGTTGAACAATTTGGTTAAATTCATCTAAATTGTAGATAAATAGAACAACTAAAACCAGTAATCAATTTTCAAAAGAAGACAACATGTTATCAAAATGAACACATAGTTAAGAAATACTCATTATAACATCCAAAGCTCTTCAGTTAACATGAATGCTCTTAAATGTTTTTTGTCATGAAATAATTGTATTGCACGGAAACTGCTACAAATGTAACAAATGCAATAAACGTCATTGTAATGTATTCTTTTTTTCTGTCAGTTTTGTCTCTAAGAAGGATATCGATATTCACTAGAGTCAAACCACCTTACAACTTAAGTACAAATCCGTTATGTGTTCTATCCGAACATGACAATCATCCACCTTTGAAAGTGTAGCCAGTTATGGTTAGCCTCACAGATTGACGTTAAACATGATAACAGTCATAAATAACCGTTCGATGCTCATA
The DNA here is from genome assembly GCA_947846245.1 of Cerastoderma edule. Taxonomy (NCBI): domain Eukaryota; kingdom Metazoa; phylum Mollusca; class Bivalvia; order Cardiida; family Cardiidae; genus Cerastoderma; species Cerastoderma edule. Next base: position 26,465,329 of record OX401410.1, read on the forward strand.
TCCTTTTTTAGACATCTTCTTTAACGTGTACAATCGGTACTCAAAGGAGGACATGTCCAGACCTTATAAAGATCGGTTAGTTCAATTAGTTCAGACATATCCTTTCGTGGACAAGGCATTAACATTGGATTAACATCACTCAAGTATTACATTAACTTAAACCTTAACCAAACGCTAAATTCTCGACTGTCCCAAATTGAGAGAATTTGCAGATGTCATTCCAAAATGCGATGAAATTAAAAAAATAATCTGATAGGGCAGAAAACATTGTGGGAAAAAGAGAAATTGCATTTTACGACAATGTTTTCCAGACTCGTCTGCAAGAAACTGGTCAAATGCCGTTATTGTTTGGTAATGGGTTAACGATACCCGGTGTATGGTTTGTAAAGTACAACTCAATTACTCAAACACTAAATAGGTAAAGGTGAAGGTTTTGTTTATTATAGTGTCACCCCTATTGAAAGGGCTAGCCAGTTTGGCTTATGAGAACCTTTTCACAAGATATACCAAGTACCTCCAACTTCTATCACTATGCCAGGCGTCAAGCGATTATTAGTCGATAACCATTAATTTCAATTAGCTGGCGGGTCACGAACCGGCCATATCGGAACAAGGCCCACGAGAAACATTCTCCGAACCTTCAACCTCCCCGTCCCGAGGCGGACGCCTTTTTACCACTAGGCAACGGTGACGGTAAATAGAGAGTCCGCATATAATGATATTCCTTCTCCGAGATAGACAAGACACTATTGTACAGGGGCGTGTCGTTTACTCAATATCGAGAGAAATCATTTTCCTTATCCTTTTGCACTCAAAAGGATATTTTCAGGGTTTCGAAATGGCAATTGAAACGCACCTGTACCAAGAAGAATAATCCCCGTGTAGTGTCTATAGGCGGAAGCGCATTCTGACTTTTTGATAAATTATATAAATCAAAACGTAAAAAAACTAAGTATTTAATTACTTGAACATTTTCTTTGAAAACTTACGCCTTTGTGTCAATGATTAAACTGATTGAAATGAAATTTAATTAAATGAAAATTGTAGGTGTCCATTATTTCTGCTAAATGCCTTGCTCAATAAAATCATACGCTGATATATCTGTCAGAAATAACTGCGACAAAAGAATACAATGCTCACGATGAGCAGTTTATTATTTTGTTCCAGGCGTTTCTAGAATGTGTTATTATGATGATGATTTTATCAGCCACGCATTTCATGTAAAGGAATGGTTAATCCACACCTTTACATGAAATGGGTGGCTCATTCTGCGAGGAATCCATTCCTTTACATAAAATGGGTGGCTGATTCTGCGAGAAATCCATTCCTTTACATAAAATGCGTGGCTGATTCTGTGAGAAATCCATTCCTTTACATAAAATGCGTGGCTGATTCTGCGAGAATCCATTCCTTTACATGAAATGCGTGGATGATTCTGTGAGAAATCCATTCCTTTACATGAAATGCATGGCTGATTCTGCGAGAAATCCATTCCTTTACATAAAATGCGTGGCTGATTCTGCGAGAAATCCATTCCTTTACATAAAATGCGTGGCTGATTCTGCGAGAAATCCATTCCTTTACATGAAATGCATGGCTGATTCTGCGAGAAATCAACACAACAATGACAAATGTACATTCCGCATTGTTTTCACCATTCCCTCTGGACATCAGAAAGTATCCAGAAGTACATTAACCGAGTATACGATTCAAATTCGCGTGATAATTCTTAGACAAAAGCTCCCCAAGGGAACTATGGGAAATTCCAGGAAAATCATAAACATGAACATTACTTTTCAATTTGAATGGAAACCCTCCATTTAAGAAAAGTCATTAATATTTTTGCGTACAATTTTGCTTCCTGTTCATCAAAGGTTCCGGATGTCATGAACAGTACGAACTAGCTCCAGGTAAGTTTGGTATTTTACTGAAATACCTTTATAATGTGGTAATTTCCCTCAAACATGTTTTTTTAAGCCCTATAATGTAGGCGGTTCCCCCATATGTCTTCTTTAAGTCCTCCATAGGCCATATAGTGTGGGTATTTCTTTCTAATATTTCTTCTATAATTTAAGCTGTACAGTGTCGGTATATCCCTTCAATATGTGTTCTACTAGCCGTATAGCGTGGGTATTTTCCCTCAATATGTGTTTTTATTAAACTTTTTAAGGCTTATATGTGGAAATTCTCTCCAATTTGTCTTCTTTAAGCCCTTAAAAGTGGCTATTCCCTTTAAGTTTATCTTCTTAAAGCTGTATAGTGTGGGTATTCCCATCAAATACGTGTTATATTAGCCCCAAAAAGTGTGTATTTCCCTCCAATATCTCTTCTTTTAGCTGTATAGTGGGTATTTCCCTCCAATATTTCTTCCTTTAGCTATATAGTGGGTATTTCCCTCCAATATTTCTTCCTTTAGCTATACAGTGGGTATTTCCCTCCAATATTTCTTCCTTTAGCTATATAGTGGGTATTTCCCTCCAATATTTCTTCATTTAGCTATATAGTGGGTAATTCCTTCCAATATGTCTTCCTTTAGCTTTATAGTGGGTAATTCCCTCCAATATGTCTTCTTTAAGCTCTAAAGAGTGGATATTTTACTCCAATATTCTTCTTAAAGCTGTATAGTATCGGTATTCTCTTCAATATGTCTTCTACCAGCCATAGTGTGTGGGTATTTCCCTCCAATATTCAATCGTTTAGCCTCGATATTCCCAACCTTAGCTTGGCGTTTGCAAAATCTAAAATAGGACATAGATTTAAAGGAAACCTTTTTAGCCCGGAAAAGTGTACTAACATATAGATATGCTTATAGCCAACTTCACTTCCAAACAGTCAGATAAATCAATCTATATTCATTCCGGTGGAATTCCATTATCAACCCTTATAGTGTTGGAACTGACCTCATGCTTATACAAACATATTGGATCAAGGCCAGCCGCCAAGAAAATTGGCGACTGGCCTGTAATCCAACCTGTAGGTTACCCTGAGTATCTTCCCTCACCAAAGTTAAGCATATATTTAAGGAGTTGAAAGCAGACAACAAAAAAATCTAGTTTTAGAAAATTACCCAGTATTCTAAGGTTTAAAGTAAGACACGGGCTTTGACTTAGATATGCAATTTTCGTCGCGGCGTAGATATAATAATGGTAAAAGGTTTCTCTGGATTTCAGTGACCAAATAAATTTCTCAGAAATCGGCAAGCACTTTAAAGATAAATGGTTACAAAACGATGGGACCAGCTAAATAAATAGCAGATAATGGGGAAATTTTGCGCGGTTTGGTATGAACACCGTAGTGAAATCATACTGACGAGACTATGCGGAAATGTAATTCTGGGTAAAAGGCACGTTTACAAAACATGCATTCCATATATAAAGAGACAGCTTGGTATATTACGAGACAGAAAGCTTTTATGACAGGAAAATGAATATCCGTAAAGGAAAAATAACTTCGATACCAATTTATTACAACTATCGAAGGAATTATCAACTATCGAAGGAACATACACCCGAAATGTACAAACAACATGGTACTTGGTCGCTCACTCGATATTGCAGAACATATTTAAGTTATAGATCCCCCTACATCATCATGTCGCTTGGGTGTCTTCTAACCATAACGAACATGGAATACATCTATAGAACTGTTACCGATCGTATCATGGTAGTGTTGGCTTTCTATGGAGTACGAGGCATGAAATCAACAATTCGCCTCTATCCCGATCGATCTCCCGATCTTTGTTTGTCTCGTTTAACCAATTACCAAACAATAACAACATTTGACTAGTTTGTTGCAAACGACTTCGGAAAACATTATGGGAAAATGAGAAATTTCCCCCTTTCCCTCAATGTCTTCTACCCTATCAGAAGATCATTTTTTCCATTTCATCACAGACTCTTTCAATTTGCGACGGTCGAAAACGTGTTGCTTGGTAAAGGGTTAACAATCTATGTAGTGCATCATCATTGGAAACGTTTTACTTTGGCACTCTCAGCACTGCTCTCGCAAGATCATACACTAGCAGGCATCTTTTTCAATTTGACCCTTAGAATATTTGGTGATTTTCTAAAATTAGAGTTTTGTGTCGCCTGACACCATTTCCTGTCACAGTACTGCTAGAATAGCCAGGGGACATGCTTTACCCTTAGAATGCTGGGTAATTTTCTGAAAATATATTTTTGTGTCGTCTGAAAACCAAAACTTTAAATATTTGCTTATTCTTTATGAGGAATGATACTCAGAGTAGCAAACAGGTTAGATCACAGGCCTGGATCTAACCTGTTTGCATAAGCATGAAGTCGGTTTCAGCACTAAAAGGGTTAACAATGCTCTTGTGTCTAGCCGCGCCTGATACTAATTTGAACCAATGTCGCAATATGTCTAGTGATTTCCTCCGGCGATTGACGCTAGAAATAGGTATATCTCGGTGTATCTAACTATCTTATGGAAGAACATTCAATTATTGGCGTGAAACTGGGACAGCGAACAGACGAGATCCTATTCAAAGCTGTACAGTATGATATCATTGTACCGTAACAAACTGCTTTCCCAAATAGATGTGTGTGTTCATTGATGAGAGATGTATCGTGTCGATGTATAGGTCCGACGCAGTACACCAACGTGTACGGCCGAGTTCAAATAACGAAAGCAGGTGATATAGTGCAAATACAAGGGTAGGTAGATAAATAGAGAATAGATGGTTGGTGTCGTGAATCGGAAATGTTATCGGGCAAGGCTTAGGAATATTATCCGGTGAGCCGAAGGCGAAACGGATGATAATCGGAAGCCGAGCCCGATAACGTTTCCCATTCAAAGACACCAACCATCTATTCTATTTATCCTGTTACCTTTATGTATTCTTTCAAAAAACAGGATGTAAATAAAACACGAGAAAAAAGGCAAAAATATGTAGAGAATGGTGTAAACATGACGTCATTGCGCTCTTATGATGTCATGATTCGTCACGTGCATGTGTTACATGGTTAGTGCCGGATATCACAAATGTTATACGGCACCTAGTTATCGGTCCCAAAATGGCACTAGTGACAGGATAAGTGGCGATGAACCTTAAGTGTTCAAGTCATGACATAAACTTCTGTTCTGTTCTGTTCTGATAACCGTGCATATTCAAATCACCCCTTATCTCAGGTATGGTATCGTTCGATTGAAACATAAAGAACGCACGAGAGCGCGATGGACTTATTCCTTCACAAGAGGTCCGTTAAACAAATAAGGTCAGAGCCGGGTGTTTAACCTTAAACTCCCGTTTCAAAGTCACACTTGTAACCAGCAGAGGTAACGTAGCCATGCGTGAGAATTGTTCTCAACCAGTTAAGTCAATCAATCGTAACTACTCCGATAGTTCCGTGACCTGAGAAATACACTCTCGTATATATAAGTGTAGAGTTACAAATTCTTTGCCAAATGAACCGGCTAATATCACATTTTCTATGAACGTCCACGTTGAGCAGTACATTGTACAGTAATATGTCGTTAATCCGAACATGTCCGTTCCCAACACAATTTACGGATTAACGAATAATCCGGACTAATGAAGCAGGGCCTGGTCTTAAACATATTTAGACATAAACGGTTTATATGAGGATTATCAAATATTCCCTCAAAGTCCTTTTCACGAACGTTTTCCTCAAGCAAAATTCAAAATTAATCTTCTGATATGACAGAAAACATTGTTGTTCAAGGAGGAATTGCTCATCACGAGCAATTTCTCCTTTACCCACATTGTTTTTGAGAGTTGTCTGCAAAAACTGGTCAAATGTCGTTATTGTATGGTAATTGGCTCAGCAAATTACTGCACAATATTCCGTTCCCTTACAATTTGGTTCGGAACGCGAGACATCCGGATAGACGGGGCCCGGATAAACGAGGCTTCACTGTATATGTAAATGTTCAACATCGTTCAAAGCCATTATTGGTTGGTAACTAAAATGCTATAGTGGTATTATAAGCTGTGAGGTATTGTTTTTTCCTCGATCAAATTAAATGACTTTTCAGATATCGCATTTGACATTTTCATTTGAAAACGAAAGTAGTCTTGTAAGTAGACTTGCGGCGTCTTCCATTTTGTGTTTTTGTTTAAACTTTTTTGTTTGGATGACGAGATATGTTTGTACGTATAAGTCATTTAAATTCTATTTCATTCTATTCATATAGTGTCAGAGGTGTTTTCATTGAATAAACCCGATGAGTTCCGAGTGTGAGTCAATAAAAGGACGTCGATATTAATAACGGACTTTGGAGGAAAGTGTCCTGAATCCCGCGAAATAGGAAGCGTTAAAACTCCCGAAGGCTAACGGAATTACCCGAATTAATACGATTACAACGGATGATTGGTTTGGGCGGAACCGGGTCTGTCATTAGTTTCTCTGTAGGATTTGCTGGTGGTGGAGATTTATCATTCATAATCTTCAGACTCTAACTTATGCTACGAATATCATTTTGTGTGTATGTTGTTAAGATAGACGTCACCCATTGAATAATTTCTATTCATGTCCATACTTATGCTTTGGGTTTTGTTTATGTTGAAATGTAGATGCGTCTTCCATCGCTTTAATGCAGACTCTAACTTATGCTACGAATAACTTGTATTGTTTATGTTGTAAATTTAGACGTCTCCCATTGAATAAACTTAATTCAGGCGAAACATTGACATTACGTTGTAGACGTGCACATCGAAAACGCTTTCGGTATTTGCTATGAGTAACTTGTTTTGATTATGTTGTAAATAAAGACATATCCCATTGAATGAATTCAATTTAAACCCTAACTTATGATATGAGTAACTTGTTTTGTTTATGTTGTAACTTATACGTCACCCACTGAATAACATCAATTGAGCCCTTTACTTATGGTACGATTCGACCTCTCCCACTGATAAAATTCAATTCAGGCGAAACATTGACAATGTGTTGTAAATGAGCACATCGAAAAAGTGTTCGGTATTGCTTTACGTATGTTGAGAAATAAGAATTAAAAATATGTAACGAAAACAGTATTTTAAAAGATTATTTTACTAAATCGTTTGTTATGGACTAAAACCTGACTCAAAGAGACCATGTGAATGGGTTATCTAATTTATTGATAATCGTTAACAGCAGAAACAATCATGATTTAACGATAAAAACAATAGCAGAGGAACCATTGCCGTTAATCGGCTAATTAGAGGTTCCAAGAGACTGCGATTGCATTGATTTCCCAAACTTCAAAGCTGCTGTGTTATTATCCTCATAAATAATCTTTAAATTCGAACGAAATGTGTGAACACAAAAGTCGAGTCCATGCTTCATATAGTTTAACATCCATGCAAATTAATTGTAAAACTATTATTTAAAACAGAAGAATAGAACAGAACATATCTTTTATTACACCCAGGTATTTACAGAATACAACATGGGGAAATGTCAAGAAAAAATAACATACAATTATAAACTTCATTCAATCAAGTCCCTGTTCCGTATAATTTCCCTTTCATTTCAAACCGGTGAACTTGCGATATTGTATCTAGCATTAACCTCTCCTAATCTTAACCCTTTACCAAACAATAACGACATATAACCTCTTTGTTGCAGATGACTCTGGAAAACATTGTAGGAAAAGGAGACATTGATCTTACTGAGCAATGGCTCCATTTCCCACAAAGTCTTCTGCCCTATCAGAAGATTATTTTTCAATTTCATAACAATGTCGTCGGCAAACTCTTTCCATTGGGACAGTCGGAAATTTGGCTTTTGGTAAAGGGTTAAACTTCTCGGAAAGGTGAATTCACAAGCATATAAACCTGCCTACCTGTACCGGCGAATTAAGGGAAACATGACATGCTATATAAGTATAGATGTTCCATTTGAGTATGTGTGGTATATATTCTATAAATAGTTCTTTATATTTTCTAGAAGTACATTTCTATATGTCCCTTCTCTTCCTCCAATTCATGAACTGAGACGTTTAACCCTTCAATTCGTATGCGATGCGTGTTTTAATTTGAAACTATTAACGTTTTCGGGAGAAACTAATGTGACGCGAACGTCGTTTTTATTGTAATTTAAGTTGACAAAACGTTTCCTTTGAATTGTACGGAATGAAGTCATACTATGTTGATTTTTTTTCTCTCTCTGTCAATAAATGGTCCAGTTTAGCCCTGATTTCCGACATCTTTTTCCGTTAGTCTTGATTCACGTCCAACACCCAAACAAAACGCGTTTTAAATACTTTTCCTCGAAGTCCCTTTCGCAAGTCTTTTCGTTTGGCCTATCATAGTTTTAAAGGGATTTCCCATAATTATCACAGAGAGGCATTTTAAACATTAAAAAAAGAAAATACTTCTACGAATAATATGACACCTAAGAGCAACAACAACAAAACTAGATTATTGATACACTTCTGATCAACATTCATAATCATGAAATGGAAATACATTGTATGGAGAACTCATGTCACAGAATTAGTAAACTGTTTAAACGGTTTACTTTGTAAGCAATGAGCTTTTATTTCCGTCTTGCGAAATGAATGGAAATGATAAGTATCTTGGACCTAGATGTGTCCAAGATAGAGCAACACATTACTGTTAATGGTCCATCTTTTTTTTAACCAAAGCACTGAAAGTCCTAATGCTCGCTTCACAATTATTCAACGAACAGGCAAGGTTTCAACGTCTTTGAAATGTTGATATTGGATATTGTCAATTATTTGGTGATAAAGATTGTGTGAATTGCCTTTTTAACATTTGCTACCCATATAACACATTCTGCGAGAAATCCCTTTATAATGTAATTTTCAATAAGTCTAACCGCATATTTAAGAATCCTTATCAAACTGGTCTTACCACATAACATAAACCTCTTAACACAACATTTTTGCGCCTTGAAGTAAAATATTGTTGTCTGCAGGTGGTTAAGAGTTTACCCCTTTACAAAAAAGCCGAACTCTCGAATGTCCCAAATTGAAAGAGTTTGCAGAAGACACTTCAAAATGTAATAGAATTGATAAATAATCTTTTACTAGGGCAGAAAACATTGTGGGAAAAGGAGAAATTGCTCTTTAAGAGCAATTTCTTTTTTCCCATAATGTTTTCTGTAGTCGTCTTCAACAATCTGGTCAAATGTCGTTATTGTTTGCTAATGGGTTAATGCCCAAACGAAGCTCCCTCTTTAGTACAGCTCATAAGTCTCCAGCCGTGAATGGATTTAACCATTCGTGCTGGAGCAATCATGTCAATAAGTTAATGCCTCAATCATCACATTTATACATTTATCTTCCTATAATACAGATTTCATTCAGTTGAGTTATAGGTCCGTTGGGACGGGTGGGATTCATTTTATCCATGTATATAACCTTACTCTTTTACCCCATGTAATACAGTCAAACTTGTGTTAAGAGGCCAGCCTATGGACAGAGTAAATTGGCTGTTTAAGACAGGTTGGCTGCTTAACACAAATTGATTTACACTATAAATCTAACAATGGGACTTTCTGTAGTGGTTGTTTAAGACAGGTTGGCTGCTTAAAAGGGTGGTTGCTTAACACAAGTTAGACTGTATTGTTAAAAGCATTGCTGGCGACAGTGGTGCATTGGTAGAGCGCCGGCCTCTTGTACCGAGGGATCCGGGTTCGAATCCCCGTACGGCGACGTGAAAAATGCCGGGACAAACCCACAAATCGGCGCGAGTACTGGTGTTGTATCCAGACAGCAGTCATCGAGAGTAATAATACGATTCAAGCTTCCGTCACGATCGATGTAAAACAAATAATTTTGAAATAATTAATTATTTTCTCTTTTCTTATTTTATATTATCTTATCTTATCATAGTTCATTGATGCGTCCCCCATTTGTCCATAAAGAGGCCTAGTGGTTATAGTGTAAAACTTAACATCACATGGCCCTACTTCGCGCAGGTTCAAATCCCGTTGATTGCATTCGGAATGTTATAGTCGGTAGCCTTTCTACTGAATTACGGAATACCGATAGTTCGACCCGGCTTAACCAGTTGACCAACCCTTGTGGACAGCTAAGTATGGGATCTTTCTCTGTCAGTAAGAGTTGGACAATATTGCAATATATCTGAAATGATGTTAACGCGATGTAAATACCCATATAAATCAACTACATGTTCATCAGAACGAGGAAATATTCAGACCGAGTTAAAGCTGACACGCACTCCGACCATCCATCAGCGTAGGGGTTATCAACCCCTATTTGTGGGAGTCTAATCACATTCAAATAAACTGCTCGATGTTTTATTAATTTATCCGTAGCGGCAATGATTACAAAACATTAGTTTGCATACTGCAGTGTTGCTGCTCGGTAAGGGAAACAGAAAAAAAAACACCAAGTGGCGCAGCACTACCAAATTTGTTCATTAACAACTCCCACCGAATAGAGACGGCGTTTTACGTGTTTTTACAGAACAAAAAAGAACTTTATTTTAACTCAAGTAGAAACATAAACAATAAGGAGAGAGAGAGAGAGAGAGAGAGAGAGAGAGAGAGAGAGAGAGAGAGAGAGAGAGAGAGAGAGAGAGAGAGAGAGAGAGAGAGAGAGAGAGAGAGAGAGAGAGAGAGAGAGAGAGAGAGAGAGAGAGAGAGAGGAGAGAGAGAGAGAGAGAGAGAGAGAGAGAGAGAGAGAGAGAGAGAGAGAGAGAGAGAGAGAGAGAGAGAGAGAGAGAGAGAGAGAGAGAGAGAGAGAGAGAGAGAGAGAGAGAGAGAGAGAGAGAGAGAGAGAGAGAGAGAGAGAGAGAGAGAGAGAGAGAGAGAGAGAGAGAGAGAGAGAGAGAGAGAGAGAGAGAGAGAGAGAGAGAGAGAGAGAGAGAGGGAGAGAGAGAGAGAGAGAGAGAGAGAGAGAGAGAGAGAGAGAGAGAGAGAGAGAGAGAGAGAGAGAGAGAGAGAGAGAGAGAGAGAGAGAGAGCAAGAGAGAGAGAGAGAGAGAGAGAGAGAGAGAGAGAGAGAGAGAGAGAGAGAGAGAGAGAGAGAGAGAGAGAGAGAGAGAGAGAGAGAGAGAGAGAGAGAGCGAGCAAGAGAGAGAGAGAGAGAGAGACTTAACAATGAACACATGGCATTACAAAACTATAGAGGATACGCCAGTTGGGCTCATCATGACGACTTTTCTAGGATTTAGTGCATCCCTATAGACAGTATTGCGTTTGCAAAGTATGGACTTTAATACTCTTGCATTGAGCCCTCAATATATTCGTGCACAACATTTTATTTGACCAAGCATATCCGGGCATATTACATGGCATGTGCGTCTATTTGATTTGATTCGGTGATTCCAAGTTTCAACCAGCTGGGAAGCTAATGACGTTATTTAGACTAGATCTATACGGAAAGCGGCACTCCCTGGGACTGCACTTTTGTTGGCGTCCCTTTGCGGGCACTCGTAATCACGTTAGGTCCGAGCGCTCTTATCATAAGTAAATCCGTTATTCATTTACCCAGGGAAGGATTTATCCTCAATCCTTAGAACGCTGGGTAATTTCTAAAAATATATTTTTATGTTGTCTGCTTTCCATAACCTTAAATATATTCTTAGTTCTGATGAGGAAAGATAGACAGGGTAGCAAACAGGGTAGCAAACAGGTTAGATCACAGACCAGCCGCCAATTTATTGGCGGCCGGCCTGGATCCAACCCGTCTGCATAATCATGAAGTCGGTTCCAGCACTATACCGGTCAATAACAGAAGTTGAATGTACTTCTTTTTTTTCCGTTTTACAAAATACAGCGTACGAAAGAGAAATTGTTTTTTACACTTACTATAATGGGGGAAACGGGATTCGGCATTTGTAGAGTCGTTTGTTAAATACTATTACTATATTTGTATCGATAAACACAATCAGTGCGTAGTTCAATTAACACTACACGATAAAACAATATCATCATTCCATCATGATACAGATTAGTGTTCGCCTTTTTGTAATGAGATAATTGCAACGTATAAACACTAGCTTCTACTACTGTTGGCATTAATAGTTCCAAATGACGTAGTTGTATGTCCTTTGGGTTTTTACTCATTGATTAATTAGGTATAAGTCTCGGTCGATGAGACATAATCAGCTCAAACAGGCTTCCGGTCATCAACCCGTAAATACGGAGAGTTACTCCTACACCGACCACGTCACATGTATAGACTGTCAGGAATTGTCAGGAACCGACTTCATGATTGTAAATGTAAACATGGTAGATCACAGACGAGCCACCAATTTACTGGCTTATGATCTAATCTGTTTGCTACTCTGAGCGACTTTGCCCATTAAAATTAAGCAGATGTTGACGGTTTTCGAAAGCAGGTGAAAGAAATCTGTTTTTAAAAAATTACCCAGTATTCTAAGTGTTAAAACGATTCTTCTGCCTATATGCAGCTTCGTTTGTCATTATGATACACATAAGTAAACAGAATATAGTAGTCTTAAACCTCATGTACTTGACAATAGATCTGAACCTAAATAGGGATATATATATATATATACCAATAAGCAGTTTTGTCTAATCCCTGACCAAGTCTCTAAGTACACGATTCACCTGAACATGTTTGTTAGACTTCTCTCATCAGTAAGCGAGATATACCAGAGCAGTATGGGTTTTATATTCCAATTAAGGACGTTCTCGGTAGTTTTCTCTGCGCACTTCATCTGCGCATCCAAGGGGGATAATAATCTGTTACCGAAGAGGTACTTGTACAGTAGTCCGATAAACGTTCTTATTCGGATACATTAAAAATTACTGTATGCAGAAGATAATCATATCATCTATAAAACTATAAATGATTATTAACAATATTACATATTGCTCATGCATATCAAGCTCTCAGCTTCTATGTATCAAGTAAAAAGTTATTTTATCGTTTTAATAAATACTATTCAAAAAGGGTTACCATGGAAACTGTCATTTTACAGAAAAATTAACTCGTCAACATTTTCTTTTTTGTCATTTTGTATTTCAAGATTAACTATTACTTCACATACGGAAACTTTCATAAAGTAAATGTAATTAAAAGTTATATAAAATCAGGTCAAGCCTTAATTTTCATACATATCTAGAATACGGGCTCATTTCGATACATACTTAGACATAAGGCGCCAGAACTGCGGGTTATGTATCGTGCAACGAGTGAACATTGGTTAGAAATGGACCGTGGGAATTGTAATTCGATTTTGTGCTCCTTTTCCAATCATCTCGAAACGAAAACGGTTGTAGGCGGTATAAGATTTTAAAAGTTACTTCTGAGACTTCCTCTCCAAGGATGACAAAACTCTTGAAAGAAGCGAAACAGTTCAATAACATTTTGACTTATTTAAACAACAATAAAGTCTTGGCGTCATTTAATAAAGAACAGGAATTAGTAAAATTAAAGAAAATGCTTCCTGTGAATTCACTGCGATCGGAAAAAAACACAAGTTTATCAAAAACCATGATATTCAAGGAAATATTGAAGTAGTTTAACAACTCTCACTCTTTTTTATTATCACACATGTAAACACAGTCCTGCCTTAAACATCCCCTACAGGAAGCCCAATCGTTAGATTTAAAGTGTAAATCGATTTGTGTTAAGCAGCCAACCTGTCTTAAACAGCCAATTTTCTCAGCTTCATAGGCTGGCCTATTAACACAAGTTTGACTGTATAATTCCACGGCATCGAAATCAATTTCGAAGAAACTATGACATAGTGCAGGCTTTACGAGTCATTTGGGAAGGAACCGTTGTAACACAAGGATGACTTGTTTATCACAAGCATTCTTTGCATTTTGTCACAATGGTTTCTGACGTCCATTGAAGCATATGCAACAGGGTAAATCATTAACAGGGGATTAATTTCTATTTTCGGTAAAACATTCCGGTTACGCAATCATGTAATTGAATTCAACATAATGAATCCAATTTGTACGAATCAATCTAAGCTTATCTGAATCCATCTGATTCTATCTTTGACATGCTTGCATGCGTTACATCATCATGACGTCAGTCGGTATACATACGAACCTGTGATTCGGTTTGATAGGTCGAAAATAAAACAAAATCTGAAAAAAGGTTCGTTCCGTCACTAAAGGAAATGTGTTTTAGTCCGTATATAGACGAACCAGCAATTTGGATTGCTATGTCGAAAATAACATAAATGAAAAAAATAAATTTCACTCAAAAAAGGGTGCCTTTTTTTTTTCTCTTATTGAAAGAGTTTGCTTTGAACATTTCAAAATTTGATGAAGTTGAAAAATAATCTTCTGACAGGACGAGAAAATATTGTGGGAAAAGGAGAAATTGCTCTTTAAAAGTAATTTCTCCTATTCCCATAATGTTTTCCAAAGTCGTCAGCAACTAACAGGTCAAAGTTCTAAACTTGTTGAACTTTTTGATCTTTGAAAGGTCTCAACATGTTCTTCAAGAACCAATTTTTCACGTTTAATGGGTTTATATAATTCTGCTCCGGTTAAGAAGGAAGTATTTCCTGGAGCTCTGAATAACATGGGTCGTTTTTCTAATGGAGCGTCGAGTAATGAGATTTTCTGTAATCGAAGATTAAGTCCTGTATTTATCATGTTTTCCTCTTCAGCGACCCGATTACAAACACCCTTTCAGTTTAGACGGTATTCTCCTCGCGATTTCGTACATACTTGCTGAGGAAAGGGGGTTGGATTTTATTTTTCTTTGTATCTAACCCATTACCAAACAATAAGGACATTAATTTTGACCAGTCTGTTGCAGACGACTCTGGAAAACATTGTGAAAAAGGAGAAATTGCTCGAAACGAGCATTTTTCTTTCCCACAATGTTTCTCCCCTTTCAGAACATTATTTTCCAATTTCATCAATTTTTGAAATGTTGTCTGCAAACTCTTTCAATTTGGGACATTCGAACTTTTGGTGTTAAGAGTAAAGGGTTAAGAACGGTTTATAACAACATGTGTACAGACAATTCCCCACTAGGACGATTCCCCACTAGGACAATAACCCACAGGACAATTACCCACTGGACAATTACCCACCGGACAATACCCCACATTTGTGTCAAGTAGGACAATTCCCCACTGGTAAAATGAAATGGTCATAAAACATTTTTTTTTCGAGAATCTGAATCAAAGAAGTATTAAACTACATTTTCAAACCATTATCTCCAATTTACACATGAAAATATATTCATATTACAATAGCCAAACAAATAACACATGGTTGAAAAAAGGTCAAAAGATTGGTCCATTCACAAATCTTTTTGTGATGAGAATGAGGACAATCCCCCACTTTTAATAAATAATAGCCATAAAATATATCTTTTGATATGTTCATGAATCTTTACTATTGAGGCAATAAATCAAAGCAATAAAGTAAAACTAATAGAAAATCAGGGATCATGGATATAAGCATATTATTTGTGCATAATGTAAATGTAGAAAAGAAAGAATTGCAATTCAATTATCCTATCAATAATAATCAACCCATTTATTAATTTAGGCAATTGAAAACAGATTTATTGATAAATTTATATTTTGGTTGGCTTTTTAATTTTGGATTTGGATTAAATAATTGATTACTTTGCTCCACACCTTTAATCATCCTTTAGTTACACCTTGCTAATGAGGTCTTTAATTGATATATCAATTATGTACGTGTTTTTCAGTCTGTGTTGGATTTTCACATCTTAAATCTTCATTTCTTATTTCTTTTAGAATTGGTTTATCATCCCTATGCTTCCTTACATTTTATGCCATTAGACCCCAAATTCCATCTGCTTGAAATATGTAAGCATTTAAAAGTCAATATCATAAGAATGTACAAAGAATCTTTTAATTAGAATCTTCAATATTTGCAAAGTAAGGTATTTCATATCAGGTTTATATTTTGAATTAACAGTCCAATTAATTGGTCAATGATATCAACTTGACTTTTGCAATACCATACTGATAATAAATTGTTACATGCATTCTGTACAATTCTTTTATCAGTATATATTTTTGCAGACGAAAAAGGAACAATGCTTCTAATCTCTATTTTGATAATTTTCCACTCTTATTTTCATTGTTAATGATTACAGATAACATAAATAACGCAAAATCTGCCTTATAAATAAAAGAACATAATTTATTTGAATATATGTTTATATCAAATAGTGGGTAATTGTCCCAGTGGGCAATTGTCCTAGTGGGTAATCGTCCTAGTGGGGAATTGTCCTAGTGGGTAATTGTCCTAGTGGGGAATCGTCCTAGTGGGGCATTGTCCTGTGGGCAATTGCCCTAGTGGGGAATCGTCCTAGTGGGGAATTGTCCTACACCCATAACAACGATATAACGGCAGTCATAACAACTTTTCATGTTTCTAGAAAACTGAACGCTCTGTAGCCAATTAACAGTCACTGAGGGATATCGCTTAATCGACAATGACAACCTCAACACGGCACATGGCACAAACAGGTGTTTCAATCGGTAACAAGAAAAGGATGGTGTTTTCAACCCTTATAATGCTGTGTATTTTTTCTAAAACTAAATTTCTGCGTCGTCTGCTTTTTAAAACTTAATTTTGATGACGAAAGATACTCAGAGTAGCAAACAGGTTAGATCTCAGGCCAGCCACCGATTTACTTGGCGGCTGGCCTGGATCTAATCTGTTTGCATGAGAAGGAAGTCGGTTCCAGCTCTACAAGGGTTAATCCTACATTACTGATATAATTGTGTAAAAATCAGGCCTAATGGTGCCTTGTCACTGTCCGTAGTTCATCCCGGACGACCTGAGGGACTGCCACGACAAATCTAACCATTTCCCCTCATTTGAATTATTATCCCTGATCCATATACAATGCCTGGACAGTGTGTGAATGGTGGTATATTCTTCAAAACCAATTGCGACGTACACTGTAGATCAACATTGTTAATATGTTTGATTTTTTATTTCACTACAGTGCAGTTACTTTCCATTTCTGTTGCTACAGATTGTAAGAATTACAAGTTCTCGAACGTAGACGAAGACATTTTGTTTTCGGATGAGAGATTCCATGTAAAGAAAATATTTTTTCTTTTCTATCCGTTTCGTACGTATTTCCAGTAAGATATGCTTGAATAAATGAACAAGCACGGTAAGGGAAGAAGGTAGAAGGCTTTTTGTTGACGCATATGTTTAAGAAAATAAAACCTACGAACAGGAATGGATAAAATTGTATATTTCGAGCAAGTGAATCCCTTTTTCGTAAGGCCGTCTGTCATTATTTCCTTATATAAATCAGCTTAGCCAAATATATTAGGCGGCGAACTGTTCTATAACATTTAAAAAACTTGATAAGAAATAAAACGAATGGGGTGGGGGGTGCAAAACGATCTCAAAACATGGGAATCACAGCCCTCCGATATTTCATTAAAGGCCGTATCAGAGCACGGCGAGCTCACTAACGCTGTTGGATAGATATCCTCGATCGGTATGCTAGCAGACTGGGTGTACTATTGGGACGTGAAGGTATCGGATCTTTCCTCGCCTTATATCTGATCCGGTCTCCTCATAGTAGTTGTTATAGTTCTTCTGTGATAGGACGTGCTACCTGTGTACGCGAACATGAAATAACGGATTTAGTAAACGAGTGTACGCAAACAATGGGGTTTTCTGGCGGGAATTTCTCGAACGAAGGTGAGTTGATTGATTTTGTAGATATGCATGTTATTAATTAACTTAATCTTATTAATGGAATTGTTTTTATTATAAGTAGAGATTTAAAGTTTGTGTTCAGTTGAATGTATGACAAAATTAAACGGACAACGACAAACTACATGCACTTGGTATTTATTAAGATACTTGCATATCTACGTATGGAGTTGATGTGGATATAACATTGCGTTGTTTAATTGATTACTGATTTACGGAGTATTTGACGAACTACGAAATGTGGATATAACATTGCGTTGTTTAATTGATTACTGATTTACGGAGTATTTGACGAACTATGAAATAGAATCCTACTTACAATACGCAAATTTCAATTTAATTTTAGAATTTGTGTAATAGAAGGCTACCGTTAATTTCGTCACACTGTTCAATTCGTTTTGCGAACTTTCGAAAATACTTTAATATAAAAATGTATCTTTAGAAACGTAAGCGGCTACATGACGCCGTTTATATCCGTTGGAATGCAAACTCCTTATTTAATAAAACGGCGTTTGCGCTAGAATTCTATAAAACGTCGTTACTTGAGGCTGACTTTGCTCTTTTGGGCAACAATTCGTTTTGTCGCAAAAGATGTTTCCGAAAATCACACGGACACTGTTTGGAATTTTAACATGTCTCAATCGTCAGCTTTTATCTATCAAATAGGAGCAATCACAAACTTGCATATAAAACTATTGGTAAAGGAAGGAACCACCTACATTGTAATACCCTGACGGTCAAGGACTTGATCATACCTAGGCCGTTAATGGACAAGAAGCGATTTGGCTTTGATGGTGCTCCGTACCTAGGATTCGTTCGTGACCGGATTAGGCTTAATAGCTTGTCCAGCGAACACAATCAATCTCGGTCGCTCGAAAGCGGCATAGAACCGAAATCAAAATCTGTTAGATATCTAGGCATTCGTGTATTGTCACTAAATATATATATATATATATAAGGACAATCATATAAATGTATATACATCGTAAATGCGTATGTATTAGTAATATCGTTTGCTTCATTTTTCGTTTAAATTTCGTATTTCGCGACGAAGACAATAGAATACTCAGCTAACGAATGTTTCATTAGTGTAGGCTTTTGTGAGCAGTTCCAATTCCCACCTGGACGATTCGTTTCCAATCAGAAGCTTGAGTCACATCGAAGGTTAATACATAAACCCACTCGTAAATGTTTTTACATACTATTTCAAAGTTTAAGCTTCAGCAGACGGGATTTAAAGAGAATGAAAAATAGTACTCTCTTAGAGATACAGTAGAGAAATAACTATGTTAAGAAAAGTGTTTGCACTGAATTAGCAGTTTCTTCTTTCTTTACAATTCTTTCACATTTTAAAATGTCGTCTGCAAACTTTTCCAATTTGGGACAGTCGAAAATTTGGCGTTTGGTAAATTGCTAAAGAACACTAACAATTAAACGCTTGATGGTTTATCTCATGATTCGCTTTCCATGTTATTCTCGTCTGTCGATAACATGAAAATAGCCTCACGTGTCTATGCAATTAAAACAAACAGCATGTAGTCGTCAACAGTTCGTGTAAACCGGACATTGTACCGAAAGCACTCGTCATTTCGTCAACAAATATCCCTGCGTAAAAACCAAAAAATGACGTATCCCCATTATTTCTGCGTAGGTACAGATGTCCGAATTTGGTGGTTTCGTGTTGGGTTTTTTTCTAACATTTTATCAACCATTTTAACCCTATAGTATGGGTAGCCGTTAGAAACTTCTTGTTGAGACGGCTACCCATACTACAGTCTTTACATAAGGTTAGCTCTAGATACAAGAACGCAAGTACACCAGTTTGAAATCATAAGGAAATAATACGGAACATGAGATTTGTCTTTTAATTATTTTTTATTCAATTAGTTTGAATGTGTTTTGAACTAAAGGAGACATACAATTTAACCGTTATTTTCATACATTACGTTCGAAACTAAAGTGCTTTTTTCATAAATCATGACACAGCAGCTTTGACGTTTTGACAATCAATGCAATCACTGTCTCTAGCAGAACCTCTAATATACCGATTTACGGCAATGGTCCGCTCGATTTTGTTCTAATTCTCAAAGCATAATTATTTCTATATTCGATGCAACATATGTTAAACTATTGCACACAATAGACAATCAAACGCTTTTTTTGTTACATCTAAATAAGATACGTACATTATATACAATATGTATTAAAACTAATGCATACAAAAGACCCTAAAAAATCTCATTTTTCACCTCTTAATAAGATACGCCATTTTTGTCTAACAGTCTCATTTAGTTGCAACCAATGAAGCTACTCACAGAAACCTAGACGTATCTCCTTTCCCATCGCGTGCAAGCAATGTCCTATTGTATTACGTTCTCTGGACTGCACGCGTTGGTCTATGCAACACACAAATTGTCATGAACGTTGCAAGTCATTCAATCAAACATAAAACGAATCCATAAAAGCTCTTTTGAGTATGTATGTGCGCATAAGACTTGGTTTGTCCCTTTAATTAGATACATGTACCAGTCTCGAATCAATTGCAACGTTTGTAGAACAGACGGGATTAACAACAGGGTACCGTTTTACTAAACAGTTCACGCTTAAGATTTGCGTAAGTCTAAAACAACAATTGCTCATATTGCAATATTGCGCGAAGCAATATTGCAAAGTAACACATAATTGGAATTGTCTCTCCGAGACGCTTCCAATGACGTGTCACGTTGCAATATTGTACTTTCATAGACGATACTATCCATGTTTATTAGTTTTGACTTACGCAAATATTTTCCTCCAGTTGTTTAGTAAATCGGTACACAGGGGATCTGATTACATTATCCTCTAGGAACAGATTGCAAACCCGGTCAAGCCACTTTCGGTCTCACGTGTACATGCAGATAGACCAGTGGTCAAGGCAATCAAAATGCGTGTACTTAGCGATTTATGCAGTGCCTTAACCCTTAGAATGTTGGGTAATTCTCTTCAAATAGATTTTTGTCTCGTCGGCTTTTCAAAACCTTAAAAATCGGCTTAATTTTAATGAGGAACGGTACTAAGAGGAGCAAACAGGTTGGATCAAGGCCAGCCGCCAGTTTACTTGGCGGCTGGCCTTGATCCAACCTGCTTGCATAAGCATGACGTTGGTTCTAGCAAAATAAGGATGCAGAGAAATCATATTTCGAAGACACCTTTCTTATAACCGTTATGAAGTATCAGTTTCCATGAACAATCATGATCAAGGGATATGTATACCATCAGTATACCATCGGTACATGTATACCATCAATAGCGTGACTGAGACAATTTGAAGATTGCACACTTATTCTAGGGGGTCTGGAGCATGCTTCCTTGAATTATGTTTTACGTAGGTGCGATTTCTGTACTATTTTATAAGTATTTCATGAAATAAAAAACCAAAGAGCACAATGCTGGAATATGCTTATATTTCAAGGATCACACTATTTTTCACCAGTTTAGACCCCATTTCATTAAGAATAAAAGTAACACAAGTCGCTAGACCAAATATACCGACATACATTGCGGGTCTCTTGGTAAATGATTTTCAAAATGATTGTATGTACGTGTCTGTAAGCCTAGTAAAGTGCCAGGCCACCATGATACATATGCCTTCAATCCGTTTAACCCTTTACCAAACACTAAAATTTCGACTGTCCCAAATTGAAAGAGTTTGCAGCCGACAGTTCAAAATGTGATGAAATTTAAAAATAATCTTCTGAAGGGCAGAAAACATTAGGGGAAAAGGACGAATTGCTCGTTAAGAGCAATTTATCCTTTTCCCACAATGTTGTCCAGAGTCGTCTGCGACAAACTTGTCAAATGTCGTTATTGTTTGGTAATGGGCTGTTGTTGTTTCTATATCCAGACGTATCGACATAATCATAAGAAAGATATCAGATTGAAGTTGCCGTCTATGATTAGGCCGTGGCGGTGAAGTACAATCTTATCCCGAATGACAGGTGAATTAGACATCGAATAGTTTCTGTCCGTCATATATTTGGACCGTGCTCTAACCCTTACAGTTCTGGAACCGACTTCATGCTTATGCAAACAGGTTAGATCCAGGCCAGCCGCCAAGTAAATTGGCGGCTGGCCTGTGATCTTACCTGTTAGCTGCCCTGGTTAACATTCCTCAACAAAATTAAGCTGATATTTAAGGATTTCGAAAGGAGAAGACATTAAACAATATTTTCAGAAAATTACCTAGCATTCTAAGGGGAAAGTATAAAGGCACTTCTGTTCATCTTCGAGAATTGCTAGTAAGTACATAGTCTCAATTAAGTTTGGACTTATTCAGTTCACACCATTTGAGGAAAAGGTTCTTAAAACTCAGATTTATAACTCTCGAGTCTACTTTCTGGTTCAACATACAGTACTCGTACCGGTTGTTGATTCATTAAAAACCGTGAGGTGGATCCTGCTAATCGCGGGATTCGAACCCTCGATTGTTTCCACATCATCCATTCAACGAGCAGTACATCGACAACTACTGTCATATCCGTAATGTGATGCAAATTGGTAATTCAAGAATTGTCGAAATAATGCTTTGGTTATTCAAATATGATAAGATATCAGACATAGACAAAGACGAATGTTATTGACATAAGTTAGTACAGCTTGTAGTCATGTACAAAATACTTTTCATAACATGTTAGAATGCGGACGTAAGCAGAGAAAAACTAATGTTACGATCAAAATGTCGTTTTACGTAGGCTTGTACAAGCAATCTCTATTATCAGGATTTACAACAGATTCTTGCATGATAATAACCATCGTTTCATGGAAATAATGAAAATAATTAACGCCCACTTCTCCATGCGATAGAAATGAACCCTTTTATCAATTATATCAACCCTCCTGAGATTGCGTGTCTGCAGAAGGTTTAAACACAATTTAAAAAAAGTTTATAGGAAAGGAAAAACTATTCAAATCATCAAGTTAAAGTAGCCTTTGTTGATTTTGTTTTCGGTTTACACCAGGTCATCATTATCTGAGTTATTTTAAGATGTCCTGTTCAATAGACCCGCACAAACAACTTAAGTTTAACTGACTA
The DNA here is from genome assembly GCA_947846245.1 of Cerastoderma edule. Taxonomy (NCBI): domain Eukaryota; kingdom Metazoa; phylum Mollusca; class Bivalvia; order Cardiida; family Cardiidae; genus Cerastoderma; species Cerastoderma edule. The sequence continues at coordinate 26,488,023 of OX401410.1, forward strand.
TAAGGGACGGATTCCGTATCTTTATGATCTTCTAATCTAACATTTCTATTTCTTTTTCATCTAAATTCCCAGTTTGTGTAAACGCCTTCCATTACGGTAAGATACCATCGTTTGATAATTAGTAAAATCATTTTCTAAGCACACTCGCTTCTAGGAATTATGTGACCTGTCCAATCTAAACAGCAATTAAAAGAGAACGGCTGAATGAAAAACATTTGCATAATCTTTATTGGAAAAAACTGTTGTGGCCTAAGGTGAAATCCGAAATGAAAAGCAATTTCTCCCTGTGTCCAAATGTTATTTTCATATTGTGTACGTACGCCTTTTTAAAAAGTGTGTATCTGAGGAGTCTCAAACAGCCTTACTCTTTTATCGTTTTCATTTTTGAGACGACGGTAACATGTTAAAAGAAGTAATTGTAGATATGTATTTTGTGTATGACTAGAATGTAGAAAAAAATTGTCTATGTCCATGTCTTTAAAGATATGCTGTCAATAATGAGTAATTGCAACATCATTTGATTTTGTACAGCCGACTTCATGATGCGCATATTTTACTTTTCGATGCTTATGACCGCATGATACACGTGTTATCGCAAAAGATGAAAAAAATAAACTCGATTTTTTACTGAATCAATAGTAAATAGAATATAATTTTTTCTAAATAGACTATTAAGTTTACAATAATCGAGCCAGGTATTACATTGGTCGGAGTATCACATTACCACCCAACGCCCAATGTTTGCTTTTTGTACTATTTTCAGAAAGCATTGTGGCAAAAGAAGAACTTGCTTGTGACAAGCAATTTCTCCTTTTGCGACAATGCTTTTCCAATCTATTAACGTAATTATCACAAATGCAGAACTGAAAGTTTTTTCGCATGATAACAATGCTTTTCTTAAGTCGTCTGCTTTAAGTTAAAAGCATATCGTCTACATGTGGTAAAGAGGTATACTCTCTTGATAGAATTCATCACTGGATATGAATGAAATCAGTATCTGCAGTCCTGTAAAAATTCAAACAAATTTCACAAGAGCATTGTATTTCTTTTTTCTATAATCTTTCATCGAAACCATAACTTAAACTGCGGATGCGCCGTGTACTCTTCTTTAAAATTGAAATCACATCGGCACTTTTGGATTTGAGAAGAATTTCAGATATGTAATGTTTACGTGGAATGTGTGAACAGAGTAATATGCATACATGAATAGACGATTCACAGATGGTCTAATGGATATGGGGAGCGACGTGGGAAAACCCACCTTATGGTCAAAATTATCGATTTTCGTTTTTTCAGCGATTATTTTAGTTCGATTTTCCTTTGTTAAAATGATATAAGTCTCATGTAAATGCGTCAAAAAATACGGTTCCTATGAGCGTTCAAAGACGTCAGGTAAGTAGAGAAATATCACGCGAGTGACGCGACGTCAGCGTTATGGCTAACGGCGTAATCTAAATCGACGTTTGAATTTTCGAGTTACCATATCTGAGCTCTTCTTGATATGGAAACATCTTTCTTGTTCATCCTGGTGCCAAAGCTTAGGAAACAAAACTATCATGTTTAGATTTAATTCAAAGTAACTAAAAAATCCAATTCAGTGGAATGATATTTACATCAAAGGAAATCAAACAGTACAGATCAAGCGGTCAACAAAACGCAATATTCACTTTTGACATGGACTTACGTTATTATTGAGTCAAACCTTCGAAATAAACAGGTCTCTACTTGAAAAGGGTAGCATTGTTATCTTTTTCACTAATGGCCAAGGATCAGGAAATTGCCGGTTTTGGACCGATTTCGGTTGTGCTGGACCGATTGCAACCGGCAAAAAATCGGTCATGATATCACAGACAGATATGGAAATCTTCATTTAACCGTACATGTTTCTCTGTTATCCCAAAATTAATCCGTTAATTATAATTTCCGTGTAAAACCATGTCTGTAGTGTGTATTTCGGGTTTTGATTATGGAAACTAATCGGCACGCTTGATTGAGAAGTACAAATGACACGTTTATTTCACGAGAACCGATTATTTCAACTACATGTGGTCCATTTTTAATCGCTTATGGTAGATTGCAAGAAATCAGGGAGTATTTTTTTTATTGAAACGTGTTTTATTAACATTGAACATTTTTCATCATAAACTGTGAGGCTTGAAGATTCAGATCGTTTTTTAAGATGATAAACATCAAACAGATCAACCTGTTTATGTTTGAAATTGATTGACTTTTTCTACAATAGTTATTGAAAGTAAACAATTCAGAAACAAAATGAAATATATTTAAAATGTATTTTATGCGATGTCAAATTCAAGGCTTATTTGATATTGTAATCTAAGCACAATGTATGGTTTAAAGTATGAAGGACACAGATATGTTTTTTCACCTCGGGGGTAGCGAAGAAGTATTGGAGAGAAGGCCGTATCTGGGACCGATTGGGATTTGGAGATTTCCTGATCCTTGCTAATAGCCGATAAGTCTTTTTCGAAGAACACCCTTCAAAACATGTAAAGATAAATGTGCCAACAATCTGTTGTCACATATGCCAGCTGAGCTTTAGTTTCGGAGTCGTTGCGGCGACACTTTAACGTTATGTGAGCTAAGTCAAAGTTAATTAAACACCTAGTATGACCAGTTCTATTGAAGACATTATCTTTCATTAGTATACGCATAAAACACACAGCTGCATGTGCCAATCATTTCAATTGATTTTTTATGTGTGTGCATATTTGTTTAATTGCGGAGTATAGGCCTACATGCGTTATATTGCGGTAATTGTCCTTCAGTCAATAATTGAAGACAAGTTTTTCCGTATTGGAAAAGAAGATATTTTTCAGTCAAAATGAGTTGTGAATCCGAGACCTACATGAAACATCCATTTGATATACTACCTTTTTGGGCTACCCTATCACCATCCTCCAAATTAAGTAGCCAACGACGAATTATTATTTTACCCCAAAATAAATACAGTGTAAGCTGTTTATTGAAAAAATAATAGCCTATATTATACAACTTTAGAAAATGCATTATCAAATTGATAAAGGTGTCACTAATGATGGAAATCGCGTTTGTTCAAGCGTCAATTTTATCAGGTCAGCAATGCGAATAACGGACCGATAACTGGATGCCATATAACATTGTAATGTTGGACACTTACCATATAACATGCAGCCGCGTGACGAATCATAAGGTCATAGGTACGTTATGACATATGACGCCATTCTCTACATGTTACCTGTCGCTTAATGTAGATTTTCAGCTTTGTTTTTTCCTTTTTTCATGTTTAATTTTTCATTTTTTGACTTTTGATTTGAATCAATATCACGTACAGGGTAAACAGAATAAATGATTTGTGTATTTTTCTAGAAATGGTTATCGGTATAGCCTTCAGATAATTGTCCGATTGACCTTTGCCCAACCGGATAGTATTCCTACGCCTTGCCCGATAACATTTCTGATTCACGACACAAACCATCTATTGTCTATATATCACTATAATAAAGTATTCCAGTCATGCCACCATATTCAGTAAAACTAGCCATGTTTTTTGTATGTCATAACCGATGGAGGACACTATTCATCGAAGGCAGCATGCAACTCTTTATGGGTGACACACAAATAAAAAATGGCGAAATGACTTATTAAAACAATGTCAGTCAAAAAAGAAGATAACTACATAAAGAGCGCACGTCTTGTGGAACGGATTTTGTCTGTACTTAGATATGTGGCGTGACACGACAGTTATCTACATTGATTGAATATGCATTGTAATCTCATTTATAATTCTCCATAACTCAGTATCAAGGAGATAACGGTGTCTGGTCCGTGTGTCTTGTTGCCATCTTTCCCGATGGTCTGATCCTCATCTATTCGGGGAATTGACCTGCTTTGACTGGAGATTTATGCGGACTCCAAACAATTGGATCTTTCTAAGGAAAAAAGATAGAGCGATCCCGTTGGTCGAGCATAGTGTTAGAGGCTCAAGCTTTGACTTAAGTCAAATGTGGATTGCTCTAATCTGTGTGCTGTTTTGTGACCGGTGCATTTCCACAGGCATTCTTGCCTTTGGAGCTTCTTCATGTTATCAATGGATATGTCGTGGAATAGTGGTAACGTTTCACCACAGACAACTATTCCATTTTCACGGAAGTTTGTTTCACCTCTCTGTCTTTTTGCCCCGCCTTTTTTAAGCTCCGTGATCGGGATCTGTAACTGGGTGTCCGCTGTCGTTTTCTTTGAAATCATCCTCCAACAAGTCCTTTGATATGGTTGGTTTTCTTTCAAAGTGGTTTGATAAGAATGATTCTAATTCCAAAAGTCCAAGGACATAACTGTTAAACCTAAGGGGAACTTTAATTTTAAAACGACTGTATAAATATATAACATTTATACATATCATGATAGAATCTAATTGTTAAAAGGGAAAGCGAATAAAGAAATCCAATAACAGTTGTATGTAAATCTAATTGTCAGACATAACGACGCGGTAGTCAGTTTTGCTGCAATCACGGTTTTAAAAGTTGAATACTCGAAAAAATGACTGATAATCTGCAGGCGATTTGTCATACTTTACATGTAGTCACGCAATCAATTAAGAATGAGTTTAAAAAAAATGATTAAACTAGGTATAGAAGAATGAGAAAAGATTTGTCGGTAGCATTGTTGATATGTTTTCTTTCCTGGTCGCGGTGGAGATTTCAATGAAAAGGAGTATGCCGATCATAGTAAATGTTTTAGTAAATGAATGAAGAATGATTTTTACTCTTAACTGCAGTTCCTTCGGAGACTGGGACATTTTACCGAGGGTTTAAAGATTAAATGTTCAAACAATAGATCGCGTTTGAAAACAGCGGTGAAACTTAAACAACGCCGTAATTAATGACGTCACTTTGACAGCGATTTATCGATTATTGCGCGTTAAACCATAAGGTGGGTTTTTTCACGTCGCACGTCAATTATATAAGCTACCTAACTGATATCTCTTTTGTATCAACACCTGTATAAAGCGCGAAGTGAACCCTATATACAGGTTTTACATTAACCCTTATAGTGCTGGAACCGACTTCGTGGTTATGCAAACGGGTTTGATCACAGGCCATCCGTCAAGTAACTTGGCGGCTGGCCTGTGATTTTACCTGTTTGCTATACTCTGAGTAACTTTCCTCATCAAAATTAAGCAGATATTCAAAGATAGGAGAGCAGACGACAATTTGTAACAACCGATTGTGAACGCTAAGACCTTCATATATTCAGTAAGGTACGGTCTTCAATATACTACAGAATGGCACATGTGATCTACTGTCTCTCCATACATTGATATAGTCAGCTCCTGTGGTTTCTTTCAAGTGACCCGTGATTATTGTACGTAATGACCACGCATGTTTTATTTCGACAAGATTGTTTTCATATTTACACATCAGTTGCTCCGCCCAATGATGTAATACTGGTCGAAAAAAGCTTTTGTTAACCCATTACCAAACCATAACAACATTTAACCACTTTGTTGCAGACGACTCTGAAAAACATAATGAGCAATTTCTCCGTTTCCCACATTGTTTTCTACTCTATTTGAAGATTACTTTCCAATTTCTTCACATTTTGGAATGTCGTCTGCGAACTCTTTGAATTTGGGACTGTCGAAAATTTTGCGTTTGGTAAAGGGTTAAGCTATTGTTATCGAATGATATCACACTATTCCAGTAACGGGTCATACTTATCCTACGTCGACAATTACTAATGAGCCAACCAATGTTTCAATGTGCCGTCTGTAAGAGAGCGTGTCTAACATTGTCATGTTAAGTTTACGATGGTTTCCTATATTAACAGGCTACTTTTACGCATTGGGTAAGTGTTTTGTATAAATATTTTTGTTTTATTTCTCTCATCACTTTTATCACAATTCTCGAACATAGTTTGACAGCTGACAAAATATCGGAATCATGACCCTTCGGTGGAAGATGTCGCGTACTGTCATGTCCTTTTAAATGGCAAGAAAGTATCAATAAGGTACGCGACTGTTTTAGATTTGTTTCGCTTCATAATTGTCACGTTTTGTACAAGATTCACAATGGTTTTCACAGAAGAAGCAACGGAGGCAAGGTGATAAAACGTCCAAGCAATCGGTTTAAACCAAAGACATAATAAACATGTTTATCAGGTCTTTGGTTTAAAAAAGGTACATAATAAACGTATAGAAGCTTACATAAAATAAACACAAACAAAAAGATCGACTCTTGCAAAATATATACGCGTGTACATTTTGAACAAAATTAAATTAGCGAGAAAAGAAAACATTCATATGTGTCGAAGGGTTTTCAAGAGTGGCTGTACGCGCATAAATAATGCATTAAAAAAGATAAGCTCTCTTTTCAAGAAATAGTTCGACCATAAAAAATAAGACATGAATAATGCAACAACAAGAATCTACCCAAGTATCTAATCATGTGATTATTACATACAGGCGAACAAAGAACCTTCAATGGATTAACCCTTTACCAAACACCAAATTTTCGACTGCCCCAAATTGAAATAGTTTGCAGAAGACATTTCAAAATGTGATGAACTTGGGAAACAATCCTCTCATCAGGCAGAACACATTGTGGGAGAAGGAGAAATTGCTCTTAATGAGCGAGCAATTTCTCCCATTCTCACAGTGTTTTCCAGAGCCGTCTGCAACAAATTGGTGAAATGTCGTTATTGTTTGGTGATGGGTTAAGCAAAGTGTTTACCACCAGAACACCTACTTAACTGTAGTAACGGACAAAGTCAATTATCGGTCAAAGCAGAATGCCGACAATTATGTCACTTGAGCGATTTTCGCCTTGTATAAGCACTTTTCACTTAATATCACAAAATGACATTACAGCCTACACTTTTTATTTGTTTAACCCTTGACCAAACAATAACAACATTTGACCAGTTTGTTGCAGATGACTCTGCCCTTTCAGAGGACTATGATTCAATTCCACCACATTTTAGTGTCGTCTGCAAACTCTTTCAATTTGGGACAGTCGATAATTTGGCGTTTGGTAAAGGGTTACTGTTGTTGTCCTTTAACTTAGGTCAGTCACAGCACTCCTTTTGATTGAACCGATCACAGCAACTGTATGTGTTACATGTGATGATATATTTAGATATATGAATAGGATTACTGACTGCCGTTAAACATTGCACATTCCGAATTGAACTCTTCCTTTTTATGGGGATGATATTGAGCCTAATTGAAGCAGAAACAGGCAACATAACTCTTAAAAGCATTTTGTTTATAAATGATAAAGGATAGAAATAGTTGCGACGAACCAGAATGTTTGAGGTGGAATGCATTGACACCTTGTATCACAGTGTTTCGTAGGCATTATAAAGTTCAAATATGGATGCTATGGCGTAAGGAGTTAACGTACAATGTCGGAGCGATCTAAATTGCTTGCAGCGATGAAATGAAAATATCCAATACATCAGAGTACATTATCCTAACAGGATTCTCTTGTCTGAAACTATAAAAGATAAATGGGAACATGTCGATGTCAACAGCCGAATAAATGGCGTATTCCGATTCAAAGTAGATTTCATCTAGAAATACTTTTTCATAATCAGGAAAAAGGAAATAGGCCGGATTCCGTTCTCTTCCGTTCTTTCCGGTTCCTCTTTTTCGTTAGTTTAAATTTATTTCTTTTTTTACATCGATTGTGATGGAAGCTTGAAGCTTATTGAATTCACTCTCGATGACTGCTTCCTGGATACTACATCAGTACTGGCGCCGATTCATGGGTGAGTCCCGGCAGTTTTTACCTCACCTAACAGGTATTCGAACCCAGGACCTTCAGTACAGAGGCCGACGCTCTATTACTGCATTACTGTCGCCCACGGCCTTTTCGTTCATCCATCAATTGAACCAAACATATCTCAAAAGGTTTTTAAGAATAGCGCAATTAGTTCAGTCAAAAAGCTCGATATCTAAGATATGATTCGTAAGGCAATTATTTACGACAGTGTCTGTTATAACCGTACACAACCACACCAACAAGGGCCATTCCATTGTCTAACAGATTATTTTATTGCAGAAGAATCAGCCTTTTACAGGAAGATGCAATTGAATTCAATATACGGTCAGAATTCTTCATGAACTGGTCGATCAATAGGAAGTAATGTATAAGATTCGATTTTAGGGTGCTCCAATTGCCCCGTTATCGCGTTATTAGAAGAAAATTTAAATCCTCAATTACAGTGTAGTGTACGCCTAGGCATATGTATTTCTGTCTTCAGATGTATGATGTCCATATCTTTAAATAGGGTTTAGAGTGCGAAAACGTGACTGCGATAGCAGTCTTCAGTACGACTCGTACCAAATCCATTGCTTTTGACTATGTAATTTTACACGATGGAAGAACACCAAGGGTTGCTTTGTTATAACATAATGATATTTCATGCAATTGGTTTATCCAAATAGATATCTATGTTCACATTTTATACCTTACTTGTTTGGAAAAAAAAGTAATATCAGGGTACTATACAAAAATCTCTTTAACTCATCACCAAATAATAACGACATTTGACGAGTTGGTTGCAGACGCCTTTGGAAAGTATTGCGTGGAAAAGGAGGAATTGCTCTTGATGAGCAATTTCTCCTTTTCCCACAATATTGTCTCTCCTATAAGAAGATTTTCTTTCAATTTTGTCACATCACATTTTGAAATGTTGCCTGCAAACTCTTTCAATTCGGGATAGGCTAAAATCTGGCGTTTGGTAAAGCGTTAATAGGGGCATTAACAATACTGTATACTACTGCAGTGTGCTGTATCATAAGTAATCCAAAACAATAACCTAGCCGAGAGCGACAACCGTTCCAAAGCGTAAGCTGTCTCAAATTCCAACGTGTTCGTATTATCTGCATTATCTCAGAGTTCATGATCCCCTGTATGTACATAGACCAATCATTCATTGCAAATGGTTGAGCGGTTATACAGCTTACCATTGGCGAGATAATTGGATAGAAAACTACAGTAGAACATCTGTAACTCGAGCTTCTGACTGTCGAATTCTTCTAAACCGTCCAAGTAAAAACGGGCTTATGAATTATCTGCCTTTTATTTCTACATCTTAATATTCCAGACATTTTTGCGTCGAACTTTTCAACTTCGAGATATAGAGACTCGAATGTTTAACAACTGAGATCATGTTAAACTACAGTAGAACATCTGTAACTCGAGCTTCTGGTTGTCGAACTCTTCTAAACCGTCCAAGTAAATACGGGTTCACAAACCGTTTGTTTTTCATCTTTATGACTTTATATTTCAGGGTACCGTTTTACTGAACAGTTTACGCCTAAGAATATCAATATAGGGCCAAGCAATATTGCAAAGTAACACATCATTGGAATCGTCTCTCCGAGACGCTTCCAATGACGTGTCACATTGCAATATTGTGTTTTCGTTTAAGTTACTATACATGTTTATCAGTTTTGACTTGCGCAACTATTTTCCGTAAATCGTTTAGTAAAACGGTACCCAGATATTTATATGTCGAACTCTCTGTCTCTATATCGAACGTTTTAATCGGGTTCCTTTAACGTCGGGGTAGAGAGATGCTACTGTTGCTATATTTCAAAATAACCGAGATGATAGATCGAAAACAAGCTACATTTGCAAATAGACACGTTAAATGGCGCGTATGATTAGAGCTCAAAACCAGAACAGATTACAGTCTCAGTTTAGGGCCATAATCTTTACTTTTCCCTAATTACCTCACGAAAACCGATAACCGATCATTTATTACATGCCACTGTTAGAAGGGCGAACACTCTAACATTTGTAAAACATTTCCAATAAGATTTTGAATTCCGTTTATATATCATACATGTACTCGTTAATGTATTAGTCATACATACATTAATAAACATTTGTAATTTTGAGTGGCATTGATTACCTTTAGTACATTCAAAACTTAAATTGTATGCTTTTATTTTTTGACTTCTTGAAGTTTTTTATGCCTTGAACAAACTTAATACGCTCTTTCCTGTAAAGATTTTGTAAACTCCCTACGTTTAAAGCAAAAACTCGGGAAAAATAATTGCAAAAAACATATTTTCTGACACTTTTCATTTCTTTTTTATATTGGGTATACAACATTGTCACGAAGGGTGGGTTGTTGTTTAGGAACACCGTATCCTTTTATCGCAGTGGTTTCTACAGACGCATAGTTCACATGAGTTGGAGTGAGGTATTGTGGAATTAGGGATGAACGCTGCGTGTCCTGTCATTCATAAACGATATCACATAGTGACTTAAAGAGGATAAGCACTGGAGGGGCAAATTCTCTTTATCTTTATGTATCAATGATGTTCAATGCCATGTATGAATGATGTTCAATGCCATGTATCAATGATGTTCAATGCCATGTATCAATGATGTTCAATGCCATGTACTTTATCTTTATCTTTATGTATGAATGATGTTCAATGCCATGTACTTTTAGTACATCTTGATCCTTTTAGTTGCTGGAACCGACTTCATGCTTATGCAAACAGGTTAGATCCAGGCCAGCCACCAAGTAAATTGGCGGCTGGCCTGTGATCTAACCTATTTGCTACTTTGAGTATATTTATTCACCAAAATCGAGCAGTTATTTAAGAATTTAGAAAGCAGACGACACACAAATGTATTTCCAGAAAATTACCCAGCATAACAATTGTTAAGCTGCGTGTTATGCGGGAAACAGTTTCATTAATATGAAGTTTTTCCCGTCCGATTTATCATTGCTTAGTCGATATATCAAGTGTAGCTCCTGTCATTCCGTTATTGATATACACTGATGAAGAATCATAGGGCTAATTAATTTCGCATCTGTCAGATTTGCCTCAAGATACACATACTTATGCCAAACAGTCAAGTAGGTAACGAAATGAGTTTGGGTGGAACACATTTACTTGTATATGTGAAGTGTATGGGTGAAGTGTATGGGACCATGGTATCTCAGGAAAATCTGTGTTCCTAGATTGTATCTCTCGCATTCTTTCGAAAAAGGTAAAATTCTTAAGCAAACATTAGTATGGAAAATGAGACACAACAAATCGAAGTCTTATCAATCTAGGATTTAATTGGGTTTTCATAAACTTTTGTGTACCTACCATGTTCTTTCGATCCTGTTTATACAGCTGACCCATCCTGATTTCGGAGAGTTCAACTAATTCATTAATTGGTCTCAGGGTATGCATACTATATCAAATAGTTACGTTACTCTGTGGCCCAACCCTTGTTCAGAGATTTCCGCAGAGATACAGATAGGCATAAGTTTACACATGCCATACTATATACATATAGCTACATTTCTCTAGAGTCTAACCCGATTTCCTTGAGTTCCTATAACTCACAGTTCCTCAGAATCATAGTTCTTATAACTCATTGTTCCTCTAATCCATATTTCCTCAATTTAGCTCATAGTTCCTCCAACTCATAGTTCCTCTTACTCATAGTTCCTCTAACTCATCATTCATCTAACTACTAGATCCGGGTAATTTCACACATGCCATACTATAGTACTACATTTCTCTGCTGGCCACCGTAAGGTTGTAGAGTTCTACCCATGTTTAGGTAAACCTTCATGAATGTGAATGATTAGATTCGGGGATAGTCGTATAATACTGGAAATATGTCGATTAGAATTTTCTATGGTAAGTAAATGCATGATGGCCAAACAGGAGCAAGATAAAACATAAAAACTATAACAGAAGTGTGCCCGTGGTGGCATAGTGTTTAACATTGAGACATTGAGACGGAAAAGCCATGTTCGACTCCCAAAGTGCCAAAGTTTTTCATTGTAGATTGTCTTGTGTTCAGATATCACTCCCTTCCTAAAAGTACACGGTTGACTACCATGAAAGTCGTTTGACAAAGCTAGTACATTGAAAATGGCGTTAAACCTCAATGTTAACGTATGAATCAAAAGTTATAGAATCAGCCTTTGTATGTGTAAACGTGCAACCGGCTTTAGAAGTACATTCCCCGCAATAACACAATAACCTTTGTTCCTGTTCTAACCCGATGTTTATAGAACGAGCGGACAGTGTTCCAGGAAACACCACACCTGGTCATCCCGAGGGGACAGGGTATCCTATCAAACATGGGGTCTGATGTATAATAAATGTGAAGCGGCATGCCCATGAAGGATGCGTGTGTGTTTGTGAGAGTGTGTCCGGAGGGGGTAACCATATCGTTGTAGTAAAAGGTCGCTGCGGATCAGACATGTGTACAACTGATTAGATTAAGTTAAAGCCAACGTGGATATAAGTACACGGTTCATATGAAACGGAACATTAGTTATTGACATAAGAAATTGGCATGATAAAAAAGCAATTGCCATGATAAAAATGGTTTCTAAGATATGTGCTGGAAATCATTGTGACAAAAGGGGAGATTGCTCATTTTGAGCAATATCCCCTTTTGTCGCAGTGATTTCTATAGTCATCTGCTGCAGATGCAGCAATACATTGATTTTTTGAGTAAATACATCGGAGGAAGTTGCAAAGACTTTCGTGGCAAAAAAAAATTTGTCAAGTAATTGACGAGAACATAACACTAGTCGCATGGTAAAGTGGTAAGGCGTAGGGACCTGACTTGGACAAGTAAACAAGGAATCGTATATCTTATACAGAAGAATAGTGCGTAATCGGCTTAACACAATAATGTAAAGGTGTGAAGGAGATAGAAGCCTTCCAAATGGTTACTTATTTCATGTACACTTAATCACACTGTTTGCAATTGGAGCTCCTTTAAATAGGTTGATTCAACCTCATGTTTTCCTCATTGAATTCCCTCAAAAGATATGTGTTTTATTTCGACGGGGTATCATCAACATATTGTGCATGATGATATGAGCTTGCTGCAAGCTTGGTGAGTACATACGACTTCAGTGTTGTCGGTAACAGACCTACTGAGCATTGGTTGACAGGGAACGGAGGTCGTATTCTTACGAACAATGTCCGCAACGAAGCATAGCTAGAAAAATCCACTTTGGATTTATAGTCCCCCTGAGGGGATTCGATCCCGGTTCTCCCGGGTGGTTCTCCCGAGTGACAGTCCAAGACATAACCACTGACCTAAAGAGTCGGCTCACTAACGCAGAGGTTACATCTTGTCCTTGTTGCTATGCTGTAGAGAGTGAAGCAGTTACGTAACAGTATTTATTGTAGTATCTAGCCCATGTACATGGAGTTTTATTTACAAAAAAAATAATCAAGAAAAGATTGTCAAAACATTGGTTATTCAATCGTCGCCTTTTAAGTTCTATGTCAGACTTCCTCTTTTAATCTACATCAGTTCCTGCGTATCATACTTTTCTTCTATTCTTGACGAGTTAAAAAAAACTTGCAATGTTACCCTAAGATGTTATGGTACTTAAGACGAGTGAAAGAAAAACAGTTGCATTACTTGTCTAAGATGTTATGGCACTGAAAACGAGTTAACAAAATCAAAACTCACAACAGTTGTCTAAGGTGTTATGTTTGTAGACGAGTTATCGAAAAGTCGCAACAGTTGTCTAAGATGTTATGGTATTGTAGACGAGTTATCGAAAACTCACAACAGTTGTCTAAGATGTTATGGTATTGTAGACGAGTTATCGAAAAGTTGCAACAGTTGTCTAAGATGTTGTGTTTGTAAACGAGTTATCGATAAGTCGCAACAGTTGTCTAAGATGTTATGTTTGTAGCCGAGTTATCGAAAGGTTGCATCAGCTGTCTAAGATGTTTTACTATTGTTGACGAGTCAACCCTTTACCAAAAGATAACGACATTTGACCATTTTGTTGCATACGGCTTTGGAAAATACCGTGGAAAAAGGAGTAATTGCTTTTAAAGAGCAATTTCTCCTTTTATCACAATGTTTTCTGCCCTATCAGAAGATTAGTTCTCAATTCTATTACATTTTGAAATGTCGTCTGCCAACTCTTTCAATTTGAGACAGTCGAAAATTTGGCGATTGGCACAGGGTTAAAGAAAAACTCGCAACAGTGGTCTTAGATATTATGATATTGTAGACTAGTTTCTTGGTGTCCCGTCTACATGGACAATCAATAAACAGGAACACTGTGTCCCCAGTACATGCTTCAGTGTCGTAAACTTAATTAAAGATACAAGTCACAAAGAGACCAAAAAAACCGACCGCCGGTCCCAACACACAATTAATCCTTAAGGTATCGACTTATACAGCCGGGTAATCAGAAGGGGGACGACCGTTGTGTAACGAGCGGGACTGGGCTGCGTACTATGGAGAAATTAGGATTTCGCATTACATACGATAAAACCGCAATCTAAACCCATCGGGTTTATCCAATCAAAACACCTCTGAAATACTATGAATGACGCCATATTATTTCCCGCGGAATGACGTCACTTCACTTTCCTTTTCAAAAATAGATCGTTATGCGAAATCTAAAAAGCCGTTTAATTTGATTAAGGAAACAACTATATATGTCAAAACTTTTACATTTTCGTCATTTCGTATGAGTAACCTATAAAAAATGAGTTTAAAGGATGTCCAACACTTCAATACACATTGAACTACTTAACGAGCACGCTTAGAAAAGGTGTTATACGCTGGGGCCGATTTACCCGAAAAATTGTAACCCTTCACTTATATCCGAGGTGTATTTCTCAGCTCACGGAAATACCCGAGTAGTTCCGATTGATGAAACCTAAGTGACACGTGTGTATGTCTTTCATTATTTCTTTCTCGTTATAATGACCGACTAAACGTTAAAAAGACTTTATCTCGAAAGACCGTTATAAGAAGTCAGTAAACCTTGATAAAAAGATGATTAAATTGTTTAAACGCAATAACTTAGTCAGTTTAATGAGTACGTTGTTAAGACAGATGGTGTGTTCTCTTTTCTATCATTACTGAAAAGGGGGCATATACTTACAAACGATGGCTTTGCTAGTAATACATGCGTGTGCCTTTCTGTAAATGGTTATATCGTTTAATTATGAATACATGCTTAGTTCAACACTTCTGTGGGCAAAGACCTGGCATTTGGTCTATCGCGAAATACATTCATCATTTATATTCATTTATTCATTGTCTTAAGAGTTGTCTATTTTGACTTTAAATTTTGGTCCGACATTTTTGTCCAGTTGTAACATATTTTACCCTCTTCTCCCATCCATATGCGTTAACACTTTTACAAGCACTAGCGTCATCAGCAAAAGCTAATATTCGTGTCAAAAGAAGATATATTCTCGGTTCGGGTAGGCTTTCGTTATTTTAGCGTCATCAGCAAAAGCTAATAGTAATCGTGACAAAAGAAGATATATTCTCGGTTCGGGTAGGCTTTCGTTATTTTAGCGTCATCAGCAAAAGCTAATAGTAATCGTGACAAAAGAAGATATATTCTCGGTTCGGTTAGGCTTTCGTTATTTTAGCGTCATCAGCAAAAGCTAATAGTAATCGTGACAAAAGAAGATATATTCTCGGTTTCAGGTAGGCTTTCGTTATTTTAGCGTCATCAGCAAAAGCTAATAGTAATCGTGACAAAAGAAGATATATTCTCGGTTCGGGTAGGCTTTCGTTATTTTAGCGTCATCAGCAAAAGCTAATAGTAATCGTGACAAAAGAAGATATATTCTCGGTTCGGTAGGCTTTCGTTATTTTAGCGTCATCAGCAAAAGCTAATAGTAATCGTGACAAAAGAAGATATATTCTCGGTTCGGGTAGGCTTTCGTTATTTGAGTCATCAGCAAAAGCTAATAGTAATCGTGACAAAAGAAGATATATTCTCGGTTCGGGTAGGCTTTCGTTATTTTAGCGTCATCAGCAAAAGCTAATAGTAATCGTGACAAAAGAAGATATATTCTCGGTTCGGTTAGGCTTTCGTTATTTTAGCGTCATCAGCAAAAGCTAATAGTAATCGTGACAAAAGAAGATATATTCTCGGTTCGGGTAGGCTTTCGTTATTTTAGCGTCATCAGCAAAAGCTAATAGTAATCGTGACAAAAGAAGATATATTCTCGGTTCGGGTAGGCTTTCGTTATTTTAGCGTCATCAGCAAAAGCTAATAGTAATCGTGACAAAAGAAGATATATTCTCGGTTCGGGTAGGCTTTCGTTATTTAGCGTCATCAGCAAAAGCTAATAGTAATCGTGACAAAAGAAGATATATTCTCGGTTCGGGTAGGCTTTCGTTATTTTAGCGTCATCAGCAAAAGCTAATAGTAATCGTGACAAAAGAAGATATATTCTCGGTTCGGGTAGGCTTTTGTTATTTTAGCGTCATCAGCAAAAGCTAATAGTAATCGTGACAAAAGAAGATATATTCTCGGTTTGGGTAGGCTTTCGTTATTTTAGCGTCATCAGCAAAAGCTAATAGTAATCGTGACAAAAGAAGATATATTCTCGGTTCGGGTAGGCTTTCGTTATTTTAGCGTCATCAGCAAAAGCTAATAGTAATCGTGACAAAAGAAGATATATTCTCGGTTCGGGTAGGCTTTTGTTATTTTAGCGTCATCAGCAAAAGCTAATAGTAATCGTGACAAAAGAAGATATATTCTCGGTTCGGGTAGGCTTTCGTTATTTTAGAATGGTTTCTTACAAAAATGACAAAAACGGTACATTATATCTCCTATTCCTTGGTTGAATTTATCTGCTCTTCTTTTCTAAGTGGACAAATCTTATATAACATAATGGATTAAAGATTCTCTTGTTCGTCACAATAACACAATGGTCTTTACTCGATTGTCTGCTTTCCCAGGGGCAGTATGTCATTTTCTGGCGGGAGGGGGCTAAATGTAAACAAATGATCGAGTCTTGCACAAAGAATATTAAATAGTCGGGTTCAATAAACCCGTTCGCAAAGCTTCTCTATGTTCTATACGTCTTATAATGCGCGAGGCATACATTGAGTCGGACAAAAAGGCAATTAACTATTTAGAGAACATAATGTGTATGTTAGGTTAGATTGGACCTTTACATCTTCTTGATGTAATCATGTTCTTTAAATAGAGATGTACGAAATTTCAACAATGTTCCGTTATTTCGCGATAACATTTCACTGATCATTCTTTCACAGTTAATCTATCGATACAAGGCTAGCCAAAGGCGTTCTGCCCAATGGCACATATCTATCATCTCGAGAATCGAACCAAGAGTGTTTGATATCAAATCCCTGGCGCCTATGGCTATACAACAATGGGCCTTCTTAATTGAGCAGTCATACCACACATCAAGGGTTCAATGCAATACTATAGTAAGTGCTTTATGTTTGTGAAGCACTTACTATAGTCTTGCATTGTACCCTCGACATACCCTGCTCGAAGCGTTCAGTCTTTAAGAAAGAACGGTATGTATTACAAGCCGAATTCTGCTTTTCATAATCTGCACATATGTTCATTTGTATTCGAAGAATATAGAGGTCACAATGTCTTCAATGAGTCGGACCTCGAGGCATAAATCTAACTTCACTTATTGAATACGTTATACCTTCTCTGAACACTATTTCATGTGTACTCATTAAATAAGCTTATACACAGAAGAAAGGTGAAAGTCAAAATAAAATGTCGTTGAAACAGTACAGAATTTATATTGCTGTTTGATTTACAATAAAAAAGTAGAAAATTGAAAGCATAATTCATACAATAAGCGTCAATTTATCTAAGTACATGTATGTACACTTTATCAAACATCCAAAAGATTTGATAGCTGTCGATATCAAACATGGCCTTTTTGGCGAAATGTAAAGATTGTCAAAAGTTGAGGGAGCCCCTCATCCTATTTCAGTCGAGGTTGTTTTAAAGGGGCTTTATCATAGATGTGGAGAAATTTGAAAGTTAAACATAAATTTCTTTTAAACTGCACACCATTTGTACAAACAAATGACTAGTCATTGGAAGCAAAGTTTGGAAGATCGTTATGTTTTATTTAACATGTGTATACATGCATTGTAATTCAAAAGCGTGATATTTCATTTTAGATCTACCACACCAAGATTGTACATACTTAGATGAATTGAGCTGTCTGAATTGATTATGCTTTCAAAACCTCCTTTTAGTTGTATGCCATACATCAATCCAAAAATTATTTTGTTTCAAAGACATGTTGTATTGACTTTCAAAACCTTGTGCATGTATGTACATGTATGTAGCAGTGTTAAAACTTAAATCTTATTCGTATTCCGCTCTTTGCATAAAATCATCCCTTAAAAAAGCAAAAAGTGCAGCCATCGATTGGCTGAATAGACATCCGAACGTGTATTGGAATAATATCCCATGCACAAGTATAAATTAGGTAAATTGTTCAATTCTATCATAAATAAAAAATATTTAGTGTAACCTTCCGTCCTTTTTTGGAAATCATCACTTTTGTTTTATTCGCATATAATGTCAAAATGAGTTTTTTGCAATGCCATTGTAAAATATCAAGAAAGTATAGAGGTGTGATGTGAGTGTTGCACATATCAAATTAATTCCAATACATAAATGAGTATATGATGGAAAGAAAAGTAAAAACTGAAGGAGAAAAAACACCAAGCAAATCTATTAGTTACTTCATTTGTTCCTTCTCGAGATCTTTATCAATTCCTGGCTAATCATCAGTCTCGTCTAAGTTCGAACTAATCCGATAATTCCATAAAAGGAATAGTTTGATTTGTTACAAACACTACCGCATAATATATTGGAAACCATTATAGAAATGACCCAGACGCTTTTAACAGATTATTAACGTGGGCTGTAGAATAGAGGGCACTATTTCAGTAGGTTATACCTAAAATACCCTACCTACACACTTAATAATACCTTACTTTCCTAAAATAAGCCATACGTGACATTAGAAACTAATATATGACACTTTGATATATAATTGATTAGTAATATATCCTGTTGCCACAATGGCTTCTAGTAAATGGCATAATGGAAAAAAATATGCTGTTGTTATTTTGTTTTTGTTGTTGTTGTTGTTTTTCTACTGTTTTTCTTCGTCAGTTGTCGCTGCTAATTTCAAACAGTTTCTAATTCCTGTGTCGGCAAATTGGTAAAATTGACCCACCGTCATAGGGTAGATCTAGAATGATCTAATCACTGCGCGTGTGGTGCATGTAATTCAATGATATAACTTGATAAGGTCAAGATGTCTTCGTACGACATTCAAACTGCTTTTTCACAGATGTGATGAGACTTGGACTTAACGCTTTCCTTTCTTTAAAACTGTCAAGCAAATTTACTTTTGTATAAGGCGTATTAGAAAACAGCCATAGAAACACACTTTGGTCGTAGTTAACCCTTTACCAAATTTTACCTTTGTCAAATTTTTGACTGTCCCAAATTGAAAGAGTTTGCGGACGACATTTCAAAATGTGATAAAATTGAACAAACAGTCTTTTGATATGGCAGAAAACTTTGTTGGAAAAGGGGAAATTGCTTGATACAGGCATTTTCTTCTTTTCCCGGAATGTTTTCTAGAGTCATCTGCAACCAAGTAGTTAAATGTCGTTATTGTTTGGTAATGAATTAAGCAAATATATAGTTTTGCTTTTAGACCCAAAAGCGTCGCAACAGCTTTGAAATGCATCGCATACTGTCTATACTAACTCTGAAGTATTGTCACATTAAAATAATTTTGCGTCAAGGAGTTATTGGACTAAGGGTGCGTCAGCACGTTAGTCCATTGAATTTACATGCCACTTTTTGAGGGACGATACTTTATCGATACACAAACAGCGATCTGACTCCAATTACTCATTTAACATCCGCCTTCACTGTGCGGACTAATACCTTTTTGGAACTAGGTATGAAGTCCGGATTTACCCGCTTTGTTTTGCTCTTTACCATAACTGTTGCCTCATGGGAAATCGTAAAATTTCCAGATATTCGAAAAATAGACTATCGTTCAATCTCTGTTCACAGAAACAATAATAATAGTAATTGTGGTAAAATGAGCAGCTGTTTTCCTCGAGATGTTGCCCAAAGAAATTTAAAAATGTTTCCTAAATCACCTTGCTTTAAATACACCTTAGTCCTTCAGCGCTTTGATTTTTTCATTAGATATCGTTGTGCATTTCAACCTTATTATTTCAACGACATTGATGTTACTCGCAATCTGTCCCATGTGTGACCAGTCATTAAAAAACTGAAGCTGTTACTCAAGTTGTGTGTGCTGGGATTGTCTCTTTTCATCATCCATGTGGGATGTTTAATTCGGCCTTTGTCAATTTCATTTCGTTATTTGTAAAATGTCTAGGAGAAAACGTTTGTTATACAATGAAGACGGGTGAATTCTCAAAGCAGCAAATAAAATAACTCGAACTATTTCAAAATAGATTATGATACTTAAAAAGAAGCCGTGTTAGCAGGGCGTATGTCATTTTCGAGAAAGGCCTATTATCAACGATACAATGATGGTTAAAAAAGGTAAAAGCGAATATCAACCGAGTAGCAAGGTAAAAGCTTTTGAAGGCGAACAAACTTGAATCAGAAGTTAAAAAGAAAAGAGGTTTGTACAGGTTCAGGTTTGATCTTTTTAAACATTCTTTTCACAAAGGAAAAGACGAGTAGTTATTTTTTCTTTTCAAAACATTTTTTTTTTCATAAATCACTTACAATTAGTAACGCCAGGATGGGGCATGCTACATTTGGGAATAACAAGTAAAGAGTAAGTTTTGAAAATAAATATGTGAACGTTATATAGCCATGTGAACTGTTAAAATTCCAATTCCTAATGTGATACAATTGTGAATAAACTTGTAAAACAATGATACAAATTCTAACCTTCTCTGTCTGTATTAAAATTGTCAGCAGTTTACGAAGATGCAGAAAGGGTTTGGAAAGATACCCAAGTTTTTATGAGTGTATGAATATATTAAGTCTAGACTTGTATATAACATCACTCTGCAAATGAAATTAGAAACTGAGAAGTAAGTGTTTATCTTTGTGCATAGACCTTGAATTAACCAAAACCGTGCTAAGCACCATCGCAGTTCGAAGTCAATAGGGAATACATTTCTCGTGATTTTTATTTATATTGAAAATGTTACATGGCGTTTTGACATATTGCAACTATATCCTACATTAAGGCTTAACAAGAAAATGGTTTACTTCTTGAATTTTATTGCACGTTTACTCATTGGCCAATGGCCTTGTATCAAGAAAGTGTGTCTATCTATTAATCTATGAAATACTGTTGATGAATTGGCAAACAAATCCAAATAAAAAAAAACTTTTTCCAAAGATATCGAAGAATTACCGGTGAAATTCAGCTCGATCCATTAGTTGGGCGTCTTTTTACGGATTGCTGGCAATCATAAATGATAAATACAGAAATAAAAAATACTGCCGAAAGCTATTTCCAAGATTGTGTCATCCATTTGCAGAGGCCATGTCAATAAACTGACAAGTTATTCCGCAAATGCTTTATACACGCACATTCATCTAGTTACAGGCAATACATCCTTATATGCATAACATTCGTTTTGGGCATTTAACATCATTTCTCGGCGTTTTCAGATTCAAAGACCATCCTTCAGACTTTTTCCACATCCCCGTGTCTTAAAGTGCCATTTCGTTATTGAAGACCGCTCCCTCCCATCCCAAGCGATAAAAAAAATTCGCATAGCACTCCCCGAATCGAAGCGCGTTTAATGGAATCTAATCTGTCTTGATTCAATATTCGTACCCAATGATGTGATGCACTTTCCCTCTAAAAATGACATGACATCTTGAACTGTTAACCCTTAGAATAATGGGTATTTTTTTTACAAATATATTTTTGTGTCGTCTGCTTTCCAAAACCTTAAGTATCTGCTTAGTGTTGTTGAGGAAAGAAAACAGAGTAGTAAACAGGTTAGATCACAAGCCAGCCGCCAATTTATTTGGCGGCTGGTCTGGATCCAACCTGTTTGCATAAACAATTTTGATGAAGAAGGAGACTGAGGAGCAAACAGGTATGTCACATGCCAATCGCAAATCTAATTGGCGGCTGGCCTGGATCCAACCTGTTTGCATAAGCATGCAGTCGGTTCCCGCACTATAAGGGTTAATGCAATGGTCGCATCCAACAATGAGATGCCCTTTCCGCCTGAAAATGACACGACATCTTGAACTGTTAAGACGAGTTCTAGAAAGTTTTTTGAAGCCGAGAGCAGAATGAAGATATTAAACCGATGAACTTTAAGGTTTTTGGTATTCTCCTTCAAAAAGCAACAACATGTGTTTTAAGGCCACATGAGAGTTCCCTGGATAAGGAGTGGTAAGCCAAGTCAAAACAAGTCAAAAATCGGTTTATTACATGTACTCAAACTGGTTGATACAAAAGCCGATACAAAATGCATCAGTAAATACAAATCAATAGGTACATGATAAACAGGCGGTATACTGTTCTCTTTTTTTGCACCAATCGTAAATTAAAGTTTGGAGTGAGATAAATTGATTAAGATAATTTGCACAACTTAACGTGACGGAAAAATTACTCGCTTACACGAACGCATATAGTAACGTTACGGAATGGTTATATGCTTACACGAAGTATAAATTTCAAAAGCAGCAACAGATGACAATTTCAAAGATTTAGAAATAAAATTTCCCTTGTGACATGACTGACATCTCGTAGTTACTATTGTGACTAAAGGAGTAACGGACTAACTGGAACGGGTCAATCGCTAGTGCTGTTAAAACCTGTGGCTCAATCCTTTTGAATTGTTCTATTATAGAAGTTCTGTATGTGTTGTATTTATGAATGTTTCGTCTTGCTCTATGTTGTATGTATATATATATATATATATATATATATATATATATATATCAAGAGAATGTTGTTGTTTTTTTGCAATAAAATATGATTAAACTAAGACTAAAAGAGTAATTGATCTACATGGGCAACGCCTCCTTTTGTCAAATTGGTTGCTTATGTTTTCTGCTACAGGCGCGTTGGAGTAAGTAATTCAAGATGAGCGGTTAAAAGCCACATTTTATAGAAACATATATTAGTTTCCGGAATTAGAGAACGATCGACCGGGGATGGGTTTCCCCGAGCGGCCGATTGCTATGACTTTCATATTTGCAGATTACTGTTTGCTTGCCAAGTTGGTACTTGCAGATTATTTCTTGCAAAAACGTAAATAACTGAAAAATTGTGGGAAATGGTGTAAAATACTTTGAATTAAAAACTTTAATATTTGAATATTGAAAAGGGAGTCGGTTGGTACAAACATTAACAGACTATTGATCTAAATTCACTTTTGCGCAATCGCAGCAGTCTTGTTAACCAATTACCAAACAATAACGCCATTTGACCATTTTGTTGCAGATGACTCTGGAAAACAGTGTGGACAAAGGAGAAATTGCTCTAAACGAGCAATTTCTTCTTTCCCAACAATGTTTCCATCCACATCTGAAGATTATTTTCTAATTCCATCACATCTTGAAATATCGTCTGTAATCTCTTTCATTTTGTACACTCGAAAGTTTGGCGTTTGGTAAAGGGTTAAGATACGTCTGTAAATGAGGGAAAACCATGCTCGTCACAGCACTCTTTCCCTATGTCATGATGATTTCTATCAACTACTCTAATAAACGATTTATTACCTGTGCCACTTAACCTTTTCAATTTAGACATTACATACAATTAATTGTGTGGGAAGGAACGGATTAGAATTGCGGTCTATTGATGGTTTCTAATCTCGACCGGTATCAATTGAGTGCGAAGATAACTAATAACGGATTTTGCGGCTGCCATCATCATCACACGCTATGCGATGGCTTAAAATATCACAAGATGTTACACAATGTCGCGTCATGCGAAATCCTGCAAAACGGTCCTATGGTCGAGACCAACAGTTTTATTGTCGAGAGTTTAAAGGTTGGGGTTGATGACAGTGGTCCAGGCGTAGAGCATCGGGATCTGGATACGAGGGTCGTGGGTTCGAAACCTGTGAGAAGCGGGATCGGCTTTGCGAACTTTCATTAATCCACATTCGGCGCGATTACTGGTTATGTATCCATGAAGCAGAATCGATGGTGATTAAATTAAGTTGTAAGATCTTGTTTCTCAATCGATGTAAAATAGATAAGTTTAGACTAAACTTAGCGGTCTGAGTCGGAGTTGAAAGGTTCCAGGTTCGATATCCTGCTGGGCCATACATTTATCACATCCACGACATGGCAGAATCAGTAGTGGTGAATGTCAGACATGCACGCCAATGTATTTTATGATAAATGTATCACATCCACGACATGGCAGAATCAGTTTTATATAGTGGTGAATGTCAGACATACACACCAATGTATGTTATGATATATGTATCACACCCATAACATGGCAGAATCAGTTTTATATAGTGGTGAATGTCAGACATATACACCAATGTATGTTATGATATATGTATCACACCCATAACATGGCAGAATCAGTTTTATATAGTGGTGAATGTCAGACATACACACCAATGTATGTTATGATAAATATGTATCACATCCACGACATGGCAGAATCAGTTTTATATAGTGGTGAATGTCAGACATACACACCAATGTATGTTATGATATATGGGATTAAACATAGATTTATAATTTTAAGTTCCGTTATGGAACTAGTGACGATATTCACTGTGACAAAAATGAAAATCAATTCACTGAGAAATTTCACTGATAGGAATATAATAAATGCTGTTCTCTAACGACACCTTCCGGCTACCCATTCAGATCTGAAAAAAGTACGGCTTTACTGAGACTATACTGAGAAAACCGATTTAAAACATGACCATTTTATCGTACCAATTATCAGGATCTATTTATGGAGTCTTTATTAATTCAAAGTATAATGTATTGCGCTCCCATTTCAGAACCAATAAACCGCAGTATAGATTAAGATGAAGGCAGTCTATTTCGTCGCGAATTAACCCTTTCCCAAACAGCAAATTTTCCCAAATGGAAGAGTTTGCAGACGACATTTCAAAATGTGATGAAATTGGAAAATAATCTACTGATAGGGCAGAAAACATTGTGGGAAAAAGGAAAATTGCTCGTCACGAGCAATTTCTCCTTTTCCCACAATTTTTTCTAAAGTCGTCTGCAACAAAGTGGTCAAATGTCGTTATTGTTCGGGAAAGGGTAAAAGAGACCATAAAATGTGATCACTGGTAGTCTTTTGATTGCCTTATATCACTTTTATTATTATATTGATGGTAAAACAGTCACACACTTACACACACATACATTTTAGAATATTAGACTATCAGGTGACAACGTATCTCCAATAAACACACAGAGAAGGGTGCGATATGAATCCTGAATCATATTCTATCTAAGTCGGTCGAGACCAAAAGTACTATTTCACTACAAATCTTATGCGAAACATGTGGGTTTGCTGCAAACAACATTCCCCTTATTTCAATGATTGGCTAAAGAATATTGCATTGTAACGCCTCATTGAATTCGTCTCTTCGATACTTTTCCAGTGACGCGTCACATGATACTATTGTGTTTGCATTTAACTCTTTACCAAACGCTAAATGTTCGACTGTCCCAAATTGAAAGAGTTTGCAGACGACATTTCAAAATGTGATGAATTTTGAAGATAATCTTCTGATAGGGCAGAAAACATTGTGGGATAAGGAGAAATTGCTCGTCAAGAGTAATTTCTCCTTTTCCCACAATGTTTTCAAGAGTCGTCTGCAACAAAGTGGTTAGATGTCATTATTGTTTGATAATGGGTTAAGTCGTTTAGGTAAACGGAAACTTTGGCCAGTTTGCGAGATATTTGTGTTTCTGCTACTTTAACGTCTCTTCGCTCCCCAGTACCTAATTGATGCTTGTTCGAAAGATTAAACAGTTCCAATGAATTCATAGAACGACTTATATACTAGTCCAGTCGGCTTCCTTCTATGCTTCATGTGGAATCTAGAAATGAAGAGTACACAGATACATATATTACTTTACTGACTAAAGTTCTTCTTCATATCGCATGATAACCTTTATTAATGACACAGACGCTTAAATTATCCAGTATGTAACTCACAAATTCTCTGATGTCATACACAAACCAATCATCCATACGCCTTTGCGCTCGAATACGGGTTTGTATACATACATGGACTCGCTTGCATGTGCAAACCCGACTTAAGCACCGAACATATCCATAGTTGCGTTACCCAATATTCACAATAATGATGAAAGTCAGTTTTAAGGTAGAATACCCACAATCCATCATCCTCAGGCTCATTCTTGCTCTCGGACCACTTCGGTCGTTCCCGGTATACATCGGGTGAGCCGGAACTATGAGTCTTAATCACGATTGTGTTTCAAAATGGCGGATAATCGGTATTCTACCTTAATGGTAATGTCAGAAAAAACGACAATAAACAAAATTAGCTCATTCAGTTATACGAGATACATTCAACGGACTTTGACAATAAGCGCCCACATATAGAATCCTCTGCAAATTGAAATCATGGTGATTTATCATTTATTCAAAGGAAGATAGAGTTTCTGCGATGCATTAACCCTTAGGCTGCTGGGTGATTTTATAAAATAGATTTTTGTGTCGTCTGTTTCCGAAAACCTTAAATATCTGTTTAATTTTGACGACGAAACATCCTCGGAGAAGCAAACAGGTTAGATCACAGGCCAGTCACCAATTTACTTGGCGACTGGCCTGGATCTAATATGTTTGCATAAGCATGAAGTCGGCTCCAGCACTATAAGGGTAAATGGAAAATGCATTTATAAACTGATGCGTTTACGCTTAACCTAAATCTGGACTAAATCAGTCTGTCAATGACGTAACTGAAACTACCAATCGATTAAACAATGTATTTGTTATGCGAGTTTGTTTTGTCGTTTCTCGTCGTTTTTTCCTATCCCATTGGGAAGATGTATTTCATTTTTAGAATGTCGCCAACCAATTATTTGATTCAAGACAAAACAACGCATGTCGTGCAGTTAATATTTGCAGCCTGCGTTATCGTTTTATTGCCTAATGCCTGGTCGTAAACAGCTCAATGTTTTATTCCTGAACTAATTGTCTTTTCAATTACAGAGTTGTTTGTTTCAATTTTTCGTTCTGAGCTTTGAGGAAATTTGGATATTAAAACACTGTTTCTTTAAAGGTGCTTGAGCACAGACATATAATA